>JAHHUM010000418.1:0-231497 GCA_036173005.1 Crenichthys baileyi | reverse complement strand
CGTACAAATGCAATAAATTTGGTATACCTTTTTTCAGTACCCCAACAGAAAAAAATGGTAAACCGTTATCGGGGTGACTTGAAAATTTGGAAAAAATTCAGGGGTGTACACATAAAATCAATAACTTGGGGGCGGAAGATGGATATCGATATGCTCACAAGGAAAAAGTATCTTTTCAGCTTAAAATGTGGTAAGGAAACCTCAAAACCCTTGAAAAACATTGAGGTCACAGTGTATTGCAGATAATGCTGTGTCAGCTGTCATAAAGATGTGTTGTGGTGATTGTTAGTGGGGAGAAATATGCCAGCTGGAGTACACAGCTGCATTAGAATCAGAACTCCACCCTATCCAAGCTCTATTTTGTACATTATCTGGATTCATGTAAGTAGGAAGATGTAGCATGATTTATCATAGCAAAATTCAAAACAGATGCTTTAGGATTCTCTGAAAAAGATGAAATGAGATTAGTGTTGCTAAGATAATGGTAAAAAATTCTTCTCTTGACACAATGGAGAATATTGTGGGGGAAATATTACAAACTTGACATATGAAAAGGAGATGGGAAGATATGAAAGCGAGAGGAATGAGGGCTACAGAAAGACAGGGAAATTAAAACTCTATACAAAAGAAGCAGTGCATACAATGCTGTTAAAAAGTTTTGTCCCTTTATATATTTTCTTTTCTTGCTGTTTTGTCCCACCTAAATGCTTCAGATTATCAGACTTTCATCTATTAGGAGAATAAAACAATCCAAACCAATCTGGCTCTGTATGCAAATATAATTGGCCCCACTGTTTACCAATTAACTGTGATTAACCATTTGTTTAGTCCAATTTCATCATCCACACACACACCTGATTCCTGGCACACCTGTACAGTCACTAAAACACTTAAATAGAACCTGTCAGACAACATGAAGTAGGCTAAAAGATCCCAAATACCCCTGATATCAAGAAACCCAAGATAGGGTGGGAAACAAATTCACTCATGTCACTTTAAAAATATAATTAACATCGGAACAGTTCTTGTGGAATTACTCATGTTTTCATTGTCTGATATCATAATTTGTGTGATGATCTGAATCATTTAAGTGTGACAAAACAGTAAAAAATAAATCTAGCATAAAGCGTTTTTCATACCACTGTACCTTGCTAACATTATTATCACCTTTACTATACAGTTAGTTCAAAGAGATAAAACGCTATTAAAACAGAAATCTGTTGTATGGATGTCAATATGCAGCTGTAGCTGCTCCATCAAATATTCTTCAGTGTTGATTTCAGGAAGAAGACACCTCTTTGTGCAGCTGCTGCTTCAGAAATTACCAAATCTGTATTTTCCTTCTAAGCATTGTTAAATTTGAGGTTCCTGCTCCTTTAGCCTGTCTGCCAGCAGCGGAGTTTGTTTTGAAAGATTGGGTCAAAACAGCTCCTTAAACAAGGGATCCAGGCATTTTCTTTTATTTTTTGCACACAAAGAACGTGTTGGGTAAAGGATTGGTTACAACACTCTGCTTTCAGCATAAACACAGACTCCTGTCAGCCATGTTTGGGTATATTGTTTATACAGTCCCAGTCTTTTACTTGTCAGACTCAACATTGTTTGATTAAACTTGTCAACACTCGCAGCTTCCAATTGGTGATAAACGTAATCACCCCTTGAATCCCTCCCTCCTCTCTCCTTCACCCACACACACACCCATACTGCTGTCGATCATCTCATCTCACCTCAGGTCACTCTCATAGAGCACTACTTTGTTTCTGTGCCACTACTGCTCACTTCAGCAGCAATGGAAATACACCATTATCATATTATTTATGTAGGCTGGGCTTCGGGGATGCAGCTCAAGCAAGAATACCAATTGAGCTCTCCTGCTGTCCTGCTCCCAGGCCTTCCTCCTGGGTTAGGCACTTACACCTCTCCTCCCCAGGTAGTGTGTTATCTTCAAGCTGGGGTTCAGTGGGTGTTATTTATTTGCCATTTAAGCAGACACTGTGTACACACCTTAACTGCAGGTGTCTTATCGGTGTCCTGTATTTGTAACTCGGGGAACAAACAAGCTTGAATCTTGTGTCCGAGACTGTATCTTGTGCATAATGATTCCCCATTACTTTTCCGTTAGTATGAGGATTCAGTTAATACGCCTGACTTCCGCTGTGTCTCCCTGGTGGCAGAGCATGGATATGATCTGCTTTCTGTCACGGCTGCGGACAATCTACCAGTCTGTTCACTGGATTGTGAAACACAAAGCTTTCCCCAGCGTCGGGATGGGCAGATTACATTGTTAGCAGAAAGTTATTATTTCCAGAAAGCGCACTAATCTGCCTAGCTGTCCGTAAGCAAGACCTTTACCCAGCCCCCAGCCAGATGATATTGTTTCAGCCTCCACACTTGGATGGATGTAACAGATGTTACTGAAATGACGTCAGCATCTGAATCCCATTTAACAGTCAGGTGGTTCTATTAGACATTAATACCTGCTGGCTTTCCATCATAGACTGCTTATTTTTTCAGGCATAAGGTGTCAGCTTATATTACTGTTCTTTTCAGCCAAATACTTTAATGCTGTTTTTATTAAATCTAACTCTGTTTTAAAAATGCTGGAATTTTCTTTTTATACTAGGTCAGAAAGACATACAAGCACATTCACTTTGAAATTTTTTTGTCTTAGCAGAACAAAGGGTCCAAATCTTAAAAGATACACTGCAGCTCCTACTGTGCAGTTTTTGTCAGACATATTTATTTTGGGCTTTTGATTTATTTGAGTCATTCTTTTCATTTGCGGTGGACTGATAATACACACAAGTTTAAGAATACTTAAAAACAAGAAACTGATGCAGAGGTTTGAGCTTACTGTGTTTTTTTCTCTAATGGATAAACTGTCACAATTATACAAGCTCAAATCATTAAACCTCTAATAAAATTCTGATAAATGTACTAGACCAAGTTGCAGAGAAACTACTACTGGCAGCCAAAAAGATCCTTAGCATGCTTAATTCACCACCATGTTTGGTACAGTGTTCTTAGGTCTAAAATCTTTCACTTTGACGTCTCTACGAAATCATCTAGTGTCATGTTGCAGTTAATTTTCCAACTCATGTGCCAAAACATAGGAACAAACGAAAAAAGAAAAGGTTCTCGAAGTTATTTGGTTTTTTAAAAAGATTTTACAATTTGCAATTTACAGCATAATAACAGCGGTTTCTGGTTGCAGGTTGGGTGGTTGGATAGTTCTAGAGGTGGGTGGTTGATGGTGGGGCTGAATGGCCCCACCATCAAAGGTTAGAGTTTCAGCTAGGAGTGTCTGTCTGTGAGAGAGTGCAAGATCATCACAAGGGACTAGCAGGTGTTTAGCAGGACCTGTGGAGTAATGCCATGCAAAAAATATAGTCCAGCTAAGTAAAATCCAGGCAACCTTTTTTGAAAGGTGTCACAATCCTGGGATGTCTGAGGGAGTGTGAGGTCTTTTCCAGAACTGAGAGTCTCTGCTGGAGGGGGTCTCTGCTGACTATGTCCTTATTTGGCTGCTGGAGATTTAGGGGGCTGTGTGATAACTATTCTTTGCCTGATGGTCAACCTTTCTGGATGGAACTAAGTCGTGATACGTCCTCTCTAAAAAAAACACATTTGTACATTTGTAAGTTCATATTTTTGGTGCCCCTTCCTGGAGCTCATCTCCTTGTGATCTCTGCTTTTCCCAGCTTGAATACTCCTCGCTGGCTACCACACTGAGCCAAACCTTCCTCAAGAATCCTCACTGTCCTTCAAAGGATCAAACCAGAATATTCCAAGCAGCTCCTCCATCTCCAGCAACACCTGCCCTCCTGCTCTCCTAAAACATCAAGATCTTAAATCCTCATCAGACCTCAAACTACCTTCAGCCCAAGGTAATTATCTAGGTAAGAGAACAGAGTTCACAAGAGAAGGCTTGATTATGTCACATAATTCGATCAGCAGATGAATGGTCAGCTTCTTAAATACACTGCTGCCTAATCAACCAATCAGCACCAGTTGTGAGGGCTCTGTTCTAACTGGCCACACCCACTGGCCCAAACCTTTAGCTCAAGAGAAGAAAAACCACTAAAGCACTCCCATACAAACCATTCAGATCCATTACATACTGTCATTGTAGCCAGAAAACCCACTTTTTGTGTGTTATCTGCCAATAAAACGTTTCCACAGAAGGCGTGTCCGCATTGATAGCAAGGAAATTTCTGTTAAGAAATGAAGGTCTCCATTGTCCTACAGGACATTGATCCTAAAAACACATGGGGCTAGTAAAAGCTAAAACTTCAACCTGTTGATACTTTGAGGATTGTGCTTAACATTGGGTCCATATCAAGACACCAACAAATTTAAATGAGTTCTATCATTTCTCCTATGTGTGGTTAAGTATCCAGCCAGAACGAAGGCAGGACCTTGTTGATTGTTATCAAAAGGGTGTGGTTGTCTTCCGCAACTTGCTAGGTTCCAATATTATTTCAATTGTATGTATTTCTTGTATTTCCTGTATAATTTTGGCCATATGTGCACTGGAAAAAATAGTCAATAAATCCAAACATGTGCACCCTATTCAGTTTTTTGGAACAACAATGGTTTGTTTAATTCCCACAAGGAGAAAAGTGTCAAAAGTGTCAAAAACCCACAATCTACTTTACATGTAGGTTTTTGATCAAAGCATGTTAACATTTGACCAGAATGGTAAAATCTGAAAAATATCCCAGGAATTAACATATGCAGTGTTGTATTTGTGCAAAACCTCACAGCATTGCATCTTCCTATGCTTAACTAGTCTGAATATTCTTAACCGAATGGATTTGCATGACATTTATTTCCAGCTGTATCCTTCATGTGATTGCACATGCTCAATGAGGAAAAAAATTCTAGTGGATTCCTTTACACTACCAACAATTGGCCAAATCTGAAACATTTATACGGCTGAACTGTCATAATGATAGGAAATCTTTTGTTGTTGTTTTTTGATTATTCACTGGAAAAAGAAGATACATTCAATGAGTTCATTGTGAGAACTTATACTGAGTTAAACCTTTGAACAATAAATTTCAGAAAGACAGGAAAGCATGTGTTATATGCTCTTTGGAGCAATTTAACCAAATTGGTTTAATGCCCAAAATGATGGAAGCACTAATCGCTGTAATGATTTTGCAAATCTGTACTTCTCAATGAACCCATTCCTGTTCTACAGCCCCATCACAATAAGCATATACCATAAGCAGGCTGTATGAAGGCCACCAAGGACAGATAAACGTGTTGCAGGCGCATTGCAGAAATTGCCTCATCTTCCTATGAGCTTTTTCCCCCACTGTCCTCAACCGTGAAATGCAGAGAAGCCAAGGGTTGCATGGTGAGGAGTGGCATCTTGGGAAGAAGACACTGGCCCCAGCAGCATGTCTTCCCTGCATGCCTCAATCATTCACTTTATCACCCCATTAGGTGAATGTGAAGGTTTGGAGCAGAAACCTTGTCACCCTGAGACTGAAAGAGAGAAGCCACACTCTATCATCTCCTCCCTAGACTCAGCCTGTCCCTTCAGCTATCGAGGTGGATGCAGAGAGGGGTATTCATCACTAAGTGATGCGCAACAGAAATTTAGTTTTAGAGTTATTTGGGATTCTAGGTATGAAATGAGAAAGTAGAGTAAAAACTTTTTCACAATTGCCCATAAGGTAATTGCAAATTCATATTCCTAACAACAAAAATAATGTAATATGCTGTGAAGATCACAAAGCCTTTAGAGGATTTAGGAATTTATTATCATAATTATCTTTTATTTTTATCCTTTTTTTTTGTTAAGGCCTTTACTTGTGCAATACAATTACATATTGATATACTCAATATCTTTGAGAGTTCAAATTTAGTCGACCCAAATGTTATCAGCTCACTCAGTTATATCAGAGGTAAACTGAAAGGTAGCCTAAGCAGATGGTATGTATATTTTATTCAGGCTTTGCATAAGTCTCGAAGCACTTGCCACCCTAACACCTCCTGGGGTGCTGTGTGGATCATACAAGATTGGTTATAGTACATCCCCTTTAAACTGATTTAAAAAGGGACATACAAAGCAAAGCTCATTACAGTTACAGTTTTAATATTTTCATTGTAATAAGTCAGAGTTTTATGTGAATGACCACAGATGCATTTTCTTTGTAACAACTGTATTACAACAAATAACAGGGAGATATGAAAGTTACGAATTTCCCTTTCAGGATTCTACCAAAATAGATAGTAGATGGTGAGAATTATAGCAAATAAGGGCCAGCTCAAAGAAGCCAGTTTCATGTTTATTTGCTGGCTTTAGTAAATGCTCTGCTAAACAAGCAATTTTGGACGGACTCCAAAGTGGACTTTAAATACAACTTTCACAGAGGTAGGGTTCCAGCTGCAAATAGTTTAACCTTGCATATCTAATCAACAACTCTGGTGATTAAAAAGCCATGATGGATGCTAACTTGGCCCCAAAGGCTGAAACAAGCAGTGATGAGAATAATGACCCTCTTCGAAACTGGTATGAATCTATTCGTATTCCTTTTTGATGATCTTAATTTTCCTTATTTCTGCATGTTTGCAACTCATAAACAAGGTATCCTGCTGCACATCGATTATGTGACCTGCAAATGCAAACGTCATACAAATGACAAATGAATCTACTGTTATATGCCTTAAACATTCCAAAAAGTTCATTCAGAATGAACAAAATAATTTTGTGACTCGTGCATACCTGAGTCGGGTACTGCATTTTAACGTTCTTTCAACAGTTGCTAACAAAAGCACCTAATTTTGTGTTACATAATTAATAATTACTAATGTAACCTAGATCATGTTTCATATGCAACCATTTGGGGACTCTCTTGTTTGAGTTGGTCCATTTTCACAGTCTGCTTATAATTCTTGAAAGTCATGACAGATGATGCAATTTATTTTTCAAATCATAAATAGAACAAAAAGGCTTAAAGGTTTAAAAAAGGCTTACAATTTTTTTTTTTTTTTTTACAAATAACATTTGGAAAAGTATGGCATGCATTTGGTTGGAATCAGGGATGTCAAACTCAAGTCCACAAAGGCTGGTGTCCTGCAACTTTTTGATGTGTCCCAAGTCCAACACAATGGAATCAAATGGCTGAAAAACGTCTTCATGCACCCAAGTTCTACAGTCCAGCAATTGAGTTAATAATCCTATTCAGGTGTGTTAAAGCACAGAGAAATCTAGCAGTTGCAGGACACCAAAATGTTTGAATGTAGCTTATTGACATGCTCATCATTATTTTGCTTATTATGTTTACTCATCATGCTGGCCTTTTTCATACTGCACACATTAATATTATTAATATTAAAATTGAGCACTTTACTGTGATCTTCTTGGTAAATCGACCAAAACAAAACAGAAAAAAAAGGTGGAGAAAACTGAACTGAACAGGAGCAGAGCCTGCTGGTGGAGGAGAAGAGAGAAATGTTGAAAGGTAAATTTGGTCTTGGGGTTATGGTGCAAACAAACAGGCATTGCCGTACAATCAATGCATCTTTCCCTCTGCTTTAACGCACCTGCCTGGAATGTGAGCAGCTCTTGTACCTGCTGTAATCAGAAGCTAGAGAGGAGATAGCAGCACACCAGAGAACTCCTCCACAGACGGAGAGCGTTGAAAATGACCATTTAGGCCTAGGCTACTGACATAATCATGTGCGATGCAGCAAATACTTATTTACTTCATTTACATCTTCCTTCTATGTATATTGTGCTTAGATTATTGTACTGTATCTTGTCTAGAGTTTTATTTATGTATATATATATATATATAAATGCAGCCATATATATATATATAATATATTATATATATAATATATATATATATATGACCTCTTTTAAAATTGCTTGAATTGCCTACTTTTTAACATTAGCTCTGCTGGACAGCATTCCATGTTAAATTTATAGACAACAAGTCAGTGAATAATAATTTTGTTTAAAATTATGTTCTATCCAAGCATTGATGACATTAATCTGAGTAATGATAAAATACTGCTACAAATGGTAAAAAATGGTAACAAAAACATATTTTTTTTGTACTGTAAACTTTTAGTTTAAAGGTAACATACAGTGCATAAAGGATTGAAAGTTCAAACTTTGATTGTATGGAAAACTTTAAAAGGACGTGAATCAGAAAAGCTAAAATCTTTCTTTTCCAAAAAAATGTTGTTTAGTTGTATTAGGACCAAATAAAGATTTGACTTGTAGATCCTCAAAGGGAATTCTGTGTTGGATATTAAATAACAAATCTCTGAAAACTAACTTCCAAAAGAGCAAGTTGAATGCCAGAGACAGAGAGAGAGATGCAGCAATTAAAAGAAAAATATAACACAGATTTAGTCAGATACAAGAAGACCTGGTTTTCATGTTCGCTGTGAAATGTCTTGCAGAGAAGACAGGAATGCAGAATAAAGCAATAGTTTAACCTGGCAAAAGAAAAGTAACTGAGAAGACAGCTGATTGTCTTTAACTCTGCCCAACCAACTTCATACATATTTATTTTCATATATTTGACAACTCTATTAGCCTCTATTAGTTGCTCAAAGCAGCACCCCTGCTGGCAATAATTTCTTGGCTGGGGTGGTGTCTAAACAGCGGTCATGTCACAATAATTAAACAAAGCTATTAAAGGACATTTATTTAGATAGCATCAATGTAAGTAGCGAAAGTTACCTCAATATACAAAGGGAACGTTATTAAGTCCCATTTAAATCTAAATACAAGCCTCTTGGCGTAGTTTCAAATAAACAATTGAGACCATCCTGAAAAGAAATGGAGCTGAATTGCCACAGGAGCACCAACAGAAAATTTCCTCAGGGGTTGCTAGACCGAGCCACTAATAATCTAGGGATGGCACACCAAAAACAAAGTCATAATAGAATTTCTTCATCCCCCCTTCGCATTATCATTTCAGGTAGTTATATTCCAAAAATCTTCAGATTTGGTACATTTGATAATTCAGGGCCAGTATCTTACATATCTTTTATGCACATCTTAAACTTGGCATTACAGCTTTACAAATGAACCAATAGCAAAATACAATGTCAAATAATTCTTTTTAAGTATTTATTTACTATCCGCAGACATCTGGGGAAAAAACAAAAAGCAGTTGTGCCTAGAAAATATATTCTCACCAGCCACAATCAAAGTTAATTATGACAGTAGCGAAAGGTATCCATTTTTTCCCGGAAAAAGACATTAATCATAATCCAAAACGGAGAGCTTGATAATTATATACACGGGTGGTTGGGAAGTTGTTCAGCCTTTATGTAATAAACAGGCTAATCAAATGGAATAAAATGTTTTCAAATCTCCAGTGAATATTTTGTGCTTTTGAATATGTTTTCTATAATCTTCCAGGTTAGACTGATTGGAGGATGCTGCATTAACCATTAGCTGTCTGAGGCTGTGATGACGGAACATTGTTTTTGGTACATAATTTGGTGCATAATAAGATACCCACACTAGCTACTATATCTGTAATGGGCTTTATGAGCCCTAATTTGCATTGTATTACTCATTGAATTACAAAGTCACTTTCCAGTTCAGCTTGTCAGAACACAACAACTTAGATGAATTAAAAATAATTAACAGCCTCAGTTTTTTATTATTCCTTTTTAATGTTTTTGTTTTTTTTATTTCGAGAGAACAAGTGGTTCTGTTGTCTGTTGCAGATGAGCTGAGAGCAGTTTAAACATTATGTTATGATGATGAACTGGCTTCAGTCTACTAGTGTAAAATCATGAAATCATCAGTGCTAAACATTACTAAAAGAAAACAATTCCTCATCTGTAAACCTCCCACATGTGGCTAACACAACCACATGATGAAAAATTAAAAATGGTCACAGCTTAAAAGTTATTGCAAGAAACTTGTAACGTTAAAGCAAAATCAGCCAGAACCCAAAACACAGCCAAACAAGAGGGTGGTTCACCAAAGGTTTTATTACCAAAAAATAATAGGGTAGAAGGGGCCCCACAGAGTGTGGTCAAACTGGTAGGTTAGGAACAGCGTATCCCCAGGGGGTAGGAACCCAGCTGGGGAAGGTGGGGGGAATGGACAACGGGAGGTCTTGGGGGCTCCGGGGACAAACTGATGACAGGGACAAAAATCCACCAACCAGATGCTGAGTTGTGAAACGATCCAGGGTAATGCACGGGATGGGCTCAGGCATTGAAAGTCCAGTAATCAGAGACAGAGTCAGAGACAGGCAGGTTTCAGCAACGGGAGGTCAGAACTCTTCCAAACAGCAGAAGGACTTGGCAAAATCTGTGGTCAAAAAACAGGCAGGATCAGAAAACCAGAAAACTCCTTTGAAACATGAAACAAGGGTTGAAAGCTGTGACTGGGGCAACAGACGATCTCGCACTGAGCTGGTGACGAGCAGCTGTTTAAATAGAGAGCAGCCCAGTGCAGGTGAAGGTAATAAGTAATCAGCACCGTCAAGGTAGAGCTGAAGGGCTGGAATCATGACAAAACTTACAATTTCAAAGAATTGGGAAGTTTCACACTTTCTTTTTTACATTTAGGTTGGGAAGTTCAGTCCAGCAACTGCTTGGCTGTAATAAGGAACAAATCAGGCCCCAAACCTAATAGCCCAGATAACAAGAGGTAAAATTCAAGCTCCAATTGACATAATCTTTTTGCAAAACACCATGTGCCAAGATTAACAAGGAAATCGTGTTTTGATGCATCTTTAATTTTACCTTTTAGCAGTTCAACATATCCCACTTCATTTGGTTTAATGCACACTTTACTGGAATCTATATCTTCATGCACTTCAACATTACCTTTTTGCTTCGTTTAACATATTTCAATTACATTTTGTGTTGGCAATTATTTTTTTATGTTGTCGCAAAGCTTCTTAGGAATAAATATTGAATTGTTGCAAAGTCTGTTTATTTCCTCCTAAATGGTGCCACATCTGTGATGAAAATGCCTTTTTGGGTTAAGCAAAAGACTTCAGAATTTGGGTTGCACCCATGAAAATTTTCACAAATGCTCTCTGCAAATGCCCAAAAGCTTTGGGTGGAGGTAGTGGGATGGTGTGGGGCAGTATCTCCCTTGCTGGAAAACAAGGGTTGTTGTCACTGAAGGTGATTTCAAAGTAGAAAGATACTGAGATGAGATTCAGGAACCTGTGGAAATGTTATGCCTCAGTGCTTAACCCGCAGAGCTATGTTTATCAGAGACTACCCAGAACTGAAGAGAGGATGGAATGGCCTACCTGCAGTACTGACCTCAACCCAGTTTAACACTTGTGGGATCACAATGTGCTGGGATGTTCTTTTCGTGTCAAAGTGATCAACACAACTACATTGGTTGACTTATAACAGATGTTGGGTAAACATTGGGATGCAATCCTACAACAGTGTGTGACCAGACTGGTGACACTACTGAGGTCACAGTTAATTGTTTCATTGCCAATATGCCTGGTTCCTTCAGACATCAATCATCGAATCCTAGAAATGACAGCAAATAAGAGTCAATTGCAGAATAATCTATTTAAAATTGGCAGAGACGATGTGGAAGCTTTTCATGGATACAATCCTAATACTCTACTGCCCAACCCACAAATGTTGTTTTTTTTTTTTTGTTTGTTTTGGTTTGGGTTTTTTTTTATGTTGTACCATTTAAACCAACAATCGACCAAACACAAATTCATACAAATTCAATTTTATGAATTTTATAGTTAATGTTATTAGCTACTTAAGCTTTATTGATTTTTGTTCGTTGTTGCTGTAACCATAAGCTAGAAATGTGACCCTATGATATGAGGTAACAGAGATATGATAACAGACTGCTTTGAATTTTTAATTGCCATGACATAAGCATTGCTTATATGAAAGCAAATTCATCTGGACGAAGAAATTGTATAATCATTTGTGAAAATCTTTACCTTTATAACATATTAAGGAATTAGGGATTGTTGGAATGAGCGCAGAAACTGACATTAATGATGTTTCACACTAGCTAATTTCTGGAAGCTAGCTCAGTGTTTTGGGTTTTTAAACAAATAAGTTTCTCAAATGGAGATTCAAGCTAATGTTTATTTCTTCAAATAACGAAATAAAATCACTATGATCATTAGGATAGTTAACGAAAATGAAATGACAAATAAATGTGTTCTAATACAGTCAGTTTGTCACTTGATTTTCACTTAAAAGAATCACAAATTTTGCTGGTGCTTAGAAACAGAAAACAAAAAGTGACAGTTTCTTAATGGAAGATGATGCAACAACTGAAGGTCTGGACAGGAGACCACACAAAGAACCATGTTTCAGCTTGTGCAACAGATTGATGATTAAACTTTGAATGAATCCTAGCTTCATTGGCGTTGTAGAGTAAGTAAGTAATTTAGTAAGTAAGTGTATATTATATGTTGGGCACCACTCACAGATAAAACCACCATAAAGCGTTATACAGAGAGCCAATAAAAAAAAAAAATGCTGGGACGTGGCGCTGATAGTGTAGTAGTTAAGCGCGCGACCATATACAGAGGCTACAGTCCTCGAAGCGGCCGTCTCGGGTTCGAGTCCCGGACCCGATGATATTTGCTGAATGTCTCTCCCTCTCTCTACCCCTCTTTCCTGTCTGCCTACTGACAAAAAAATAAATAAAGGCCACTAGTGCCGAAAAAATATCTTAAAAAAAAAAAAATGCTGACAAAAGAGGTAAAATGACACAATAAAACACACAATGAAAACAGACCTTCAACAAAAAGCTTGTTTCAATAGGAGCATAAAAGAAAGAGTATTTAAGGCCTCTGACCTATCTTTTAAAAACAGAATGCCTGAGGCTTTTTTCTTCTTTTTCCCGTTGATTTACAGTGCACACGTACAATTTTGAGAACTTTAGAAAAGTTCAACCGTTACTTTGAGTACATTCATGAAGCTGAGGGGAAAAAATCTCTCATAAATAAATACTCATTTTACCATAAATCTGAGGTGGCTCAATAGTCACCAGCCCTGCTTACCTTTTGTCAATAAGATTTTACAAGGTTGAAGAAAACAGAGAGAGGGTTCTTTGACCATAGCAAAATCTAACTAGAACGTCCTGGGTCTGCCTTTAATTCAATTCAGTTCAATTTAGTTTTATTTATATAGCGCCAATTCACAACATGTCGTCTCAGGACACAAAGTCAATTTAATTGAATCATACAGATTTCAAGTCAGGTACATACATTCCACTTTATCCTAACTATCAAACAATGCAGTCGGATTTAGTTTATTATTCTAATTGGTTAAAGGTTTTCTATCTAAGGAAACCCAGCAGATTGCATCGAGTCAGTGACTTGCAGCATTCACTCCTCCTGGATGAGCATGTAGATCCTTAAGGTTAATATTAATGCTTTGTTCGATCGCAGTTTTTGTGAACAAGTTTTCTATAGGACATAGTTTGGGGGTTGAGAAGATCATCTCACCAAAGCACACAGTTCCAGTTAAAAACTCAGCAGAGTTTTCAAAACTTCACTTATTTGTCTCCATGCTGGTTGGACAGGAAAAGCTTTTTTTTCTGGCCTGCCTCTCAAACAACTAGTTGGTACATAAAAAATGCCCAAGGGTTATGGTTAATTGGAGACCACAAAATGCCAAACTTTGCTGCTGTTCATTAACAGTGAACTTTGAGATAATTTTCCTCACTTACCATCCTTCTCACTGCTTGTGGTAACAAGCTTATTTTAGGTCCTCACACAGCCTAGTGGCCAGTAGCTAAACGTACCGGGCCTCCATTTTATTACATATTTGTATCCCAGGGATGGAAAATCATAGATTTAGTTCCTAGATACTCTGATCAACTTAATAAAGTAAGGTGAACATATTTTTTAAAAACTGCTCCTTTTTTTTAAAGAGATTATTAGCGATACCAATTATTGTGCCTACAGTGATTTTGTTAGTAAAATCCAATCCTCCCCTGCCGCATAAATGTACTCAAGTAAAAGGTTGAAATTGAAAGAGAGAATCTTCTACCAGCAATAAAAGATGATTTTTATCTTTTTTTTTATTTATACACATGTCACCGGAGGAGGGGGGGGGCTGTAAATGTAGTCACCTCTGTATGTACTTTAATTCAATCTCTATAAAGCAATTTCAAGCTGCTTTCTGATTAGATTTCCTAATTCTGCTGCTTTTTAAAACTATGGAAGCCGCTACAATTACTTTTCTGGCAGACAGTCCTTGTTAGAGTTCTTAAATGTGTGTCGCTAACCTTAAAAGTCACCCTCATTAAAAGTGGGAACAGCAGCTTATTACATACATTTAAGTTTTAAATTAACATTTTAAGCTGAATTATTCTTCTGTCCCAGCTTCAGGCAGATCTCAGGGTAATTTGAAGGTGCTCTTTGTGTTTCAAAAATAGTTCAAAACATCCATTAAACTGAAAGTATTGTTGTATGATGAGGAAATATGTCCAATTAAACATTGAGTAAGTTCAATTAAGGATACAGCTGCCTAAAGCAACAAAAAAGGCTGGTGTTGCAGAGGAAAGAAGACTTAAAGTAATTGTGTTTAACAGCACAAGCATAGATAAGGACAACCCTAATTTCAGAATTAATCTTTGAGGTGGAACTGCAAAAAAAGTTAACTCACTCAAAAACAAAACCGAGTGCTTGATTGTTCTCTACTATGTCATAAAAAGGGTAACACAATAAATGCTGTATTTAAAAATAATGTTTAGACTTAACATGACTACCTTACATCACATGTAATGCAATTAAAAATCATGTTTAAAAACAACTGATGACAAAACATCTGAAAGATGTGTGGAATAGAAAATATGCACCTCCATGGTGAAAATTGTTCTTCTGAATAATGGCTGCCTCTGAGCTAAGTGATTGTATAATTAGGTTGGCATTTACAAAATATCATAATCATTACCACCTGGTTGGTCTTCATGTTGGTGTAATTTAGCTAATGACCCAGACTTTAGTCATTTGTTGAATTCATTCATTCTAAACCAAAAAAAAAATACTTTTTCACACCAGTATCCCAAAATATTCCCTTAATCCGTCCTTCTAATAGTAATATTTCAACGCCACCTTAAAAGCCTCAACAAGCTATGACAGCTTTCATTACTGCACAGACTTCAGTGCTCAGCTTTAGTACAGTGAAAACCTGCTGTTAGATAAGTAACTGCATTTTTGAAAATAAAAAATAGAAAAACATATTAATTGCAAGTTCTGGTGTATGAACTGATCTGTAGATGGGATATTTACCTTGCAGAGTACTCCTGACTCCAGAGGCACTTCTAATGTGTTTTTTTGGTCTTATTTTTGTCCTCTCAACTACCAGCTGCTTAAAAGAAGCCTGGTTCTGTTGGAGTTTTCATCCTAATAAAATGTGCCTCTACAATGTTGCCACATCCATGCTTAGATTAAGGAATTGCTCTAAAGAAAAAAAAAAAAAAAAAACAAAACCTGATACAATTGGCTGGGCTTCCTTAGATAGCTTTTTACTCATTGGCTTGGCGTTGATCTGAAAACTTTGAATGCATTGTGTTGAAGTGCTATGGTAAAATCAGGAAGTTAAAAACTTAATGATAACATCACTGCTATTGTTTTAAAAGAAAAAGGGCCAAAAAACCCAAAAACCCAAAAAAATGTGACATCACATAAAAATTCCCGAGTGCACCGGGTTTTTTTAAAGTTTTTTATTACAGAGATTCAGTGTTCCCATGATTTTGCATTTTTTAGCGTCTATTCTTCTGAGAGTTACTTTACTAGAATAGTGACATTGTTTACTTGTTTATTTGTTTACTAGTATGAATAATTAGTTATTTTAATATTGAGTTAACCTCTATATGCTTTGGATTAAATTGGACTTTATGTAACTGTATCTGAATCTGATCAGATTGTTTTGGAAAGAGTTTAATTGGTTTGAATTGAATTTAGACCAAATTAAATTCTATAGAACTGGTAATGTGTTGGACCTGTTTGTTATGTACAGATGTTTTGATATATAGTTATTTAGAATTGGAACTAGGCTTTTAAATAAAAATAAATGGGTTGAATGAAACAAATAAGGAGATATATCTTATGAAAAATTACTTTATGATTTTCTTGTGCATTATCATGGTCTTGTGCTGACAATGCGCAAACAGTACTATCACAAACAAAAATTCCTGCATAAAATCTACACCCCACAGGTGCGATTATGTGATGAGCTAATAACTGTCTGCTGCAGAAACACACGATGCACCCGTTAAGCAGAAAGGACCCTGTCAGCTGCTTCAGGAAACTTCAAATATTTTGAGAGCACCTCATGTTCAGCACAGTTTCTCATTTCTCTGCACCTACTGGCACTGTCAGAGGAAGAAACATAAAACTATGTCAGAAGCTTCAAGCAAAAACTGTTTTGCAGTTCAATCAAGTGAGTGAACTCATAACCCTAGATACCAAAAAAAGTTTAACAGGTTCAACAGACAAAGCACATTATTGCCTAAACCACATTGGGCTAATGTTTTGCTGATTTTGCATTAGTTGTAACGAGAAGAGGCAGATGACTCCTCAGATCTTTGCTCGCTGTGCAAACAGAAACCATTTTTAAAAAACCTTTCCTCAACGCTTTCAAATCTGAAATCCTAGACTTGGTCCTCTCTAGAGCCCAAAACATCTCTGGTGCACATTTACTTCATTGTGCTTACTTCTGGCCAGCTCTTTCTAATAGAAAATCAAAAGCTACAGTACTTCATTTTAAAGTGGTAACATTAAGCATCAGAAATGTTACCATTGTAACCATTAAAACTAGCCTTTTATCCGCATCCCAGATTCACTGAGAGATTTTTTCACGAGCATCTGAGGCATATTTGATGGTTCATTTTGGCTTGGCTCTTTTAATACTGAGGTAAAATTAGTACAAGGGGCAGGCAGCAAAACCTCTATGTCTTATGTCTGGAAGCTCATATCAGATCGTCCTACCATGTGGTCCTTGAAAGAATTATTTTCACTCTTTCCTGGAAACTTAAGTTGTCTGCCATGTCAACTTGCAACTCCCACTCCAGAGCAGATGAGGGCAGGAGGGTTGGATATTGCTTTTGTTCCACAGATTTTCTCCCTGGTGTGGAGATGCTGGGAGCTGAAGAGGAGATGCTCTAAGAAACATCTTCAGCACCTAGGTGTATCGCCAGCGGCAAGGCTGCTGTAAAGCTGCTACATATTTTTCTAGGAATAAAGAAGAAATCTACAACAAAAAATATTTTATAGAACAAGGTGACAAATTTGCAAGAAGAGAACCGCAACATAAGCTTCTCTTTGCTGACATACTAAACTGTAAGCAGTGACATTTCAAGTGTGATAAGATTGCTTTAATCTCGTAAACAGAAGCAGTGTGGTTTCTTCCAGAGCATTGATGCTATTTTCAGAATCTTCCACAGTCTATCATGTACAGGGGTTGGACAATGAAACTGAAACACCTGGTTTTAGACCACAACAATTTATTAGTATGGTGTAGGGCCTCCTTTTGCGCCCAATACAGCGTCAATTCGTCTTGGGAATGACATATACAAGTCCTGCACAGTGGTCAGAGGGATTTTAAGCCATTCTCTTGCAGGATAGTGGCCAGGTCACTACGTGATACTGGTGGAGGAAAAACGTTTCCTGACTCGCTCCTCCAAAACACCCCAAAGTAGCTCAATAATATTTAGATCTGGTGACTGTGCAGGCCATGGGCGATGTTCAACTTCACTTTCATGTTCATCAAACCAATCTTTCACCAGTGTTGCTGTGTGTATTGGTGCATTGGCATCCTGATACACGGCACCACCTTCCCGGTACAATGTTTGAACCATTGGATGCACATGGTCCTCAAGAATGGTTCGGTAGTCCTTGGCAGTGACGCGCCCATCTAGCACAAGTATTGGGCCAAGGGAATGCCATGATATGGAAGCCCAAACCATCACTGATCCACCCCCATGCTTCACTCTGGGCATGCAACAGTCTGGGTGGTACGCTTCTTTGGGGCTTCTCCACACCTTAACTCTCCCGGATGTGGGGAAAACAGTAACGGTGGACTCATCAGAGAACAATACATGTTTCACATTGTCCACAGCCAAGATTTGCGCTCCTTGCACCATTGAAACCGACGTTTGGCATTGGCATGAGTGACCAAAGGTTTGGCTATAGCAGCCCGGCCGTGTATATTGACCCTGTGGAGCTCCCGACGGACAGTTCTGGTGGAAACAGGAGAGTTGAGGTGCACATTTAATTCTGCCGTGATTTGAGCAGCCGTGGTTTTATGTTTTTTGGATACAATCCAGGTTAGCACCTGAACATCCCTTTCAGACAGCTTCCTCTTGCGTCCACAGTTAATCCTGTTGGATGTGGTTCGTCCTTCTTGGTGGTATGCTGACATTACCCTGGATACCGTGACTCTTGATACATCACAAAGACTTGCTGTCTTGGTCACAGATGCGCCAGCAAGACTTGCACCAACAATTTGTCCTCTTTTGAACTCTGGTATGTCAGCCATAATGATGTGTGCATTTCAATATTTTGAGGAAAACTGTGCTCTTACCCTGCTAATTGAACCTTCACACTCTGCTCTTACTGGTGCAATGTGCAATCAATGAAGACTGGCTACCAGGCTGGTCCAATTTAGCCATGAAACCTCCCACACTAAAATGACAGGTGTTTCAGTTTCATTGTCCAACCAC
The DNA here is from genome assembly GCA_036173005.1 of Crenichthys baileyi. Classification (NCBI taxonomy): domain Eukaryota; kingdom Metazoa; phylum Chordata; class Actinopteri; order Cyprinodontiformes; family Goodeidae; genus Crenichthys; species Crenichthys baileyi. The sequence goes on along the minus strand of JAHHUM010000418.1, from coordinate 212,809 downwards.
TGTATTTGTTAGGATACAGAAACAAGCTGAAACATATTTGTGAGAGGGGTTTGTAAAAATACAAGTCACAGAGGCGTGAAACTTATTCAAGCTACCCATCATGGTCAAAACAATTGAACGTCAAGTTAGCATAAACCCAGACTGATGAATTATTTTTTTAAATTGAATTTATACCACACAAAGGCTCTTTAACTGGCTGACAGAGAAACAAACCACTGGTGCTTATGGAAGAAGATCAGAACAGAATAGAGGTCCCTCAGCATTTATTAAAGTTCTCTGCATGAATCCAATTCAACTGTTGTAAAAGCATGGATGTTGCTGCCCAGGGTTGTTTTTCAGTAACTTCATGTCTGCATGTTTGTTTGTTTTTCTTCTCTTATAGTTTTGCAGGGTTTGTCTTCTAACATAAGCACATAATTTGGTAACAATTCTTCCTTTGTTCTAAGATTGCTGTGTAATTCATCATTATATGATTCATAAAAATAAAACATCGTTTTTGTGAGAGATAATGAGAAATGGATAATAAAGATACAAAAGCCTTTTAGTGCAGTCAGTGATAAGGATAATACAGTGAAAAGTGGCACCAAGATCTGGATTTCATTGTTAACTGCCTTTTCTTTTCTGCAATCAAATACACTCACTGGCCACTTTATTAGGTACACGTTGCTGGCACCGGGTTACACCAACTTTGGCCTTTAAAATTGCTTTAGCAGTTAGATTCAACAAGGTTTCAGAACCATTCCTCAGAGATGTTATTCCACTTTGATCAGACAGCATCACCCAGCTACTGAAGATTTGTCAACTGCACATCCATGATGCGAATCCCCTGCTCAACCACATCCCCTTAAGTGATCTTTAAACACTACGTATTTAAACACTGCTCAGTTGGTATAAGGGCCCTGAAAAGTGTGCCCAGGATGGGTAGGTTCATTCTTTCATGGTGTTCATGCTAAATTCTGGCACCACAGCTTGCATTTCAGAGCTAAAATTGGGACTCTTTAGACCAGTTAACATTTATGTTGTAACAAGAGTTTATTTGAGATTTGCTTGCCTTTGTATCATCTTAAACTAGTCAGGCCATTTTCCTCTGACATCAAGAAACTGTTGTATATCCACACAATTGCCTTTCAGTGGATACTTTCTCTTGTTCTAGCCATCCTCTGAGTTGCTATTTGTGTTGACAGGTACATTAAATAATATATCCAATAAAGTGGGCATTGAGTGTCAATAGTTAAGTCATTCTATGTTGAATCTAGCTGTAATGTGTCCTAGATCAGATCTGGAACCTGCATATTCATGTTCTTCTAGATAAAATCTAGCAATGATGCCCTCAAAATACTGTTGTTACAACATGACATAACTTGATAAATAGAACATAAATTCTCTGGTTAATTCTGAAGCATTGGAGTTTTAAACCAGTGCTTTTCGAACTTATGGCAGCAGCTAGCTGTGCTGCGATGCTAATGTTAGTTTTTTGTGTAAACAATTTTAAAAAATTAAAAGTCAGCTAATTAAGATTCTAATTAGTTAACTTTTTTAATGCATGCACTCCTGTTTTAACAGCGCTACAGCAAACAACGTTTTATGTCTGCTTATGACAAAAATAGCAAATGTTCTTTGCTGTTGCTTGTGTAAAATAAAATCAATGCCTTGTGCCCAGTCTTACAAACTCTCTCGTATCTGGCATCTCAATCTTTTTACACTCTTTCTCGATCTCTTACTCTACCAAACTAATCTCATGCCAAATGAGTAAAATGGATGTGCAACACAGGAAAGCTGTTTTCTACAGAATTATCTGTGACTGCTTATTCTAAACACAATATTGTTCAAAATGGCATGCAGAGGTGCACAGGGCTCTTTACAGAAAACTCCTTTCAACTGCCTTTAACTTAGCTGAAGAAATGACTGACAATGCTCTTTCACAGTAAGGATGAAACTGATGGTAGCTGTTGAACTCTCCCATATATGGATGGAATTTCTGCAGATTATGAGGAAAAATGCAGGTGTAATAACCATGATGATATCAGGATGGTCATAAAAATACAGAAAAAAACACCTGTGCCAAGTCCAAGCTTAACGTGACGTGCAATAGCATGTAAAAGCAACTCAGTGAGAATAATAGGCTAACCATTAAGCTTCATTGCCTTGTCATTATTATTAAGTGAATCGAATTGTAAAGCTCTGAGCTTTGAATATTAAAAAAGATAAATCTCATGGAACAAAAAAACTAATAAAGTTTCTTTTTACCGGAAGCAACAATTCCAATCATAACAACCTAATCTAATCTTTCTGCCTCCTCTCTTGGAGGTTGACATTCATTTAAAAAAACTATGTCATTAATCTAGCAGAAATCCCCACAATAAAATGGCATCCTTCAGGTATTTGGCCTCATCTACATTCATTGGTCATGTATAAGTGATCTTATCTGGAGTTCGGTCACACACAAAGAGACATGGACCAATTACTTAACCTCATTTGAGCTTCTCTCTGATGATAATATTCCCTGTAGCGACAGGATTTCACCTGCCTGACAAACGTCTATGTTTTCTCAGAGGTTGCTTCACAAAACTGAGTTCACTGCAGTGTTGTTTCTCCACAACTGGTGAGCCACATAAAGGAGGGCCGTCCCTCAGGAGATGGAGGGCATTTCATTTCACACTGACACATTCACCTCTATCCTCTCCGTTCCGCTGTGGGTTGCAGGGGTTGTCGACCGTGGGGGAAATGAAAAGAGACTCTTTTGCCAGAGGCTTTTGCCTAAAAAAACAATGTGAAAACAACAGTTGTGACAGCGACACAAAGCTGGTAAATAAAATACTTCCATTTACTCAGATGTTGGAGTTATTCATGTGATGTCATGTCAGGGTTTTATCATTCATAAAGATTACCTCCATAATATCTTAAGGAATTATAACAACCCTGAGTGAAATAATCACAGGTTTTATAGAAGTACAATTTACTTGTAAAAAAAAGAATAAAACCATAATGTCTTCATTTTCTTTATAAATAGATGAATTGGGTGAACAATGCACTGTAGCTTTGTTTGTCTTTGGTCAAGTGGAGGTCAACCTTCTAATAAAGCACCTATGGGGAGCTGGCAGCAGTCAAATAAATTGGATTTAAATGCTTGTTGTGAATATGAGGCTCATCCAATCTGGAGGCCGCTTTGCACTTTTTAGAGCATTCATGATACCCTCAGGCTTTTCATCACCAGCAAAGCTTAGGCATATCACTTCTCATTATTTCTTGCTGAATCCTCCAATCTCACCAGTTCGAGGTAAAACATAACTCAGACGTTGCTCCCCTGAGGTTGAATTTCCGAGGTATACTGGGCATGGTGGTGGGGGGGGGATCCTTTTTGTTTTTCATGCTATTTATACACATAATTTGTTTTTTCCTCTTTCCTCTGAACGCCGGTAATGAACAGGAATTCGATAGCTGTTGCAGACATTCAATGTGATAGCTTCTTCAATTATAGATGGTTGTTTTTATGATCCAATTAGATTACATTTGATTCTTACTGTAAGTTGTACTGTTTCTTGCAAGTGTATGCGTTAATTGACAGAAGAACTAATAAAATGATTTTTAAGAGTAGGAAAAGAAATATGAATATGTTTTGTTGGGGTAAAATAAAAAGCAGAAGATCAACCAATATTTGACACAGTACAGTGCCTTGCAAAACTGTTTATAGCCTTTTTTAAGTTTGTCATATTACAACCACAAATGTCAACATATTTTATTGACATTTCATTTGATAAAAAACTTCTTACAAATACAAATCGGAGATGTGTCCAACGTGTGTATTCAGCCTATTCCTGATATCGCCAAATAAATTGCATTGCAACTAACTGCATTCAGAAGTCACCTGATTAGTAAATAGAGACCACACGTGGATATTTCTATCTCAATATAAAACCAGCTGTTCTCTGAAGGTGCCAGAGGTGTTAGAGAGCATTGATGAACAGACAGCATCACAAAGATCAAGGAAAACATCAGACAGGTCAAGGATAAAGTTGTGGAAACATTTATTGCAGGGTTAGGCAAAAATTAGCAAGAAGAAAGTTATTGTTGAAAGAAAGCAATAAGTACCGTAAATTCCGGACTACAGAGGCTCTAATTTTAGAAAGAAAACCAATTTTGTACTTGTACAAGCCGCACCAGATTTTAAGCCGTGGGTGTCCCACTTTGTAATATGAGATATTTACACAGAAAGATATTACACATGAGGATTTTTTACTTTTAATTTAATCCGTATGGTAATATAAACAAATGCATATTGCAAATGCTTTTTTTCGAACAGTGGCTAACACGGCTACCTTTAAATATACGTACATTATCAGTAACACAGAAATTACGTTGCTTATGCTTTTTTACTGAACAGTGCACAAACAACATTTCAATATCTCCTAACTGATATACACTGAAGCCTACCAGGTCAAAAGTCATTGATCACCTTCTTCATCATCTTCCTGCGCACTGAAACCGTCAAAGTCCTGTTCTTCAGTGTCTGACTTGAACAGCCTCAGGATCTCGTCACTCACTTCAGCCTCTTCGTTGTCGCTCTCACTTGAGGGCATCCGGTCCCCTTAATCACGCAGCAGTCCAGCCTTTCGAAACCCGTTGGTGATTTTCCATGTGGATGAGGGTGAATATAAATGTCTGATTTACAATACCGGTAATTGAATTGTGAAAGTTTGCAGTTTGTCACAAGCCATGTTGGAGACAATTCTTTTTCAAGATGCAAAATGCTATGAGTGGAGGAAAACTAACAGTGCACATTTCACTAAACACACTATGCCCATGGAGAAACATGGTGGTGGCATTAACATGCTGTGGGAATGTGTGGGGAGCTGTAATTGTAGGGAAGATGGTTTTACAAAGTTAATGACTCAGGTGGGCTGAATACATATCCACACTACAGCTGTATTATATATTTATCACATTAAATCCCAATAAAATGCTGGAACTTTGTGGTTGTGAGATGACAAAACGTGAAAAAAAAATTAACTGGTCTGAATACTTGGCTAATACACAGTTATTGTCAGAATAGGAGTTCCTATTCTGATATGATTAGGATACATAAATAAATACATTTTTACAGCTCAGTTTTCATGTTACTAAAATATAAAATTACCTTTTACATGTACATAACGCTGTAGTTTAAAATCCTTATTAGTAAGCATATGGCACTGCAAGTAGTTAGGTTTGAACGATTTGGTAGGTTCTATTTTTCTCCTTCCAAAGGAGACTTTCAGAAGCAGGTAAATCCAACTATGAACATAGGTTTTTCTCATGACAGCTCTCTAATACTTGACTTTGGCCGCTTGCTAAAATAACTACATGTCTTCAAGCTTAAAGGTTGAGCACTTGCACAATACCTATTCTCAATTCAACCATTTTCATTATATTAAAGGCACATTTTAAAGGCTATGTTAAAGTATAAGTTGAGAAACTTGTGGTCACACTTTTCTTTAAAATACATAGCACATTTATCAGAATGACCAAAAATAAAATCTACTTGCAGGTTTGCAGAATAAGTCAGTGTTTTGAAGTTCTATAATTCACTTCAAGCCACCCTAAAACACAGCCACTTTTAGAAAAGTGAATTTCAGTCGAGTGTGTGCTATATTGCTAGGTTAACCCTGAGTTTTATTATGCAAGAACTATCTGTTCCTGTCTGCTTTTGAATGGGGAAACATTTCCTTTAGGAGATAGTATTTAACCTCCATTATTTCAGTGTGCATTGACTTGACTTAAGCTTAGTCCCTCTTATTATTAACATTTTCACTGGCATAATAGGAGAAAAAGAGTAATGTTCAGTAATGTCTATATTATTTTTCTTCAGTGTAATAACCTTATCATTGTAATAATGACATTGACCGCTATAGAAAGCTATTTAAACCTTTGATAGTACCTCCCTGAGGGGCTTTAATTCGTAGTGATTACCTTTAATGATTTGAGATGTTGTTCTGAATGCATTAAAAGGTCACATCTATCTGTGTGTTAAGACTCAGCTCTCACTAATTAAATTTGCTGGTGATATTTATGCTGTTTTCCTCAGCTAAATGAAATTCCCAACTTATAAATTGACTTTGATTTGTACGTGAGTCCTTCATTGTGGAATTTTTGCAGTTATCTGATCGATACTGTTGAAACGTTCAAAACTAGATTTTCATGGATGATTTAACTGGAAAATTATTATTAGTAAAAGTAAAAAGTAAACCTGAAAAAGAGCACATTTATTTATTTCTAAAACAATCTTGATAATCCCCTCTTTTCCTTTTTGAAAAGTCACAAATCAGGAGTATTGTTTTTATTTCCATCTGACACCACCCTTCAGCACTGAGCCCCCCGTAGTCAGAGTGTTTAAAGATTAATGCACAAATATCAAGGTAGAAATGAAGGGAATACAGCTATTCACATAAAAATCCTCTCTGTGAAGGAATCAACTGCTTCGAGGGTTGTTACATGTAATATTAACACTGCCTTGAGGCTCAACATGTTCTAGTCAAAGAAACCTTAACTGGGCGGACCATAAATGAAACGAGTAAGGTTTGCCCTTTTTTTTGCTAAAAAGGAAAACTAATGTAGAAATAATTACAATGAAAAAGGAAAATTTAAAAATAGGTGAGAAAAAAAACCCCTGTGCCTTAGAAGCATATTATATTTTCCTGCATCTTAAAGGAAAGCTGCACTGAAAATTGTTAAGGTCTACTAGAGATTTTGTTTTAGAATAGAGTATAACAGAAATAACCTTTAGTATCCCTCAGTGAGGAAATTCAGGTCTTTCAGCAGCAAAGTGACAGGCAAAAGGAAGCATACAGATACATATCAAGGTAAAAATAAAGAAACAAAAAATAAGAATAAAAGACGACACAGTAGGGGCAAATTTACAGCATTAGAAAATAATACTGTACAGTTATTAAAAACGTGCAACTGAGTAGGAGGATTGAAAAATATGTGCATGTATATTTGTGCATAAAAACACAAATGACTATTTACAAGACATGGAAAAAAAACTCTGCTAATAACACAAGGGATGTAAGGAAATGTTTGAGTTTGTCGGGAGCATTGATGGCTATAAAGTTTAATAGCTGTTGTAAGGAAGGATTTGCAATAACGCTCCTTTTTCCACCCAGGATGAAGCAGTCTGTCACTGATGTAGCTCTCTAGTTCTGAAACCACTTCATACATGTTGTGGGAAACATTCTCCAACACTGATGTTATTTTTGTTAGAGTTTTTCTGTCTCCCATCACCTGCATTGGGTCGAGGGGACATCCTCCATTCGTAATAGCTCCAGCTTGTCCCTCAGAAATCCCAGCTGGATGGTATTAAAAGCACTGAAGAAATCAAAGGAAATTATCCTCACATTGCTCCCAGGATTCTCCAGGTGGTAGATGATTCTCAGTGCAGGAGGTAGATGACCACCCTAATGCCAGGCTGGTAGACAAACTGCTGTGGATCCAATGAAGACTTCACCAGGGTGCAACAATGGTTGAGGACCAACCTCTCGCAGGTCTGATCAGATGCGAGGTCAGTGCTAACAGCCTGTAGCTGCTGAGGTCCTTTGGGTGTGTTGTCTTTGGCACTGGTACCACACAGGAGGTCTTTCACAAATGTGGTACTTTCCCAGCTTCAGGCTCATGTTGAACGTGTATTCCATGATGCCACACAGTTGATCTGAGCAGCTCCTTAAGAGCCTGGAGCTGATGCCATCCAGATCTGCAGCCTTTCGCACCTTGACATTTCACAGCTGGTTCTTCACCTGAAGTGTTGAAAGGGCCTGGATAGTGGTGGGGAGGGTGGCTGCACGATGGAGTCCCCTGCAGCGGAAGGGGGTGGGCAATGGCTGAGAGGTGTGATGTTCGGGGAACAAAAGCAGGTGGTCATCAAAGATATGGGGATTTGTGGCAGGGGTGACTAGGCTGGGGGAGGGGTGAGTGTCTGATCAGACCTGCTGAAGAACTGGTTTAGATCATTCACCACCCCAAATCTCCTACAACATGGGAGTTAGGGTTGTGACCTGAAATTGTCTTTAGGCTCTTCCAAAATCCAGTGATGCTGTTCTACTGCAGATGGTGCTCCATTTTCTTTTTCTGTACATGTTTTTTTCAATCCCTTTTTTCCCCAGAGTCAATACATAATGCTTTAGTCTTCATAAAATCATGTCTTGCTCCGGCTGATAACGTTTCCTTGCAAGACTTTTTGCTGAAGTGTTAATAATTGTGCTTGTATCATCTTTCAACGTGGCAATGGTTAATCGTGTGCACTCAAAATGTACAGAATAGGGATTTTCCTCTGCTTAATAAACTTAGCTCTTTGTTTTAAACAAGCTGTTATGTCCACTGACCTCTAGGGGCTCTCATACTAGAAGAGAGTCTCTTTCTTATCTTCTTTTGTTTGTTTGCTGGCCTGTTGTCACACCTTGATGCACAGCTGGAAGCACTTCCTCCTCGTCAGTGGACTGGATAAAAGCTTCAGTCATCTGGCGCTATTCCCCTTCCACTTGGGCATCTGTGATGTGACTGCCTGTGAAACCTAATCCTGTGTACTGAGTATCTGAGGGTGATTATGTGGTTCGATCATCTTGTTTTGCTGAATGGTTTTATTTGGAATGGTATCATGCATGAAACTCTGAACTTGTAAAATACATCAATTTAATGCAGAGCATGGTTTTGTTTAGTAGTTTTAAGTTGTTTATTGCTAGATTTTTTTATGCATTTTGTGTTCCTAGACCTCCATTCTTCTTGCTAGAAGACTTTAGGGTAATGACTACTATGAATTTTGGAATGAGGTCAAGGTTACAGACAATGCTAAAACTCCACTGCCATCCAACATAGAAGGAGTATGTGGCCCAGAAAATGTAGTTTTGTGGAGCAGACATTACTGTGAAAAGTGCGAGCATTTTCATTGAAAATGTTGGTTTGACTGTGGACATGGTGGTCCGTAAGGCTGAAGTCAATGAAGCCATCCTGAAGCTTAGAAATAACAAAGCCTGTGGGTTGGACTGTATAACACAAGAGCATCTGAAATGTGTTTGCTATAGGTTATGTCCACTGCTGTCCATGTGCTTCAAGGGTTCTTTAACCCATGGGCTCTTGCCTGATTCTCTTATCTCTGTTGTTTTGGTTCCTGTCATTAAGGATAAGGGAGGTGAATTGAATAGCTTGCAGTCTTACAGAATTTATTATACACAAGACTTGAAATGTATGTTTTAAGAAGTGATAATCAGTTTAGATTCAAAAAGGCACTGACATGTGTATTTAGGCACAAAAAGAAATAGTTGGAAAATATTGGTTTGAACTCTTCAGTTTTGCTGTTTTTGTACTTTATTGATGCCACAAAGGCATTTGATAGAGTAAATCATGCAAAATTATTTTAAAAATTCATCAATAGACATGTGACCCAATATATTTGGTATTTTAATATTTTGGTATGCAAATCAGGTTATGCATGTAAAGTGTGGCAGTGTCTCTAATGTTATGCGACAAGGAGGAATTCTCTCTCCAATTCTTTTTAATGTATATATTGATTAGTTGTCCTCAAAACTGAACGGTTGTAAAACAGGCTGTCATCGGAACAAAAATTGTGAACTTCATGTATGCGGATGATCTGGTGATAGTACCCCCAAACTGTTGAATATCTGTTCTGTGTTTGGGAAAGAACACGATGTTATGTGTAACCCAATTAAGAGCAATATGATGATTGTGAGAAGCAAGTAGGACAATATCTGTGAATTGAATATCTGTTCTGTGTTTGGGAAAGAACACGATGTTATGTGTAACCCAATTAAGAGCAATATGATGATTGTGAGAAGCAAGTAGGACAAAAATATAACATTTCCTGTTTTTTCTCTGTGTGATCAGTTGCTCACATGCAGTGTTGAATTTAAATATCTTAAACATTTTGTGACTGATGAATGGGGTGATGACGGAGACATCAAAAAACAATATTGCAAACTGTATGCTCAGGCTAATATGCTGTTGTGTAAATTTAGTATGTGTTCTCTTGATGTGAAGTGTGCTTTGTACAAAGCCTCTTGTAACCCACTGTATTCGGCCCCCTTGTGGTGGAACTATGGGCGTTGCACAATGCATAGGCTGACAGTGGCCTGTAATGATGCCTTTAGGCTGCTGATAAGGGTGCCCAGGTGGCACAGTGCCAGCCAGTTCTTTGTGGATGTTCACATTCCCACCTGTGAGGCACTTTTGAGAGATTTAATATGTGAATTTATGCAGCGATTGGAGGAGTCTGAAAACTCCATCATACAAACTTTGACTCACCCTCAGCTGAGTTGCTGTTGTTACACTTCTTTTCTGAGGAATCCTTGGACGGAGAGTCTGTTAAAATAATTGTTGTATTCTGTCTGACTTTTATATATGGACCACTTTTAAGTCTGCATTAAAGTTTCTTATTAACCTAAAACCTAATAAGTAGTGTTTCAGCTGTTCTTTGCCAGACAACTGAGGATATCTGAGTTCAGTGTGCAGAGCAGGTCACATGACACAGAAAGGGAGCCACAGCAGCCACAACAATCTCTCTCACTTTGTACAAGTCATTGTAATGGAGGAAAACACTTAGGTAGTTGAAAACACACATTTATTAGATCAACAACATTTAGTTCATTGTTTACATTTTGAATTTCCTTTATTTTACTTGATAACCCTGGTTTAATTAGAGAAGCGGGGTACTTTCTTGTTGTTTAAGTGAATGTAAATCACCCTTTTTAGAAAAAATAAGATTAGACATCAATATGTTACTATTTCTTGAAAAATAACTAAATATTTATTGGGGTGTGTTAATTATTATGATAGAAAAAATGCAGAAACCAAATGAATGGGGGTGTCAGTTATTTTAGGAAGAAATGTATAAAAACTATGGCTTGTTTAACAAGTAACATGTAATTTGGTCATTCAGTCATTTGTGCATTCATCCATTATACCATATCTATAAACAAATAAACAAAATAATTTCTGAGGTCAGGGTGTCCTGGGTGTGTGAAAGGGTCCTCTATTTCATAAATATATGCATGGGAGACAGAGCACTCATGAATAACCCTTTAAGCTCACCAAAAGCCCTGACTTGTTTTGGACACTGGGAGGTAGCCAGAGTGTGTAGAAGTAAAGAGGTTGTAAATGAAAAAAGACCCTAAAAAAGAATTCAAAAGCTACGCTGCGTATGACTCAACAGATACTTAAGATAATATCTAGCTGAAGGTTGAATCTGAATAGCACTGTAGTCATCACCTTACCTGTGGTAGAAATAACAGTAAAATCCTGATTTGAGAGACTTAAAGTAAAAATTTGTTTTCTGATGGTCCTTGCTTTGAGTAGTTGTTAGCTTGACTTCCACTATAAGAAGGTGTTCTTGATTTTCCAAACTAAGATTGCTATGACTGCTGTCTACCAAAGGTGAGATATACTAAGACCATAAGAACTCCACTCAGCTCCACTTCAAAAAAGACTGTAAAACACCTTTGGTAGCCTCAAGTGGTTTTGGAAATAATCCAACAAGCCCCGCTCATCTTTCTTGAAAATGTCTCACCCTTTTGTGCTGCAATTAATGCTACACCTCACAAATGTTTCTGTCCAGAAATTCTCAACTAGGTCTAGGGTCAGAGTCAGGTTTTACAGAATTTTCACAGAGCATGCTTCGTTGTTTGACTTTTGCAATAAAAATCATATAGCGAAAAAGAATATTCCATGTTAATTTTTTATTATAATAATACTACGTTTTTATTACAGCTCATACGTCAGTGCAAGTGTTTTGTTCTTAATAAAATCTTTAATTTGATATCAAATACATGCCTACTATCCAAATATTATCAGTTCAGTGTTAAGATAAGTGTTTACTCTGCAGCTTCATTTACTGCTGGCTCCCCGAGTCTCATTGTTATGTAGCCTAAAGCAAGTATGATCCAACATAGACATTTCTGCATCCTGCCAACTGTTACTGTTTCACATTTAACAGATAAAAGTTAAAAAACAAACTCAGCTATATCCTCTACGAATTTTTAGAGATGCACACTTTGAACATATGTCTTCACATAAAGGCAATATTCTGTCCCTGGCTCTGCTATATTTTTAAATGTCTGACTGTGATGCATATCCTGCTGGATGTTCAGAGTATTCTCCAGTCTTGGGGCAAACAGATCACACTCCCGCTATATGTAATCACTCAAGGGACTCAAGAGAATTTTTTGAACTACCCACTCTGTATAAAGGTTGGTGCTGTCTGAAAAGGCAAATCAGTTATGACTCATGAGCACTGTAGGTTGCATGCCACGTGTCCAGTGCAGAAAAAAGCAAAGAAAGTATTGGCTCAAAATAAATCACTGTGTTTGGGCGACATATATCAAATGCCATGGTTCATTCAAAATGTATTTAGTTGACTACATCTGTGAAAACTTGGAATTTAACAGTAGGGTGGAGGTTGAGAATAGCACTACATTAATGTATCTGCATACAAATGGTTGAAATCCAGCATAATACAATTTCTTGTGCAATGAACTTAAAGCAAAACAAGTCAGATTTTCTGGCTTTGTGTTATATTTTTCTTTTCAAAATCAGTTAATTCATCAATCCATTTTCTATACCTGCTTATCCTTGGAGGAGAGAATGGGGGCTGTTGCCAATTAGCAATCATTGGGCAAGAGGCAGGACACCCCTGGAGAGGTTGCCAGTACATCACAGGGTAACACAGAGACATACAAGACAATCAACGATACACAAACACACACAATCCTAAGGGCAATTTAGAGAGAAAAATATAACATGTATATTTTTGAATAGTGAGAGGAAGTTGGCAGTGCCATGAGAGAAACCATGCATTCACACAGAAAGTCCACACAGAAAGACCCCAGGTCTGATATGAACCCAGGACCTTCTGCTACAATTAAACAGTGCTAACATTTGGCCAGAAAGAAGCCTGACAGTTCATCCCATTTAAAAATCTGAATCTTAATTGTTACTGGTGTATGTCAATCAGTCAAGGTGAGTTTCCACTTTTCTTCCCCCTAAGCTTCCACGTCAGGTTCCAGGGCCAAATCAGACAAAAACAGTTAAAATCTAACTGGAAAATATCCCTGATTGGGAGTTAGAACATTTTAGATGGACCTTAAACTAACTGTGGCAAGTTGTAGTGGGAGGATGCGATCATTTCTCATTGATTGAATTTCGCCAGCATTTTATTTCAGTTTGTGCTCTTCTGCAGTTCGTGTTTTCTGTTGCATTTATAAGTGAGTCATTTTTGTAAGAACTTTTAACAGAACAATGTTGTTTTTTACAAGATGAAGTGAGAGATGGTATCTTAAATTTGACACTCTGTCCCAGGAAGGAAGCCAGTATGCACCAGTATGTGTGCTACAGATTGTAGGTCTGAGAGGTGGTGTGCTGGTGCACATGTTTAACTGTGAAAGGATTGGTTATTAGCTAGTGGCGTATGTGAAGTATGGGCTGTTAATGGGTCAGAACAATCTGTTCATAACAGTTGTATCTAAACAATAAGGACCACACAAATGCCTCTTCAAAAGAACGTTACATTAAAAGACTTTGGATCATTTCAGAACAAATAAACGTAACTTACCTCAGACATTCCCACTGTTACACTAGCTGTAACCATGCTTCACTCTCTGTTACACTTCCAACATTTCAACAGTTTGTCAGCTGCTCTATCAAAGAAAGCAAAACGTTGGATTTGTTTTATGCAAATGTCAAGGACATCTCTAACGCAAGACCTTCTCTAGGCAAATCAGATCACAATCTTGTTTTTCTCTGCTCGAAATATAAGCCCCTTGTTCAGAGGCAACCTCTAGTGAGGAGGACTGTGAGACGTCACAGGAAGCTGAAGAAGCCCTGCGAGGTTCCTTTGAGGCTACAGACTGGGACGCACTGTGCCAGCCACATGGAGAGGAAATGCCATGACTGAGTGTGTAACCGACTATATAAACTTCTGTGTGGATACCACCATCCTGTAAGGATTATGTTTATTGATTAATTAATATTTATCAAAAATCATAATTGAAAAAACCATAAGTAAGGAAAATAATTTCTTAACCAAAAATCATTACTCATAAATGGTGTTCAAACTGGTGTTGTGGTTATCAGCTCAAAGTTCTTCATAATTACAATTAGTTATTCATCACTAATAATTGATAGATTATTAACCAAAACCACTAATTGTCACTGTTTATTCAACAGCTTCACTGAAGCTCTTGCACAAAATAACACAAACGATTCTCATAATTATATATATGAAGATTTATTGAAGCCAAATAATTCTGATATACCATTATTCTGGTCCAAAAACCTTTACCTGACTAACAAGCGCTATTCTACACAAAGGGGATAAATATAACTACCTAACAATAATAATAAAAGGAAAACATATGCGCATTGAGTGTCTATGAAGATCAAACCAGCAGTTTTATGGACAAAATGTGCAATTTGGGTTAACTAAGAAAGAGAAGATCCTCCTGGTGTGCTGATGTCTCGATTGCAGCTATCAGCTGTTAAAACGGTGGGGCCACGGCCCTTTAGCCGTACACCTGATTGCCCCAAATCTCGAACAAAGAGTCATAAAACTCTGAAGCGGGAACTCAGTGGAAAAAAAAAACGCAGTTGCTTTGAATGAAACTTTAAAACTCCAACTTCTAACTCCTGTCTGATTTGGGATCAGCCGGACAAAACGTGAAAACACATGATTCAGCAGCACTTGCACAGCAAATCAAAACACAGCTCAGCATAAAAAACTTCAATCAGTATTGCATGCAACAAGGTGATACCTTAGATTAACTACTGGTGATTCTAAATCCCCTTAACTATGCCTCATCCTACCCAGACTTCTAAATGCACCTATCCGATTTAATATAAAAAGAACGAAATTACGTTGATTTCTTCTCTCATCTGGTTGAGGATGGTTAAGGTCTGAAGAAAAACGGGGGGGGGGGGGGGGGGGTCACGCAGTCCGTGATCACCTGCGCCGGGTGTCGGCATGGTCTTCGATCGTATCAGTAAGATTTTCACCTTTCAAGCTCTTCCGGGAATGGCCTTGTGGAGCAAAAGTTTGCCTGCGACCTTTTGTCTCTCCAGATATGCGCCTCCGTTGCGTCGTCCCGTGAGACACGCTGGAAATGGCAACCACAGTTTGTTTTCCATAGGTTTTATAATCCCGGGTGATGTCAGAGCTGCGACGTCTGTTGAGCTGCGCATGTTCAACTGTGTGATCAAAATGGATGACTCCAACATTCCCCACCAGAATGGTGAGATGCTTCCACAATAACAAACACTGGATCACCAGTAACCTGAAGGGTCTGCCTAACAAGAACAAAAGAGCCTTCAGAGAGGGAAACAGGGAATTATTGAGGAGTATACAGAAGCAACGTAAAGTCAAGATTAGAGACAGCAAGGAGGTGTACAAGAAGAAGCTAGAGAGCAAGCTCTAGTAAAACGATATCAGAGATGTGTGGTCAGGAATGAAGATCACAGACTTAAAGCAGAAAGAAGATCGGACCGATGGATGTCTGGACAGAGCCAATGAACTAAACACAATGTTCAGTAGGTTCAGTTCGGAGGCAAGCTCAGCATCCTCCTCTCCTGTTCACAGCCAAACAGACATCCCACCCTCCTTTGACCCACAGCTTTCCTGTCACACCTCAAATGTTTTATCTTCAACCTCAGCTATGGACCATAATGCTTCTACATGTTTGCCTTCAACCAAATCAAGAGATACTGATGCTCCCTTTGCCTCCCTCTTCCACCTGTGTGTCTAAAGAAGTCAGGTGAAGCGATGACTGCAAGACTGAACCGGAATAAGGCTGTAGGTCCAGATGGTGTCAGCCCTAGAGTCCTGAAGGGTTGTGCAGAGAAGCTTTGTGGGATTCTGCAGCACCTCTTCAACCTTAGCCTGGCCCAGATGAAGGTTCCAGTGTTGTGGAAGACCTCCTGTCTTGTTCCGGTACCAAAGAAAACTCACCCATCAGTCGTCCCACGTCACGAAGGCCCTAGAGAGACTCCTGTTGGCCAGCAGCACTGTGAGGATCATGTTGTTTGATTTCTCCAGTGCATTTAATAAAATTTCACCTGATCTGCTTTGTCAGAAACTCCAGAAGACTCAGGTGGAGCCCTCAACAATCTCCTGGGTCAAAGACTACCTGACAAACAGACCACAGTTTGTAAGACTGAAGGGTTGTGTGTCTAACCAGGTAGTTAGCAGCACAGGAGCACCTCAGGGGACTGTACTCTCACCATTCCTCTTCACTCTGCTCACCTCAGACTTCCAGTACAAGACAGACTCCTGTCATCTGCAGAAATACTCGGATGATCCTGCAGTCGTGGGGTGGATCAGAGATGGACAAGAAGCTGAGTACAGGGAGATGGTGGCCCGGTTTGTGGAATCGTGTAGAAACAATCATCTCATCTTGAATGTGAATAAAACAAAGGAGATGATTGTAGATTTTAAGAGAAACAAGAATAGTTTAAACACTATTTCCATCATGGGAGAAGAAGTGGAGGTGGTGGAGGAGTATAAATACCTTAGTGTTCACCTGGACAACAGACTGGAGTGGAGACGCAACTGTGAAGCCGTCTATAAGAATGTCCCTTCTTATAGACGGCTTCACAGTTGCGTCTCCACTCCTTCCTGCCCACAGCCATCAGCATCTACAACTGCTCTTTGAAGAAACCTTCATAATATGAGCTACAATAACATTCAATTTCCCTTCGGGATTAATAAAGTATTTTTGAATTGAATTGAATTGAATTGAATTGTATCATTAAAAACATACTTCTGGCTGAAAATATCAAAATAAAAGCACTTCCTGCTCTTTTTATTCAGATGTTTAACCATTGTTTATTTACTTACTACACTGACTCGTCCATTATGTTGTCACTTATACATTAAGTTTAGAATTAAGAACAATGGTTTTAAAGGTGGATTTGGAAAATGGATTCACAATTTTCTGAAAAAAAATCCGGCTCAGCGTGAAGACAGGAAAACCCTCCCAACACTATTTAGTCCAAATACAATGAAGGAGTGGGCAATCTGAAGACAGGGATAAACAGGTTTTAACTTAGTCAAACTGTCTACTTTTAAGGCTAGGTTTAAAACTTTCCTTTTTGATAAAGCTTATAGTTAGAGTGGCTTAGGTTATCCTGAGCTATCGCTGTAGTTATGCTGCTATAGGCTTAGGCTGCTGGAAGACATAATGACCACTTTCACCCTCTTCGTTACTTTCTCACACTACTCTTCAATTTTGTATTATTTGCTGTTATTTCAGCTTTTAACTTTTCGACATTGTTGAAAATAAGCGCCGTTTAACTAAATAATCTGAACTGAAAATATCTCTGTAGTTATGCTGCTATAGGCTTAGGCTGCTGGAGGACATAATAACCACTTTCACCCTCTTCGCTACATTCTCACACTACTCTCCAATTTTGCATTATTTTCTGTTATTTAGCTTTTAACTTTTTTCTCTCTCTTTTTTTCTTAGAAGCTACACCTGGCCTGACTCTGTGTCTACCTGTAACACCTTTCGGAAGGGGCCATCGTCCAAAACCTTTTTGGCAACAACTTAATGCTCACCCTCTACCCATGATCCCCCTTGCCCTGTCTTTTTTGTGTTTAACCTTTTCTCTCCTAGACATAGCGATTGACTGAGCTTTTACTGTAACTAACTCTATGTGCTCTCTTCAGACCTAAACTTGAAAAAGGCTCAGAGTTATCTGTTCCTTCTTTCTAGGTGAAAAGTAAAAGGGGCTACATCCATTAAATTTACCTTTTTTTTTTCCCCCAGAAAATACTCCTGGATCAGTGCTTTTTTTGTCTCTTTGTGTCTTTACTCTGTTTTTTTAACCCCAGTCGGTCGTGGCAGATGGGCCCCCCTCACACTGAGCCGGTTTTGTAGAGGTTTTTCCTGTTTTAAAAAGGGGGTTTTCCTCTCCACTGTCGCTACATGCATGCTCAGTATGAGGGATTGCTGCAAAGTCAATGCCAGTGACTGTTTTCCCCTGTCTACATGCTCATCCCGGGGGAGTGAAGTAAAGTCACTGACTGGATGCAATCTGCTGGGTTTCCTTAGATTATTCTAAGTACCAGAACCTGCACATAATTTTATAGTTTGTCTGATTAATGCAAGGCAAAGCAAATTTATTTTTATAACACATTTCAGCGAGAATTTAAAGTGCTCTACATGTTGAAAAAACTACTTTACAGAGACAAAAAAACATTGAAAAGTACATTGCAGTGGCATGATAAAGAAAAATTTAAAAATTAAAGAAAAATTGGACTACAGATTAAAATGAATGAATTGTAATATTTTAAGGCTGAATGAGCCCTTTGTTGGAAAATCTAATGTTTTAACTTATTGGTGCAATTGGTGCCTTTTGGTCCATATTTTTCTTAACATAAAATTAAACATTTCTCACTTCCTTAGAACCCTTCTGGCCCATTACGCATATGGGTAAATGAGAAACATTCCTTTAAAACTTGTCCATGTCTGGACCAAGAATCAGAGCGCCCTGTAACCTTCCCCCTAACTACCTCTGTATGTAATTAGTGAATGACTTAATGACCTACATGCAATGTTTACTTTATTCCAGACAAAAAATGACAAATGAACAAGAACTAGTTTGTGCTGAAGCTGTGAACCTAGCTCCTAATACATGGTGAACTATGAACTGAATTTAAAACTAGTTCTGATTAAGGATGAACTCTCAAAACTCTGTCTATGGCTATATGTTGTCACAAATAAGAGGTTGTGGAGGACCTTTTGCTACACTTTTGGAAGAAATATAATGTTAACTACTTCTACCAGAAGTGAAATGGATGTACAGTTTTATATGCCTGGTTAAAGGCATATAAAACTGGCATATAAAATATTGTTTTTTCTTAAACCATTGCATTTTAATAATATGTTATTCTTGAGACTTGCTGTTGCACTTGCACTTTTTTTTATGAACTTGATTTAAAATCAAGTCAGTACACAATCTGGAGATTAATGAACTTTTATTTTTTTAAAACAAGGCTTCAGATCTTTGTACAATGATTCTGATGATAATATGATTTGAACAAAACATTAATTATTCTTAAATCAATTCTCTATCCAGCTGTTTTTGTTAACCCCGGCAGCAGGGAAGCATTAAATACAACTGTTTTGTATTTCAGTGTTTCGTCGGATCGATTGAAATGCTTTTCTGCTGGATGTCAGCCATTATCATCATAACAGTCTACAAAATCACTAATTGAGAAAAATGGCAATGTACTTAACTACTTCAGGATACAATATGCTTCAATATCCTGCATTAATCTGGCTAAATAAATCCATTAATCTGAGGCAAACCTGTCATAACTTGCAGCAAGAAGGAGAAACACAGCAACATCATTTTCTTCAATGCACAGTATTTAATCATAACAGTTGAAGAATATTAAGCATGATTTGGTTTAGTTGCTAATATATCAATACCATTATTAACAAACACATATAAAGTAATGTATAAGTAATATGAAATAAAACTGTAGCTGAATAAGTTTTACATCCGGCTGAAAAAAAAAATGTATGTCACAGTATTTTTACTGCTCTCTTTTCATGTGGGCATCAAACTGACACTGTCACTATGACAGGTTGACTGGCTTTGAAAATCTAAAGCTATCCATTACTGAAAACAGCACTGATGCTGCAAAGGTTCAGACCTGATAGCTTTCATTTCGTTCATATTTCCTGAGGTAATTATGACTTGAATATTAGAGGCTGTCTAAATGGAGTCATCGTAATTATAGGTTTAATGCATGGCAAGGTACATTTTCTCAGGTAATTTAAAGGACTCAGAACTGAAAAAAAAAAAAATCAGGAATAGAAAATATTTGACTGTTGAAGCTCCCAAACCCCTCTGACACTGAAATATTTCTATTGATGGAATTATCATAGCTATTAACAGCAGAGGGAGCTTCAGTTATGCTAATTACAAGAGTGTTTGCAACTAGATGAACTTTTCATTCCCCCTCTTTTATTGCTGGCTGTCATGGAACGCTGTTTTTTTTTTTGGCGCACTTCCAAAACACTGAAACATCCCCTGTTACCTTTTGAAACCATTGTGTTTTGTTTTTGTTAACAACTAACCATGCAATTAAAGTTGTATCCCTCATGCATCACAATAAACAACTATTATTTCATAATAAAAGAAGATGTAGTAAAGCAGGAATGATAACTGAAGTACCAAGAATGAATTTGGAGTGTATCAAGGTTTCTTTCATGGATTTAAACTAAATTCAGAAGCAAGGCTGGTTTCAGTGCAAAACTAAGGCGAACCTTGTAAGACTTCATAGTCCAGATCTTGATAAACCTGTATTCTTGGCTTTGTGGTCTGAAATATTAATGAATCTTATAGTATAAATTATTATAACAACATTAGGCAAATGTAGAGCTGAACCTCATAAATGCAAAAAACTAAAAACTAAAATAAAAATCCCAATCAGCAGCAAATTCAGCTTAAAGCCTTTACAGATCTAAACACAAAAGGGATTAATCTGTGCCTTAACATCTGTTCCTTTAAGATTTTCACTTATACCAGAACATCCTCTGAGTGAGCGTATGGGTCTATTTTAAAACTGGGTAATGCAGATGGTCTCTGAGACATCATTCAAGCGGAATGTTCTTGACTCTGTGCCTTCTGTTGTCACGCTATATGCTAAATGTTATTTCCATAATGTCATCTAGTGTAATTTAGCAGTACCACCCAAACATGCCACCTCATTGAATGTATGTCATTTCCATGGTTACAGCAGTACACTCGGTCAAGCATTATGTAGGCTAAGTCAAAAGGCTTAGAGCAGAATAATGCAGAGGGGTACTGCTCTAAAACAAACTTTGCAGCTAAGTCCTCTGTCTCCTTGTGTGTGTGTGTGTGTGTGTGTGTGTGTGTGTGTGTGTGTTGGGGTTTTCCAGACTTACTGAATTCACCATAATACTGCCAAATCTCACTATATGGACTTTTAGTAGTGTCTGGAGTGTGTGGATTGATCTGGATTACTGCTTTAAATGAATGCATTTTGACACATTGTCATAATGTTCTTTTGTCTTTAGCTTTGTCTTTAAATTGGCAGTCTGTGCGAGGTAAGTGGAACGGAAACTTTTAGATGAGAAGTGGCACAAAAAAGCTAAGTTTTTAACAAGTGGAAAAGGAAATTAACATTATTTTTTCTTAATATTAAATGGTTTTGTCCAATACAAAGTTTTCCATTTTATTTAAAATGTACATAAGTCACGTTATATAAAATCCAGGCAATGAGCTTTGAAAAGCGTATATTCAAACAGTAAAAGTACTTCTGGATACTCGGAGACACATTAGTTACGTCTCCGAGTATCCAGCAGTAGTTTTCCTGCTGCTGAAATCACACCAGGGCAAACATGCTGTTCATGCTTGCGCTGGTGTGAAGTTTCTCAGGCAGTGACATAACACGTATGACTCATGTTGGCACATTTTGTATAATGACTCTGCATTGTCTCTATACATACTTGTTAATCCAACCTCAAAAATCAGAACTTAACAGAGCTGGCTGCAGATGTTGTACGGCGCTAAATGTAGAACTGATTGGATGAGATGATGAGAACTCAGGTATGTGACAGTCAACTCAAATTATGAACTTGCTAATGGTTTTGCTGAATGTCCACTATTAGCTATATTTTAAACACAAGACAGTCATACTGGATTTTCAGGCTAACACCATCCTAGAAGAAAACCTGTTGGAGACCACACAACTCTAAATTCAAAAGATGGTCCACTTGAGCTTTTCCAAACTGATATTCTGACATCTAAGTACAAATCGAGTGCATCATTTGAAAAGTGACACCGACACCCCCACAGCTTCTTAAAGCAAGTAAATAGCTGTGGCAATGGTTATGATCGATTTATTGAGTTTTGCCATGTGGCAACCAATTAGAGCGATAAGTAAGGAGGCGAGTAAGTAGTTTTAAATGCTTTTAGTGAGGTGGACTTTCTAGACTGATAATAGTCAGCATTATAAAAGTTCTTTCCTCAATAAATGATATGCTGCCAAGATTGTAGCTGTCCCAAGCAGAAATATTTGGGGGGTTCACAACTAACTCAAAAGGTGAAGCTTATTTGTTATATAGATTCATAACACATTGAGTGAAAAATTTAAAGCATTTAATTTATGCTAATTTTTTAATAGTAATTTCTTATAGCTAATGAATACCGGAAATTCTGCTTAGCTGAAATTTGAATATTACAAAAGACCAATAAAAAATTATTTTTAATACAGAAAATGTTATAACTGTCTCTTTGCATGATACTATATGCAGAAAGTTTAGTGCAAGGAAAAAGTAAGTTGTAAAAGAGAGCTAAAGCAATAATAGCAGAGTTCTTTTTTGGCAATAAATAAAACACTTGACATTACATTTACTTTTGTGTTGTGTTATAAGTTTATATATATATATATATATGAATATATACTGAATATATTTCAATATAATTATATATATATATTCACTACTATTTATATAATTATTAACATATATATATATGAGTATTCATATACTCGTCGTCTTCCGCTATTCCGGAACCAGGTCGCGGCGGGCAGCAGACTCAGCAGAGACACCCAGACGTCCCTCTCCCCAGACACCTCCTCCAGCTCCTCCGGGGGGAGCCCAAGGCGTTCCCAGGCCAGCCAAGAGACATAGTCCCTCCAGCGTGTCCTGGGCCGTCCCCTGGGCCTCCTCCCGGTGGGACGTGCCTGGAACACCTCCCGAGGAAGGTGTCCAGGAGGCATCCGGTATAGATGCCCAAGCCACCTCAACTGGCTCCTCTCGATGAGGAGTTTCATATATCATATATTTAATACGATATATTTTGTTTTATAATATATAAGAGTTTCGTTTTTGAACTGAATAACTAACATAACTTGGAAAAACTAACTTTTCAATTATTTGTTTCATTTAAATATGATGCCATTTTGGATGTGCTCAATTGATGCAATATTCAACATGTTTTTTTAAGAATTTTGTTTTCCGTTGTGACCCCTAGGGCTTGAAGACATTAACAAAACATTTTTCAATTCAGTTTTATTTATATAGCGCCAATTCACAACACATGTTGCCTCAAGGCACTTCACAAAAGTCAGGTACATACATTCCAATTAGTCCTAACCATTGAACAGTGCAGTCAGAGTTAGTATATTTATATTCAAATTGGATAAAAAGTTTTTTGTGTCTACAAGGAATAACCCAACAGATTGCATCTAGTCAATGACTTGCAGCATTCACTTCACTCTTCTCGAATAAGCATGTTTTTAGAAACAATGGACAGTCACTGGCGTTGACTTTGCTAGCAATCCCTCATACTGAGCATGCATGTAGCACAACAGTGGAGAGGAAAAAACTCCCTTTTAACAGGAAGAAACCTCTACTTTTAGCAGAACCAGGCTCAGTGTGACCGCGGCCATCTGCCACAACGACTGGGGGTTAGAGAGAACAGACCAGAGACACAAAGAGAAACAAAGAAGCACTGATCCAGGAGTACTTTCTATGGGAAGGAAAAGGTAAATGTTAATGGGTGTAGCTCCTTTAGTCGTTTCACCTAGAAAGAAGGAACAGATAAACTCTGAGCCAGTTTTCAAGTTTAGGGTCTGAAGAGAGCACATAGAGTTAGTTACAGTAAAAGCTCAGTCAGTAGCCTAGTCTAGGAGAGAAGACAGGGTTAAACACTAAAAGACAGGGCCATGTGGATCATCGTGTAGAGGGTGAGCATTAAGTTGTTGCCAGCAGAAGGCTTGGACGATGCCCCTCTCCCCAGAAAGGTGTCACAGGTAAGACACAGAGTCAGGCCAGGTGTAGCTTTTAGGAGAAGAAAAAGAGAGAGAACAAAGTAAAAGCTGTGAAATAACAGCAATAATGCAAATATTGGTGAGAGTAGTCTGAGAATGTAGCGAACGTCGGAAGAGGGTGAAAGTGGTTATTATGTCCTCCAGCAGCCTGAGCCTATAGCAGCATAAACTACAGAGAAAGTTTCAGTTCAGATTATTTAGTTATAACGGCGCTTATTTTCAACAATGTCGATTCAAGGTCACCCACAAAGGGTCCCACTGATGGTCATTGTTATACCAAAAACCACAACGATTGGGATACCTCTCCTCTGTCAGACTGATTATAACCATTGGTAAAAGAGAAGGGGTCATACAGGTTTAGCAGAAATGGAGGTGTGTTTGCACCTCAACCTAACTGAGCCGGTTTAGGGTAAAACCTGACTCCCCTTACTCCATCCAACCGGGAGGGAGGAAGGCTCCCTCCCTGATAAACTAAGCCACTCTAACTATAGGCTTTATCAAAAAGGAAAGTTTTAAGCGGCCTAAAAGTAGACAGGGTGTCCGCCTCACGGACTAAAACTGGGAGCTGGTTCCACAGGAGAGGAGCCTAATAACTAAAGGATCTGCCTCCCATTCTACTTCTAGAGACTCTAGGAACCACCAGTAAACCTGCAGTCTGAGAACAAAGTGCCCTATTAGGAACATATGGAACAATCAGATGTCTTATGTATGATGGAGCTAGATCATTAAGGGCTTTATATGTGAGGAGGAGAAATTTTAAATTATATTCTGGATTAACAGGGAGCCAATAAAGGAAGCTAAAATAGGAGTAAATATGATCTCTCTTTTTAATTTTCATCAGAACTCTTGCTGCAGCATTTTGAATCAGCTGAAGGCTTTTAACTGCATTTTGTTGGACATCCTGATAGTGAAAAATTACAATAGTCAGCCTTGAAGTAAAACAAATGCATGGACTAGTTTTTTTAGTGTCACTCCTGGATAGGATATTTCTAATTTGGGAACGTTCCGGGGGGAAAAAAGGAAATCCTAGAAACCTGTTTAATATGGGATTTAAATGACATGTCCTGGTCAAAAAAACCAAAGGTTTTTTTCTTATTTTGGAGGTCAATTTAATGCCATCCAGGTTAAGTGATTGACTAAGCAGTTTTTTTTAAAGACTCCGGTCCCAAAGACAACAACTTCTGTCTTGTTTGAATTAGAAGCAGAAAATGTAAAGTCATCAATTTTTTTATATCTTCAAGACATGCTTGTAGTCTATCTAACTGGTTTGGGGTCATCAGGATTTATGGATAAGTAAAGCTGAGTATCGTCACCCCCCCCCCCGCATAACAGTAAAAATTATCCTATGTTCCCCCCGATAATTTTGACATATTGGAAAATATATAGTAAAGAGAATTGGCCCAAGTACTGAACCCGGGGTACTCCACAATTAACCCCTGGAGTTTAAAGATGTTTTTCCCATTACATGAAAAAAATGGAATCTGTCAGACAGATAAGATTTAAAAACCACCCTAGCGCTGTTCCCCTGATCCCTACAGCATATTCCAGCCTTTTAAAGAGAATATTATGGTCGACTGTATCAAATGCAGCACTGAGATCTAACAGAACCAGTACAGACACAAGTCCATTATCTGGGGCCATAAGAAAAATTTTAGTGACTTTCAGCAGAGCTGTTTCAGTGCTATGATGAGCTCTGAAACCTGACTGAAACTCTTCAAACAGGTCATTGCTGTGTAAATGCTCAAATTTTGATTAGCAACTATTTTCTCAAGAATTTTAGATAAGAATAGAAGATTGGATATAGGTCTGTAATTTTTCAATTTTATCTCGATCAAGCGAAGGTTTTTTAAGTAAAGGTTAATTACAGCTACCTTTTAAAACCCTGTGGTACATATCCATTTACGAAAGATAGATTACTCATATCTAAAATGGGCTGGTAATCAGCGGGAACACTTCCTTAAATAATTGGTTGGGGTTGGTCTAACATACAAGTTGAAGGTTTAGATTAAGCTAATATTTCTGATAACTCAGGAAGCTCCACAGGTTCAAAAAAAGTCCAAAAACAAACAGGTTCTACAGTTACTTCCAATGTTGTCTCACTTGCTGAGGATGAAGTAATCTTCGGGAGTATGCAAAAAATTTTTTTTAAGGAATCAATTTTATTTTGAAGAATGCCATAAAGCATTGACTGCTGAGAGCTAAGGGAATGGATGGCTCGACAGAGCTATGACTCTGTGTAAGTTTAGCAAATGTACTAAAGAGAAACCTAGGATTATTATTGTTCTCTTCTATTAATGATGAGAAATAAGCTGTTCTGGCTTGGCGAAGTGTCTTTTTATACAACAGTAGGCTATTTTTCCAGATTAAGTAGGAATCCTCTAGGTTTGTAGAGCGCCATTTTCTCTCCAATTTTCTAACATTGTGCTTTAAAGTACGCAGATCTAAATTAAACGAACATCTATAAATTAAACATTTGCAAAGTTCCCTTGCACCTAAGGCCAGATGATATACGTGTATGATATTTTGCAGGTTATTAGTTCTAATTTGACCACGAAGCTCCCTTGGGAAAAGTGGCTTTTCAGATTCCTGGTCCAAGAAAACATTTTGAGAGATTTCCTTTGGGATATACCTTTCTAGACGTCATCAGGCTCCATTTCTACAAACACTCTGACTCTTCATTTCCTTACGGAAGGATAAATAGGGGTGGTTCTCCAGTCGATATCTTTAATTGCTCCTGGTATCAATACCTACCGGTTTTACTGCTCCATCACGAGCCACTGGGAACGGGTTGCCCTGGAAACGGCCGCATGGCAACAGGATCAGAGCCTGGGGGTTGTCTGCTTCTAGGTCTGCTCCCATCTTACATTGCATTTCCTCACTAGATGGTGTGCAAGCCACTGGAGAGAACACTTCCGCGCACAGCGAGCTGTACATCCAGCTAAACAAACCTGGGAAACTATAAACCACGGAGCGTTTCTTCACTGGGTTCCGAGGCGGAAAAGTGTGGAGTTAAAAAAAGCCGTCTGTCGCGTTAGGGTTTTTTTCTTTCTTTAAAAAATAGGAGCTTTTTTTGGGCAACAAGAATACTTGGGAAAGGAAAAAGCGACCACAAACAGCTGTGATGGACATAATGATTGCGGTGCAGGATGCTTGTGTCTTTGGTCAGTGGCTTACTGCGATCATTTTCAGCCTGTGCTGCTTTCTGCCGTCCTGTTTGCCAGCCGGACAAACTGTGGACTATTCTTCGGTGGAGAATGTGGTGAGCAGACAAGGCGACACGGCTCTGCTGAGGTAAAACAACCCAACACAACTTCACTTTCTCCCGGTCCTACTCTCATCCCTTCCTGCAAAGTTAACCACTCAAACCCCACGCTTCCTTACTGCTTTCCCATAGATGTCCGTTAACTACTTTGTAAGGCATTTTGTGCATCCAATATCCAAACAATAGATAGTTTTCCCTCCATCCAGTCGCTCTGCTCCTTTACGGGGGGGTCATTTGTGCAACGACCCCCTTATGCAGGACGCTTGAACAAGTGCATGTCGACTGGCTGCTAACAAAGTTTTCATTGATAGTTTCCCCTCGAACACAACATTTAGCGTTGAATAAAGTGGTACAAAAGGGGTCGTTTGTAGTTTTGTATCTCCCAGCCTGAATTACACAGTTCGCATTGTGCTGTCTGTCGCTTATGTAATTTGATTACATTACGTTTCACCGATTTTCACCGTTTTAAACGCGATGCGAGCTATGTAAGGGGCCTATACAAAAACAGAGTCTGGTTTGTTATATTTTCGAGCTGCGTGTCAGGTTTTGGTCAATGCACAGAGTGATGTCGCAGTTTCAAAACCGAGGCGAGAAGAGTGTATGTGTGGCCGCTGCTGATCTGAATCGAGTTATGGCAATGACGCGTTATCTCTCTCATCCTCCCCTTCCTCAATCCATCTAACCCTCCATCCACCTCCCCTTCCCTCCATCACGTAGGCTTCGGTGCCAGCTGCACAGGTAGCTGCTCATTAAGGCTTGAATTAACAGCTCTGGGTGGGGTCTCGCTCCAGTGCACACATTATTTGTAGGCAAGAATCTTTTCATAATTCAAAAACATTGTCAAACTATTAAAAAGAAATGCAAAAAAAGACACTTTAATGCATAAGTTCAATATAACGTTTTATTTGATGTCTTAAAACTCATGCAAAAAAAATATAGTTTATTAATGATGCAAAATCTGTTATATCTGGTTTACCAATATCAAACCTAGGGGACAGGCCTACCAATATTTCGACATGAATTCTGCAGATGTTGACTTGGAGAGATTGTACGCGTGACGCTGAATACAGAACAGATAAGTCTGCTTGACTTTTAGTCATTGTTGACTCATACTCGATTGTTGAAGCACTGAGGTGCGTCTGTGGCACAGGGCGACCATTGGCAGTGCCACTGAGACGAGTATCCTATTACAAGATAAATAAAAATTGACTCAAACCTACAACAAAATTAAGTTGGGAGCAACAGAAGTACTGCCTATATTGGGGGTGTAACAATACATCCAGTTAAAAAGATGTTACGCAATAATGGGTTCAAAATAACTTAATTTTAGTGATGTCTTTGGGAAAACTAAGGTTCTCTTTTGTTTTTTTGACTATAAAGGTTTTGTAAATTTAAAATTAAATATAAAAATTGTAAATTAAAGAATTTTGTTCGGGGGGAAACGCTCTAAGGTTTTTAGATTTTAAACTAGGGCTGATAGGAAGCTAATGAAGTAGATGCTAACTTTAGCACAATTAACGGCTATAGTTAGCATCAGCGTCATTAGAAGCTAACTTTAGTCTCAATTCAATTCAATTCAAAAATACTTTATTAATCCCAAAGGGAAATTAAATGTTGATGTAGCTCATTATGTAGGTTTCTTCAAAGAGCGGTTGTAGACGCTGATGGCCGTGGGCAGGAAGGATCTGTAGCGTCTGTCTTACAGCACATCTGAAGAAGCCTCTGACTGAAGACACTCTGTTGTTGTACGACAGTCTCATTAAGAGGATGCTCAAGGTTCTCCATAATGTTCTGCATTATATGAAGAATCATTCTTTGCACAATGATCTCCAGAGGTTCCAGAGGAGTCCCCAGAACAGAGCCAGCCTTCTTTATTAGCTTGTTGAGCTTTTTTAAGTAATTACCGCTTCACAGTTAGCAAGTTGTTATTCCCACAAGAGATATACATTATTTGTATACTGTCTTTCACTTTATCTTTTTGTCTGTTGGGTACCCAACTTGTTGCTTAAAAGTGGTGTGAATCTCTTCAGTGCTCATGTGTTTGTGCTGTTTTTAAACTTCACTTATCAAGCTACTAGTATGTTTGTTAAGCAGCCCACTGCAAGCTCTGTCTGAGTAGATAGCCCAGCTAATTAGCAAGCTAATATCACCCATTGTCACACTGTAAAGAGCAGAATGGCGAAAAATATACAACATTCCACGCAATAAGCACTTTTTGCCTATTTCTATATATCAACATTTAAATAACATCTATTAAGCAAAATATCTTTATGGTATAATATCTAAAGGTGATACTATCATGACAATCTTGTGCCATCCTACGCCAGGTTCTTCCCATGCCAAAGGACTTAAACATCTGACTGTCTGTTCAAGAGGAAGTCTAATATTCAGTCTGGGTTGGCATTGATATGTGGCAGAAGATTTCCCTGAATCCTAAAGTTTTATTGGTCCAGATTATCCTTTTGCTATGAATCAGTTCATTAAACAAGTTCCCTCCCAAACCCCTCTCAATAGGGGCGCACTTACTCTCAAGCAGGTCATCGCCTCAGTAAATGCCACCTAGACATTTAGATGAAAGGACGTAGAGGAAATATTTTCAAGATGATTTCATGGCTGGGCTCTTATGGTTAATTAATGGGTTATTCAGCACTCACTGTAACCATTCATTTGCCTTTTTCATATGTTAATGGGGCCAGCGTGAGGTTATCACTGTGCTCTGCTTGTACATGTAGATCTTATACAGATGCTAAACATTAATGCTCTGGTTTGCATCCCACTGCTTAACATTTTCATCCGTGTAGTGATGATAAAAGCCAGGCTCTGGCTCTGTACTGTCATTTTCTCTAACCACAAGCAACCACTGCTCTGTCATTTTCCCTCTAGTTTGAGAGAGCAGCATTGATGAATGAATGAACTATCTCTTTAGGAACTAACTGCAGAAAACAGTGCTTGCCTATTGAATTTCTCCATTGTTGAGACCCCTGGCTGGTAGAGGGTACTTTTAGTGTGCCCCAAAGCTGATTGCTGGCTAGGAATGTGAGCATTCTCAAACACTGAAACGCCTAGAAGCATAAAATTATTCACTGCCTCTGGATTATGAAGTGGCTCCTTAGAGATGCATCTGCTCTTGTGTTTATTTCCTTTACTTCCTTGATCCTTGGTGCTACATTTTTGCTGGCTTGATTCGTGCTTAACAACTGAATGATTTAAGCTTTTTGAAAAAGAGTGATTCACAGTTAAACCATCCTTGTAAACTCACTGATTGTGTCTTACTTACATGTGCATTGAAGTTTTCAGAATGTGATAATTCTTTTGCATCTATGGATTTCCACGGGGGCCACAATGTTTAAATAAAGCAACACATCCTTCAATCGCTTTGCAGGTTTCATGTCATTTGGACTCAGATGAATAAACTATGCCAGTAAATGACTCATCTGACTGTAAAATAAAAAATAAAAAATGGACAGCAAAAGGCAGTTTTCTACACGGCACAGCATCAGAGTCTTCCACATGGATGAGCAATTGTAATCAACAGCAAAAAGCTGTGTCTGTGTAAATTTATTTCAAAGAGACTTGGTTCTTTTAAGATGGGTCAGGACCGTAAATTAATTTTCTTAAATTACTAGCCTTTTATCTTGTGCATTTTAAAATGTCTGTCAGAGACTCCATTTTCTTATTCTCTTTTATATGTAAATAAAATATTTAACCCCATCACATCAAAACCCATTGTAGTAAAATGGATAAATGATAATGTTGGTAAATACAAATATCCTCATCAAACAACAAAAAAAATATTTGTTGATACATATTAAAATTGTTTTGGTAATAGAAGTCAACTGACCCTTGAAGTTCAAATGAAAAATGTAACTTGTGCATATGCAGTATTGTTCAAACCTTCTGTACTTTGTGGAGCTTTTATGACTTCCATTCTGCCTCTGCCTTTTTTTAAATCCTACCAAAGATTTCGGTTAGATTTAAATCTGGTGACTGACAAGCCCAATCTAGTACATTGTAAAATCTTCTCATCTTCTTGCTGGAAAGACTAATGTTTAATTTCTGGGAATCTATGATGTCAGGAACATGATCAGGATTGCAGAAAAACAGTCCTACTTCAGGTTCTTGAATATGTAGTGCCTGTTTAAAAACATAACACCTGTATGATTCCTTATTAGGTCATCCTGTAGGTTTTTTGCAATCACACTGAGGTTTCTCTTAGTTGTCCTGACTGAACTATTAAAGCTGCTGTTGCCTTGTTTTCTATCTTGCCATATATGTTAGCATTAAAAAACATGTTCCAAAGTTGAAGAAATTAGGAAATGAAGCAGACCTTGTGGAACATCAAGTCCTGTAATGGCTTTGAAGTATGAGTGTCACTTTTGATGGCTACTTGCTCCTTTCAATAGTGCATGTGTATTGGGATCAAGGGGGTGGAATTTATTTTCAATTGTGTCAGGACGTGGCACATTACTTTTGCCATGATGTCACGGTCTGGAAGTTTGTTTTCTTTTCCATTTTAAAGGACCAACTAGGAATGACAATTTCAATGCTTTATGTGCCTCCTTGTGGTCAGGTAATAATTATCTAAATTAATAAGAAAGTGGGTGATGTCATCAGTTTCACTTTCTGTTGAAGCATCTAGCTTCCCATGGTGAGCAAATCTTCTCTGGAGTAGATAGAGCGATTGCAAGGTGTTGCATGTGCTTAAGTAATGTGACTATTGGGGGCTTGGTATCATATTCAATTAGCAGCTGTGTAAAAACGGTAGGCATGGTGCACATGTGCAGTATACCAGGCATGTGAGGGTTGTGCGCTCATGCTACTGACTTTTTTTTTTTTGACATATTCCAACCAGCTATCTCTGCTACAGCGTTAAATGCAAAAGGAGGCACTGAAACACAAGGTAGACGCACAATAGTGTGATGATGGTATAAGGTCCCTTTTTGGGTTTCCACAGCCAGGTAGGTTTGCAGATGTACTGCTTTAAACTTATAAGTCTCCCAATACTGTCTTTTGGAATGTTGTGTTTTTGGAAATCTTTTAATACCCAAGTCCTTTCATTTGTGATAAAATAATTTTCTCTTCTTGCCTTTATGAAAGCTCTTACCTGTGATTACAACTCAACTTGATTACTGTTGTGGGTGGGGTTTACAGGTGAAGCAAATGAACAATATTATAGAGGTTCCAAAGGCTTAATTATGCTTTAACTTCACTTTAGGCCTAATGATGCTTTAATAACAACAATATTATAGAGGGGATGAATTAACTGTTAAACACAACAACTGTTAAACATAAAGTCGTCTTTGTTGACTTTATGTAACAGTCCAATTATAAGCAAGTAACCTAAAGTGAAATCTTGCTGTCTACAAAGAAATAATTGATAAATCCTTAAACTCTCATGGGAGATAGATTTTTTTTCTGTTTGCAACTGTATATGGTCAAAAAGACAAAATGGTAATGGTTTAGCTTTTAAAGCTTTATTTCAAGATGGAAGCATGGTCAAGAAATGCAAGAAAGGCTGTACAAGGAATAAGGGGATAATCTTGGCTTTTTTATGTCATTTAGTTTGACAGCTGGCTCTAAACCAGGAATAAGGCCTGCACCACAGGCCTTTGTCTCTGTAATGGTGCAAAATTGACCTGTCACTTGTTTGAAAGTCTGGTATTCGTATAAATCTAAAATCATTGCCTCACGTCAGCTGGCCACTTGATGAAAACCTTTTCGGGCTGTACACGATTGCTCCAAAGACGGGTTTTGTAGCTCTATCCTGCACAAAAATGGTGTCATGCATCACTTTCCTTTTCCGTGTCATTATTACGGCTCTGAAAGGTCTTGACATTTACTATAAGCACTTGTGCCAGAGACAGCGTCTATTTTAAATGGCTTACTGCCGCCCCTCCCCCATGCATGTACAGATGCTAGCAGGTTGAATTAAGAGAATATTAAATGGCTGTTAAGGATCCGCAGGTTATAATTTAAAGGAGGAATTGTTGACTGTCTTCTTAACATAGACCAAAACCATAGCCAAAACCATAACTACTTTCAGCCATTCAGCACTTTTTTTTTAATTAGGACAGAGCCACTTCAGTGAAAGCAGTATCAACAGTATAAGCAAGAACTACTTCGTTTCCAACAGCTTGGCTGGGGATGGAGCGAATATTGCGTGCTACAAACACATCAGTTACCTGGCAGATATCAGCAGTTTCATGCGCTCGTTTGGGTGAAAACCTGCTCTGCCTCTTACGACACATCTGGGGGCACACCTGAGTCTGTCACTGTTAATTAAACGGCATAATCCTCTCTCGCATTCTCTGGGGCACATGTTTAACGCTATCTGTGCTGCTCTCAGCACAATGTTGCCTTTCTTTCACAGCCTCTCTGCTCCTCACAGTCTCCATTCCAAGAGCATCTGATGTTTTGGTTGTCATTTGATCTCCTCTCCTCAGCTAGGGAATAGCCATGATTGTGAATAAAGCTGTGTGCGTGTGGGAGGGGCTCTCAGATGGAGCTATCTCTAAATAGATATTAGTGATGATGGGAAACTGACTGTCTCTGCTGCCAGAAAGCTAACATTAGGGAGTATCTTTTGTTGCTTAAAGCAGGCTGACTAACTACTCATTATATTCATTATTCGGTCATCTAGTTGTGATAAAAATAAGTGAGACTGGAAACAGGATGTTGAGGTGACATACTAGGAGACATCTACCCTTAAAATCCACAGCAAAGTTTACCATGGCTTGTTTTAAGTACTCAGTCATTGAGCTTGTTGTGAGGATCAGCATATGCTCTTCTAAGTTAAGATAACCATAAAAATGATGCCTCAGTAAAGTAAAGTGTTGTATTTGTTTTGAAAATTTTTAGGAGTAGAAAGGAACCAGTAAAAATTAATATCTGTATTTGTTCAGGTGCGAATACATTTAAGTGAACCGTGATCCGGACCAAACAACTGGACTGAGACCCACTTCTTGAGGTGGTCTCGGTCTGCTTGCAAACAGACTCTGCTGCGGTTCACTTCTGGTGTGAATACAAACCGGCCTTGATCCGACCCAACTACAGAAAACCTATGACTTAACAAGCCGCCATCACAGTGAACGTCATGTTAAAATCTTACCTGAACTGCGCTCCGTTGCCTGCGTGTTTTAGCTCGGTGCAGAGCACTGTCTACTTTGGCTTGCGGCACATGTTCTCCGACGGGGTTCTAAAATTATAAATGGAATTCACAAAATCTGTGTTGAATAAGCTGCCCTTGACCCTTACAATGATTTTGCAGCTGTACTAATGGCACAAATATGCAGAACATTTCCTGGTCTGTGCTCTGTCCCGCCCCTGCCATTTCTGTCCAACGGGAGCAATGATCGTCACCCATGTGGCTTTGTTTACAAGTTATAGTTCCCTTGCAAAAAGTATAATGTGAAAGCGAACCAAACCAAACAAAAATAAAGTCCACTTTTGGTCCGGACCAAACATGCGGACCAAAGGACTTTCCTGGTGTGAATACACCCTACTACATTTTTCAAAAAGATGGTCATCACAGCATATCAGTATGAGACATAATTAGGCAGTTATACTGTTACTAGTATTATGTTGTTCATGTCATTCATTGACTTTATTAGGTATTATTGTTCATATCATTAGCATTGCATATTGAAACATAAGATAATTAGGAGTGAAACTACAGATCCTCGCTTATACTGGCATGCAAGTACAAAAAAGCCCTGTACTATTTTTAGATATATTGGATAAAACAATTTATTATGAAAGTAGTGTAAGTATAATGTTATAATTAAACTAACATCTATAGGACTAGGAAGTGATTGGAATGATGTTGTTGCTGGAAAAGCTGTGGTTTGAAAATAAGTTTATATTTATAAATAAGTTTATACCACCTGCTCCTTTGAGTGTGTAAATATCCTTTGTACTTTACTGTTTTACTTGTTTTTCGTTTTGTTTTACGCTTCTTTTGTTAAACGTTTGTTGTACATTTCTCTGTATTCTTTAACTGTATCCTAATTCTAACGTTACACTCAATCACATGCTACATATATGTGTTAGTATGTGTAATCACGTATATTGGCCCTGACATTCATTGTGTCAGCGAAGGTGTGTAGGGTCAGAAATAATATTAATTTTAGTCTGATCAGTTTGTACAGATTTTGAAAATCAGTACAGTTTTCATCATACCAGTCAATATGTGAATGTTTGATTTTACTAAAACGTATTATTGTAAAAACTAAGAAAAGATAATTTTTTTAAGCCATTCGTAGTAATACACTTATTCTAATCTGTGATATGCTCTGACTAGGGCATTTTTTAAAGTTCAAAGCTTGCCACGGGAATTAATGTGAGTGTATGAAAATCAGTACTAACCCTGGAAATTAAAACGCTGAATGCTGGCCCTCAGCAGGGATTATAAGTATAGTTGGAGGGGAAAAACATATATGTGTGTGTATATATATATATATATATATATATATATATATGTATATATATATATATATATATATATACACTACCGGTCAAAAGTTTTAGAACGCCTTTCTCATTTAATGGTTTATGATTATTTACATTGTATGTAGATTATCAGTGAAGGCATAAATAAATAAACAAATATGCAATTATGTAGCAAATCAAAAATTTTAAAATAACTTTAAATATGTTATATTTCAGAATTCTTAAAGTAGTCGCCCTTTGCTGTAATGACTGAAATATTAGCCTTTGGCCGTCTCTCAATGAAAATGTGGGGAGTTCTTTCAAGACTCTTTGGAAAACCATTTCAGGTGACCACCTTATGAAGCTCATGGAGATAATGAAGAGAAAAACAAAGCAGTCATCAAAGCAAAGGGTGGCTATTTTGTAATAATCTAAAATATACAAATGTGTAGAGTTATTTCACATGTTTACATAATTCCATGTGTGTTTATTCACAGGTTTGGTGTCTCTGGTGAGAATCTACAATTTAAATAGTCATGACAATAAAGAGACCCATTAAGTGAAAGCGGTCTAAAACTTTTGACCCACAGTGTATATATACAGTACAGTGCAAAAGGTTTGGCATGTGTGAAAAAATGCTGTAAACAAAGAATGCTTTCAAAAATGGAAGTGTTAATCATTTATTTTCATCAATCAACAAAATGCAGCGAATGAACAAAAGAAATCTAAATCAAATCAATATTTGGTGTGACCGCCTTTTGCTTCAAAGCTGCATTCAATTCTTCTAGGTACACTTGCAACACAGTTTTTTGAAAGAACTCAGCGGAAGGTTGTCCAAACATCTTGGAGAACTAACAACAGATCTTCGGTGGAGTAGGCTTCTTCACATTCCTCTGTCTCTCATGTAATCCAGACAGACTCCATGATGTTGAGATCAGGGCTCTGTGGGGGTCAGACCATCACTTACAGTAATTCTCGTTCTTCTTTAGACTGAAGATAGTTCTTAATGACTTTGGCTGTATGTTTGGGTTTGCTCACTTCGCATTTTATAAATTGATAAAAATAAACAATCATTATTTAAATTTCTGAAATATATATATATACAGGGGTTGGACAATGATATATATTTATTAGATACTGCACAGCATATATATTTTATATATATATATATATCTATATATATATATCTAGATATTATATATACTCTATATAAAATATCTATATATATATATTATAATATATAATATATATAATATAGATATATATATATATATTATATATATATTATATTATATATAATATATTATAGTATATATATATAATATATATATATATATATACATATAGAGATAGATATATTAGATATATATATATATATATCTACTATATTACACACTGGGATAGCTGCAGTACTGGGGACACTGTGCCGGTCCGTTGTGGTGAAGATAGAGCTGAGCCAAAAAAACCGAAGCTCTCGATTTACTGGCGTTATGTTTTAGGTCTTTGGGTCGTGACCGAAAGAACGAGATCCTGGATACAAGCGGCTGAACGCAGCTTCCTCCGTAGGGTGGCCGGGCACTCCCTTAGAGATAGGGTGGAGGAGCTCGCCATTCGGGAGGAGCTCGGAGTAGAGCTGCTGCTCTCCACATCGAGAGGAGCAACAGGAGGTGGCTAGGGCATCTATACAGATGCCTCTCGATGCCTTCCTTGGGAGGTGTTCCAGGCACGTCCCACTGGGAGGAGGCCCAGGGGACGGCCCAGGACATGCTGGAGGGACTATGTCTCACGGCTGGCCTGGGAACGCCTTGGGCTCCCCCCGGAGGAGCTGGAGGAGGTGTCTGGGGAGAGGGATGTCAGGGTGTCTCTATGGAGTCTGCTGCCTATATATAGATATCTATATATATATAGATATCTATATATATATATATATAGATATCTATATATTAGGGGTGTAATGCTATGCCAAAATCACGGTTCGGTACTTACCTTGGATTAAAGGTCGCGGTTCGGTACTTTTTCGGTACGGTAAGGGAAGAAAAAGAAAAACATAGAACTGCTAATCTTTCATTACATTTAAAATTAAAGCAAAAAAGCGAAAATCGCTTGCAGTAGCTTCACAAATAAAAGATTGTTAAATTAAATAAAAATGAATACAATAAATTGAATTAAATTGAAAAAAATGGAAATTATGTAACAGTTTTAATTTTTCTCCGTTCTGGACAGTGCTACATCAATACTCTACCTTTTAGAAAATTACTGATGTGAACAAGTACAACAGAACAGTCTTAACTATTTTCTACCTTTAGGCAATGAGCATTCTTTATTTCCCTTTGTTTAGCATTAAGAGTTTCTAGCCATGTTCAGATTCATTCTTCATGTTTTTTGCCAGAAAAATTAATTTGTCCACATTGCCTTCAGAAAGGGCAGACCTGTTGGCAGTTACTATGGCTCCGCCTGTAGAAAATACCCTCTCACTGGGGACAGAGGTAGCTGGTAGGTCAAGGTAGCGTTTAGGTAACTTGGCAATATAAGGAGATATGGGCTCATTGGTCTTCCACCACAGGAGTGGGTCACAGTCAAGCAAAATGCAGTTTACTGCCTTGTATGAGGTAACTTCTTCCTTTATTGCCAGTTCCAAAGTTGGCTTGTTTCTCACCTGAGCCTTGAAGAGCTCACCAAAGAGTTCAGTCATTGCTGACTTTTTGACAGGAGGAGATAGGTACATCAGGGGCTTCTCCTGTCCCTGCGGTTGAACTGGCTGCTGTTATCCCAGTGGCCTCCTAACTCTACAGTATAAAAAATATTTTACACACAAGAAAATTCATCAAATGAACTGCATGCAACCACTCTAAATTTCCCTTAGATGTGTGAATGAGTGGGTGCATGGTTGTTTGTGTGTTGCCCTGCGATGGACTGGCGACCTGTCCAGGGTGTACCCCGCCTCTCGCCCATAGACTGCTGGAGATAGGCACCAGTTTCCCTGCGACCCACTAGGGAAGAAGCGGTATAGAAAATGGCTGACTGTCAATATCAAAAAGTTTGTACTCACTCTGCATGTTAGATCATATCTTTTGGCATGATTTACTAGTAACATCCATCTAGAGTTAAACAGCTGCATTCTTCTGTGTTGATGAAAATATCAAACACATGCAGATATTTCATAAGTCACTATCTGATCTTGTCTGAATTTTGTGATCAAGTGCTCATCTACAGGAAAGATTTCAAACCAAAGAGTTGATGATTTTGATGTGAGTTTAAGGTAATTCACCTCAGCACGAACTGGATTTGACTTTGGGAGGATTTGCCAAAGGTTAGGCATAGGGTTGTTTTGTACAACCTGTCAGAGGTAGGATCAGTTTGTGTACCAACTGTGTAAAGTATTGTTGAGGTGTGAGGGGGGGCAAGAGTATGTGGAAACAACGTACCACAAGAAAGTTTCATTCAGTTTGACTTTTAGTTTGAAAACATTCCCTTCATTCAGCTTTTATTGTGACAGTGATTTACTCCTGTTTGCGGACTTCTCCAGTCCCTGCGGTTGAACTGGCTGCTGTTATCCCTGTGGCCTCCTCACTCTACAGTATGAAAAATATTTTATACACAAGAAAATTATTAAAATAAACTGCATGCAACTACTTGTGTCATATTAATCATGAAAGTTATTTAATTCACAAAAGAAATATTAACATACCTCTTCCTCCATCATCACAGTCTCTATCATAAGGCTGCTAAAGATGTCACGACATGTCTTGACAAGCAGTGTATGTGTCCTCCAGGTTCCACTCTGACACCACTGCCTTTAGTTCATCTGCTATATTTGAGCTGGTGTGTCGTTCATACATGGCCCGAGTTTGCAGAACACGGCCCGCTATATTCCACTCTGGAGTGATGTGATGGACAGTAACTGTTATGTAGGTCTCAGTAGCTCTGGATATCCATCCATCAGTTGTAAGTGCCACAGCAGCTGCCTTGGACAAGTCGTGGATAACAGTAGATTTTGCTTTTTCATAAAGGGATGGTATTCTCTTTTGGCTGAAATGAACGTGGGAGCGAACTTCTTTCTGGGGCTCAAGTACTTTGAGCATGTGTTTAAACCCAGTGTGCTCAACAAGTGTAAATGACCTTAAATTCGCTGCCATAAAAACTCCAATCGCATTTGTAATTGCTTTGGCTCAATCTGAAAAGCTTGGTAGAGGCTGTTTAAATTCCGCTGGAAGCAGCGTTCGCATTGTGGTATTTTATTTTCTTACTTCATAATTACGTCGTGCCGTTTCACATGAGTTAGCAAGTTTGACTTACTGCCAGAAGTATACCCAATCCCCACTGAGCAATGCCGGCATACTGCTTTCGTCTTGTCCACTTGTCTTTTACATACTTCACCGGGAAGCCAAAGTGCTCCCAAACAGGAGATTTCAATGATGGAAGGAGGTCTTCAAGCGCTGGCCTCTCTAAAACTGCCGCTAGCAATGTCATCCAGTCGCCAGAGGCTGGCTTCTGTCTCTTCTGTTTACGGAATTGTGAGCTGCTGTACTGTGTGAAAACTCTGTTCCGTACCGAAAAATCCGAATCCGATTTCCTGTCCCGTTACACCCCTAACCGGTCAAAAGTTTTAGATACACTCTCTCACTTAATGGGTATCTTTATTTTCATGACTATTTAAATTGTACATTCTCACCAAAGGCAACAAAACAATGAATGAACACACATAGAATTATGTAGTAAACAAAAAGTGTGAAATAACTCTAAACAACTGTATATTTTAGATAATTACGAAATAGCCACGCTTTGCTTTAATTAGTGATATGCTCTCTTGGTATTCTCTCCTTGAGCTTCATGAGGTGGTCACCTCAAAGAGTTTTCCAAAGAGTTTTGAAAGAACCTCCCAGACATTCATTGAGAGACGGCTTAGGTTAATATTTCAGTCATTACAGCAAAGGGTGGCTACTTTAAGGAATCTAAAATATAACATACATTTGAAGTTGTTTTATAATTTGTTGTTTGCTACATAATTGCATAGGTGTTCATTCACAGTTTTAATGCCTTCAGTGAGAATCTCCGTACAATGTAAATCGTCATAAACATAAGAACCCTATGTCCGAAACTGACACTAATTATCCAATCAACTAACTTATCAACTACATTTTTTATTCTGCAAAATACTGACTACCTTACAATATTTTAACATTACTTTTTATATTTTATTAGGGAGCGCCATTAATTAAAGACGATATTAACGTGAAACAGAAGTAGTACCTAAACAGTAATGTACACAATTTAGTTGATAATAACGAAAACAATTCCCAGATTTATTTTGATGTTTAGATTTGTACATTTGCAGCACACCCACTGTGTAAAGCAGCGTAGTATTTTTGTGACTCTGCAATTCCAAAAAAATATATATTTTTTCACTGAAGTCATTAAACACTCAAAAAAATTTTTATCTTAGAGGTTATGAAAATAATCCTCAATGTAAGATGTTGGCCAGCTGTTTGTGCAGTTTTTGACTTGATATTTTTAAGCTGTTGAATAATAAATAACAATAACTTTGCCACAGATTTTGGAAAAGCATTTTCTCGCATATTTACTTATTTACTTACTTACATTATATATTTATGCCCTGTTTATTTACAGTTTTTTTTTTCATTTCATTTTTTTTTCTCATTTTGTACCGTTTATTCCATAGTGGGTCGCGGGGGAGCTGGTGCCTATCTCCAGCAGTCTACGGGCGAGAGGCGGGGTACACCCTGGATAGGTCGCCAGTCCATCACAGGGCCACACACAAACAACCATGCACACACTCATTCATAAACCTAAGGACAATTTTAGAGTGACCAATTAACCTAACACGGTGGGCTGCACGGTGGAGCAGTGGGTAGCACTGTTGCCTTGCAACAAGAAGGTTCGATTCCCGGCCGGGGGTCTTTCTGCATGGAGTTTGCATGTTCTCCCCGCGCATGCGTGGGTTCTCACCGGGTACTCCGGCTTCCTCCCACAGTCCAAAGACATGCCTGTTAGGTTAAATTGTTTTTTTTCCTTCTAATAAAAATCAAAAAATCTCAGGATTAAAATTGGATAGAACTTGGTGAATTTTTTTCTGCTGTTGTGATCAATGCATTTACAAGTTGCTGTTTAAAGCTGCCTGATCTTGTTATAATTTTGGGAAAATCTGAGAAATAACCATACATATGGTAGAATTCCCAATTGTTTTATCTATATTCTACATTTATATAGAAAGTAGCTAGAGAGAAAGTTAGGTCTTTTGTCATTCTTGTCTACAGTTTTGTACTATTTCTTTTGTCCTTATCGACAAATGGTCAAAAAACAGTCAGTCAGCATGGAATGTTATTTCCATGAAAAATCACACTTTCCCTAAAAATTATAACTTGGTAATATGTCTTTACATCGTAATATCTTTTCCATAAAAAAAAATAGATCTAGTGCTAGAATGTAAAGAAACAAAAGTTTTGTCTGCATACAGAGCAAAATCTAGCTTACTTCCAGGAGTTTTCAAATGTTATAAACTATAGCCTGAATGTAAAACTATTAAGTGCTGCTAACACGCGTTAAAGAACAAATTTTACACACTATAAACAATTTCCAAATGGATTATATTTGTGGGCATCGTTTTGCAGGCAAGTCATTCCATTGTACTTTCTAAAAATTAAGCGTTTCTATTTCTAATGTATTTCAATTAGTGCTAAAGAGATTGAGTGCCCTGGTAAATTAAAACCTAAATAGAAATGCTTTTTCAAGGTAATGCTTTATATGGGAATATATGGTATGTTAGGCTTTAAAGTATCTTTCTAATACTCATGTAATCACTTCAATTATGGAGGAAAGAGGAAATAATTTGGGATAGAAAATGGAGCTTTCACACATTCCAACCTCTAAGTGTCCATATAACTATAATAATTTGTCACTAAAATATCACAGAGGCATTTTTATGCTGTGTAAAAGGGCTGAGCATTGGAATTGATCTCAGCAGAAAGTGTGGAGGCACTAGCAGGTTATATAATCTGCTTAAGTTTAAAAAGGAGTAACATGAAATGGAATTATTCAGAAGTTCATGTCTGCCTTGTTGGGATCCTCCGCTTTTTGTAATGTCAGATACATTTAGAACGTTGTAGTCTTTCATTTGCTATTTATATCTACAGTGTTAATACTTTAGATCAAGTGAAAGGAGTTCTTACAGACTACTTAAGAAGATAGTTAGTGTGCATTGATTTGCAGAAAGCTGTATCAGAAATAACACTGTTTCTCTGCATGTTCTTTTATTG
This sequence comes from Crenichthys baileyi, assembly GCA_036173005.1. Taxonomy (NCBI): domain Eukaryota; kingdom Metazoa; phylum Chordata; class Actinopteri; order Cyprinodontiformes; family Goodeidae; genus Crenichthys; species Crenichthys baileyi. The sequence continues at coordinate 170,010 of JAHHUM010000418.1, read as the reverse complement.
GCAAATCATTGCTTTGTTGTAACAGATTTTGCTATTCTCTGACAGCTTCTACAAAGTAAATTTGTTTTACCAGCTCTTTGTTGAATGCTGCACAGCCTTCTTAATCATATGCCAACTCTTGCAGCCTTTAATCACTGAGAGAACCCATTCCTTAGAGCCCATTCAATTACAATCCTTAATCAATCAGTTAGCATCTCCTCGTGTTTCATGATAATTAGTTGTGCTACTCTGACAACATTTTGTAATCTCATCACTCCCTCCCCAGTTAAGCTGTGTATAGGGAAGTCTGGGCACGTGGCTCATGTTAGTAGGTTATTGACGACAAAATCTCCTGTCATCACACTTTAAAGGTTAGATGTTCTAACTTGAGCATTTTTCTTCAATGTCCCACCCTGACTCAGACTCTATATGTGGGTATTTTCAAATCTCCCCAAAAATCTCAAATCTAATCCTGTTGATGTAATCTGTTTCTCATAGTTGAAATCTTAAACATTTACAACGAGTGGGTGTAAGGTTGAACCATCATCAAGGGGATAAATTTCCTCTGCACAGTGTGGCAGATGACACTACCGGCCATGCTAGATATTCATGAGTGAGAATGACTGGAGGGAATGGAGCCAGACATTAGTCTCGTCCTACAGGAATATTAAATCAGATGTGTTGACACATGGATGTCTTAACGATGTCCTTCGGTGAATTAAAACCAGCTAAAGAGATTTTAGAACTGAGCGGGAATGTTCTTGTGGTTTAATGAAATTCAACTCTATCTATATATCTTGGCTTTACATTAAATCTCCACAAGGAGAAGCATGGATTTTATGTCTTGCAACCTTGACCTTCAAAATATTAAAGATGGCTTGAAGTGTGTCTTCAGCATGTTGGCCGCAAACAGTCTCGGTTAAATTAATTCGCTAACAATACAGCTTAGTGTCAAGCCTAAAAAGATTTATACTCTTGGCAGATTCAGGTTTAAAATCATCATTTATTTATTTATTTCTTTACCAACATGTGTCATCTGGCTACATGCAACATTAATGCTTTTTAATCTTGAATTTGAAAGAGAATGTGTAGAGGGAGCTATAGATTAGGGTGATGGAAAGTAGGCCTCACCAAAATGCTGGTGAGTAAAGGTTATATTGCTGTAATTTCAATAAAGGTTTTTCCATTGATTTTCAACATACAATACAGTGTTTTCCCTAGGAGTTAGGTCATGGGTGGGGTGGGGTGGGGGTGGGTACATACACATACAGCCAAAGTCATAAAGAACTATCTTCAGCGTTAAGAAGAACAAGTCTTACTGGAAGTGATGGTCTGACCCCCACAGAGCCCTGATCTCAACATCATCGAGTGTTTCTGGGATTACATGAAGAGACAGAAGGATGTGAGAAAGCCTCCATCTACAGAAGATCTGTGGTTAGTTCTCCAAGATGTTTGGAACAACCTTACAGCTGAGTTCCTTCAAAAACTGTGTGCAAGTGTACCTAAAAGAGTTGACGATGTTTTGAAGGCAAAAGGCGGTCACGCCAAATATTGATTTGATTTAGATTTCTCTTTTGTTCATTTACTACATTTTGTCGATTGATAAAATTAAATGATTAACACTTCCATTTTTGAAAGCATTCTTTGTTTACAGTATTTTTTCACACCTGCCTAAAACGTTTGCACAGAAATATATATATATATACATATATATATATATGTATATATATATATATATATATATATATATATATAAATAAATGGCCGGGCCCATAGTTTCCTCTGACTGCTGCCTGTTTAAGCTTTCTACATATTCGACAGAACAAAAAACTCTAAAATGTATTTTATTTATCTTCATCTACCTTCTGCATTTATTATATATCATTTCTATATCTATGTATTTTAACTCTATCTCCATCTTTCCTATTTCTCCATCTTTCTGTCTCTCTCTTTATCACATCTTTTATCTGTTTCTGTCTCTGTCCATCTTTCGATCCTTATTTATTCTCTGCCTGCCAACCAGCCAACTAGCTAGCTAACCAGCTATGTATTTAATTAATCAATCAAACTCAGTCTTATAGAGCCAGAACCTTTTATTTTGTAGTTACTGGACTGCATGTCAGGGGCTGGGCATGAAACACTTGGGCTATTTTGTGTACTTGTACCTTTGCCATATGTACCAGGAGTAGGAGAGTTAGCGCTGCTGCTACTCGCAGGAGAGAAAGTGCTGCCATCAAAACTAAATCCGGTGCTTTCAAAAACCGTAGATATCCTTGCCTGCTTTCCAGGTTTTAGTGGCGTGTGTTTCTGTGCGGTCTCTGTCCGCTGTCGGGAGCGTGTGTTCACCTGTGTGCGAGCGCGCGTAACTCAGCGTGTCGGCGTCGGTGACGCAGAGTATGAGGTGTGTGTTTTCGTCCAGCTTTTGTCAAGTTTGGCCATAGAAAGTAGAGTAGTGACAGCGCAGGGACAGAAATCACTCACGGCGTAATCTAATAACTGTGAAAACTTTAGGTTACTTTCGTAACCCCGGTTCTCTGAGTAGCATGAGTGAGTGTCTCACATTGGGGAACGCCCTTGGCGTGACCTCATCAGAAGCTCCTATTGCATTACGCCAGCCAGGATTGGCTGGAAATAAGCCTGTCAGTGTCAGAGAGGGCAGAGTCCCTCTCCCTATTTATAGGGCCGTCGCTGCACTTATAGTTTATTCAAAAACATTCACCTCTTCCTCGCAACGTCAGAGCAAGGAAGGTGACTTGGTGAGACACTCATTCATGCTACTCAGAGAACTGGGGTTACGAAAGTAACCTAAAGTTCTCTCTCATAGCATTTGTTTCGTGTCTCACATTGGGAACGAAAATATACTGACTCCCGTATTGCTCAGCAGATTACACACTGCATGTCAGCAGATTGTAAGACAATTAATCACAGTTCTCTATAGTGCTTGGTGCCACACCGAGTACTGAATGAGCCAGCGATGATGCTGTGACATCAAGTTTGTAAAACCGAGCAAACGTGTGAGGAGACGTCCAGCTTGCAACAGCACAAATCTCTTGCAGAGATACTCCTCTGAGCAGGGCCAATGAAGAGCTTAAACCCCTAGTAGAGTGGGCACGCAGGCCCTCTGGCGGCTGAAGCCATTTTGAACCATCGGCTAAGGAGATTGCAGCAGTGATCCAATGGGCGAGCCGCTGTTTTGACACCGGTTTCCCATAATGATTCTTAGCCCAGGAGACAGCTGGTCACTTTTCCTGACCTGTTTTGTTCTCCCTAGGTAGATCTGTAAAGCACGTATCGGGCAGAGATTGTGCAGCTTCTCCTGTTCCTGTCAGGAGAAAAGAGGGGGATTAAAAGCCACCAACTCAATTGGAGAGTATGACCCCAACACTTTTGGCTCAAAAGCAGGGTTGGGGAGCAAAACAACCTAGTTTTGTCCGGAGAAAATTTTGTGCAAGAAGGATGCACTGATAAAGCGTGGATTTCTCCCACACGCTTAGCAGAGACCAGTGCCAACAGGAGTGCTGTTTTTAGAGCTACTATCTATAATTCCACCTGATCCAGTGGCTCAAAGGGTGGGCTAGTGAGAGCATCCAGCACCAGGGGCAGATCCCCTGATGGAGCAGTGGGTCTTGAAACAGGGAGCTTCCTGCGAGCCCCTCGTATGAACCGGCCCGCTAATGGGTGCTGTCCTGCTGTTTCTCCTTCAAAACCTACATGGCAGGCTGAAATTGCAGCTAAGTAAACCTTAATAGTGGAAAAAGCTTTTCCCTTTTCAGTCAGGTTCTGTAAGAAGGCTAAAATCACCGCCACAGAACACTGAAAGGGGATTTCTTGAATTTTAGAGCACCATTTTTCAAAAATGGACCATTTGCGCTCATACAAAGATCTTGTAGCAGGCGCTCTGGCATTCTGTATTGTTTCAATGACATTCTGAGGGAGACCTCAGAATGTCCAAATTGCAGATTGCAGATTGAACCACTCACGGGCCAAGCCCACAGAGCCAGATGTTCTGGGTGAGAATGGAACTGACGCTGCAGTGTTCGTGAGGAATCAGTCTTATCGCTGTCTTCTCCAGCAACGAGGAAGTTTCCTCCTGTAGGAAAACAGCGGCTTCCCCTTCTGCTTGTGACTGAATCACTCCCCTGAAGCATGGGGGTGATACGGCGAACTGCAGCCTCCTCCTTATTGTTCTTAAAACCCTCTCTGAGTCTGTGCATTTTTCCCAAAGATTGATTTTCACTGTCAGGCGGCTGACAGGCCAGTCTTTGGAAAACGGGCTGAGAACGCCGCCTTCTGGCGCTAGGTTGCAAAAAGCTCCGTCTTGTAGTGCGCATTCGCGCGGTATTGGCTGCGCAACAGAGCAGCTCACACTCGGGAGAGGTCTCACTCCTTCCAGAAAAGGAGGGACAAAATCCCCAAGAGTTAGTGCATTTATATTTTTCAATGTTTTTAACTGCGCCCTCAGCTCGTATCCTGGATGTGACAGTTTGTGAACATTTATTTTTGTTGAACAGAAAAATTTGCTTGTGTGAAGTGAACAGGGGTCGTTGTGAAAATCCCCATAATGAACAGTCTCTCAGTTTCTTCGTGGCGTGCTGAGCAGGCTCGAACGTCCTCACGGTCACGCACTGAACTCGGCTGAACTCCTCGAATGAGCTCAGGAACAGAGCCGTGGAGGGAAGCGATCCCTGCTTGCTCCCTCCATCTAGGGAGGAGGTCAGGCCAACCGCTTCCTCCTCCTTACCACCTGAGTGGAGGTGGGAGGTGGCTGGTTGGGGCGAGAGCCTTCGGGCTTCCTCTGCCACTGTGCCTTGGAGGCAGAGGGTTTCTGTGGTGTCTGAGTAGGTGATTGCGCTTTCGGTTGTCTCGGGATCCTGAAGGTGGGGGGAAAGCGAGCTACTGCCTGGGTAAAAGTCTGGCGCTGGGGTGGCGGGGCCATGGTCCCAGTGGCAAATGCACGTCTGGGGAGACACTGTTTCAAGGCTTCATCATCCCTTTTCTTCTCTTCCCACCTTTTTTGCATCGAGGTGACCGCTGCTCCGAACAGCCCCTGAGGTGTGATGGGGGTGTCCAGGAGGTCCTCCTTCTCTTTAGTGGAAAGCATGGTGAGATTCAGCCACCTGGCTCTCTCCTGCAGAACCATGAGCCCCATGGTTCTGCCCAGAGCCTGGATTGCCACTTTATGGAGGCAGTGATCTGTTATGATACACACTTCCTCCCATAACGCAGCGTCAGGTGAGGCGGTCATCTGCTCCCGAGTTCTGCCTGATAGGCCATCAGCAGAGACGAGGTGTTCAGAGCACGGACTGAGAGCGCCGCAGCCCTGTAGGACTTATCCGTCAGGCTGGACTGAAAACGGTCCGCTCTTGAAGGGAGGGCGGGACCTCCCGTTGACATGGAAGTCTTCTGGTGTGGGTGCGCCGCCACCGCCGGCTCGACTGGTGGCATCTGGTGGAGCTCGCTCTTTTCCATCCCGTCACAATCCAGCACCGAACTGCCAGCCACCGGGTGCATCTCCTGAAAGGGCTTCCTGCGCCAGGAGACGGCCAGTTCTTCCAGTAGCTCCGGGAAAAATGGCAGGAGTTGTCTGCCTGTTTTCCGTGCTTTTGGCAGCTTCTTTCCATCCAAAGGGGAGCGGACTACCTCCGCCTGAACCTCAGGCGACTGGATGTTTAACTAGGCAGCAGCGCGTTTGCACACGTCGTGCAGGTCAAAATCCAGTTCATCCAGTGTGTTTTGCTACCCGTCCTGAGGGAGGGGGAGATGGGTCATAATCCTCATCGTTATCCGAGAAGGGCATTTGCGAATCCAGGTCAGAGAGTTCATTGTCTCCCGCCATCAGGAGGTCCAGCGGGCTGGATGCGGGGCCGTGCTCGGACATTTCAGGTGGCAGAGGGTCCACGGCGTCGAGGATTTCTCCCAGTTTGGTCCGACTACTGCATCAGTGGTCAGAGAAACCACTTGATCGGCTGGTTCCTGTACGGATGCTGTCGAAGCCAACACTGGGTCATTGCTGGACAATGTCGACTGACGGGCCAGATGGCGACGAGAGAGCGACGAAAGAGAACGTACTATTACTACATGTTGTGATCACCTTGGGGAGAAGGCTAGTCTCACTGGGAGTCCCCCTTGGGTAATGGTAGGGGAAACGCTGCAACATTTCATTCAAATGTAAATAAAAACTATTTGTTTTTCAAAATGGATGCTCACTTTACATTGCTGTATTATCCTTTAGAGTGTGTCATAAATTCTACAAAAAACAAACTTTATGGTTGAAAGAAAACTCTGTACCCTGTATTAATATGATGTAATGTGAGCATTGTTTTTAGTCAGTAGAGATTTGAGATTTGACTTGACCTTGGAAAGAAAAAGACTTTTCTCTGGTTCACATATTATTACTTTGAAAAGAAAGATATTTAAATACGTTGTCTTTGTTTCCTGTTGCCCATTATGGACATTTTCCCAAGTAAAACTGACTGTAATCTCTTGCACTTTAGTCATCTTAGTCATATTTTCACAATGGCTGCTCTCTCACAATGGATTAGAGACCCCGGCAGCTAAAGGAGGTACATATTGTCATAATTCATTTGGCTCATTGTTGGCATGGCTACAGTATTTTAATTGGAGTTGCTCTGAGGAGGTTATGGTTTTGTTTTTTCTTTTCTTTTCTTTCTTTCTGTCAGCATTATGACGTGTCTGGATTTCTGATTGCTGTAAATGTTTGTTAGAGTTGAGTAATTAGAGAGTCTGTGTTGGTAATAATAAGTAAATGCAGATGGAAGGAGAGGAGCCAATTTGAGACACTGAATGGTTCTACATTTTACTTTCAAAGGGGCTAAGGATGAAGATAACAGAAGTGTATAGAAGTCTTAAGAGCTGATTAAATAGAATTTATCTTGGAAAACTGAGTTACACTGTTACACATTGTTGTAAAAGATTAAGTCAACCCTAGTTTTGAAGCAGTATCCATCCATCCATCCATTGTCTATACCCGCTTGTCCATGCAGGGTTGCAAGGGAGGCTGGTGCCTTTCTCCAGTGGTCATTGGGTGGCCTACTTGCCCCTAAACCTAATATTATTGCTCTATTTTCATAGGTGAATTTGTTTTGTTGTTCTCTTTTTTTTTTTTGTAGTCTCTTGAATGAGTCGTCATCGTGCTCTTGGAACAATTTTAGTAGGCCGTCACTGCTAGTTCAGTTTTCTCCATTTGTGGATATTTGGCTCTCACTGTGGTTCGCTGGAGTCCCAAAGCCGTAGAAATGTTTTTTTCACCATTTTCAGACTGATAGATGCCAACAACCATGTCATCTGTTCTTGAATGTCTGTAGATCTGGGCATGATGTGTTACTTTGTGATATATTTAATCCTACTTCCTGTTGTCTATTTAAATGATTTGTTGATTCTGTATGCTTGGCAGTAATGAGGCCTGAGTAAGGCTTGTAAAATGTTATCCAACTTTTGGCATAAAAAAAAAAATCCACCATTTGAAAAGTGCATTTTGAATTTACTTAGGTTATCCTTGATATGAAAAAAAATTAAAAAGATTAAAACAAATAAGTTTGACAGAAATATTAGTAATAAATCTGTATGAGTCCAAAGGCTTTTAACTTTATTAATATTGTCAATATCATAAAGGTCGCTGCTCTTAAACATGATGTATTTGAAACATATTTTACATTAAAGGATATTTGTGTGTTTTTTCCAGATTAATGCCAATGTACTACTTTATACTGATGGTACACATTTGGATGTTACTGTAAATTTACACCATTAGAGGGAAATCCATTAGTTGTTTTTCTGCTGTAATTTAAAACAGGCCCCATAGCTCTTGAGTTATGTGGGACCTTAGAAAAAAAACCATTTGTCAAATGGTCAGTGCTAGGCTATTAAAAGTGTTAACAGTATAATATTCTTATACCAGGATTTGACTGTGCTTTATTATAATAACCGTCAAACCCAAGCACATAATTTAATTTAAAGGCCAAAACATTCTACAACAATGTGCACATGTATAATAGTGAATTAATCGAATGATCCATTAGATTGGTGCTCATTAGTTTTCTAATTTTAGATGAGAGGGTGATGGAGAGCCAGTCTTTTAAGTTCTGGGGTTTCTTCTCACGCCTGCCTTTTTTTTCAACCTCTTTAACTCTCAATCTCGGATACTTTTTTCTTTCTGCTGTTTTCTCTCCCTAATTGCATCTACAAGTAAGCAAATGCAGTTGTGATCAGCTTCTACTCAGTGATGGATGAGCTGTCTTGTGTTCTCAGTGAACCCTACAGAGTTTGTTCAGTTGGATTTAGTGATATTCTATTCTGTTTTGCTGTCTGATGCTCAGTTGAGAGGAGAGCTGACTATCTTTGCAGTCAGTAAAAGCCTTCAGCAATGTTCTTTGCACTTCAGTCAGTCAAGAAATACTCTCGAGTTTTAATATTACAGACACTTAAGCAGCATATACGCATAGCCTCAGGCCAGAGAGGATTGATGGTGATCACACAGATCCCAAGAGAATCCAGCTGCCTTCCAAGGTAATTAGAAAGTTTAGCATTTATCCAAAATGTGATAATAGCTCATCTAGATGACACCATACTTCAGACTACATTCTTTTTGGGCTTACAACAAACTGAGGAAGTTTCAAAGTCTGGAAATCTGTTTTGGGTATAATGAATTTGCATTCTGTTTTCATATTTTCATTTGTCAGTTGTGGCTTACATTATACTTTTTTGTAATAAATTATTTCTACATGTATTTTAAGGATTTAACCCCTTTGTCTAATGGTTAAAATACCTTTTCCAAGTTTGTAGTCCAACATCCAACAAGAACAAACCCCTGAAGCTGGAATTCCGACATAGAGATTCAGAGGTTTTCGAAGCAGCCCCGAGTTTAATATACAACACAGGTGCCACATTAATGCAAAATGCATTAAATGATTTTAAAACATGTAACTAGAAAATTTGGGCTGCTTGGCTCGGCTACTTTTTTTTTAAACTTGTTATTTTTCTACATAAATTTCTTTTGCACTTTACATGAAGCTCATTTCTAACAATGTTGATTAAGAAAGTCTTTATCTTTTTCTTCACTGTGGAAATACTTTTTTTACTCTGCCGGGCACAACAACTTGGCCCCATTGTTCACAGCAGATCAGCTGATTGCGCTGAAGCCGGCAGGCATGGTGTCCTGACCCACAGAAATCCCTGAAGAGAACTGGAGAAGGACACATCGTGGTTCCAGAGGAGGAAACAAACAGCGGAGGAGAGCAATAAGGAAGAAACGACAGAGGCTTTTGGAGAAGAGGAGATTTAAGCCGTCTCTCCCCTCCGTTACCAGGGCAACGTAAGATTGATGGCTAGCAAGATGGAAGAATTAACGCATTAACGCGCTGGCCAGAAGCCAGAGGGAGTACCGGGAGTGTAGCTTAATGCGTTTTACGGAGACATGGCTGCATCCAGACATTCCTGATGTCAGTGTCTTTATTGAGGGCTACCGGACTGTTTGGGCTGACAGGAATTGCACCGAGAGCGGTAAGCGAAAAGGTGGGGGACTTGCCATTCTAGTAAACAACCGTTGGTGCAATCCTGCTCATATAACGGTCAAGGAGCGTATCTGTTGCCTGGACGTTGAACTGTTGGTGGTTGGTCTTTACTTGCCCTGTGAATATTTCCATGTTATTATGGTGATTGTTTACATTCCTCCCTCTGCTAACCCCACGGTGGCCTATGACGTCATCCACTCCGCTGTAGCTCGCTTGCAGACTGGATACCCGACTGCAATCATGGCTACCTCGGGTGATTTCAATCATGTCACCATGGACAAAACACTGCCCAACTTCACACAGTAGGCGAGCTGTCCCACCAGAGAGGAGAGGAGTCTGGACTTGCTGTATGCTAACATAAAGATGCATACAGTTCCTCTCCCCTCCCTCCAATGGGCCGGTCTAATCATAACCTGGTGCACTTCAGCCCTTATGTCCCACTGGTGAAGAGCTAGCCTGGAACCACAAAGACAGTGAGGAGGTGGTCAAAGGAGGTCGCTGAGACACTACAGGGATATTTTGAGGCCACCGACTGGCAGGCTCTCTGTGAGCCAAATAAGGAAGACATTGATGAGCTCACTGAGTGCATCACACACTACACCAACTTCTGTGTTGACTCCATTGTCCCTACTAAGACTGTTTATTGTTACCCGAATAACAAGCCCTGGGTAACAAAGGAGATCAAAACCATCCTGAATGAGAAGAAGAGAGCCTTCAGAGATGGCAACAGGGATGATGTCAGAGAAATACAGAGGTGCTTGAAGGTGAAGATCAGAAGAGCTAAGGAGGATTACAGGAGGAAGCTGGAGAGGAAACTCCAACAGAAAAACACCAGAGAGGTCTGGAGAGGGATGAGGACTATCACGGGGTTCAGGTCAGCAGGCAGTAGTGTGGTTGAGGGCAACGTTGACAGGGCCAATGAACTCAATCTGCTTTTTAACAGATTTGACACTGCGGCCCCCACCCACACTCTCATAAATACCACTGCTGTCCACCCACTCTCCCCTCCCCCTCCTCAGAGACCTTCATCCCCATGTGAGTCTCACCTTCACACCGTCCTCCCTCCTCTTCTACTCAGTGACCCTATCTCCAACTCTCATCCAGTAAACATCACTGCTGAAGATGAAGATGAAGACAGCTGGTGAGACTCCACCCAGACAAGGCTGCAGGCCCTGATGGTGTGAGCCCAAGGTTGCTTAAAGCGTGGGCCATTCAGCTCTGTGGATCCTACAGGATATTTTCAACATGAGCCTATGCCTACAGATGGTCCCTGTGATGTGGAAAACATCCTTCATTGTTCTGGTGCTTAAGACGCAAAGTACCTGTGACTCCAAGGACTACAGGCCTGTGGCACTGACGTCCCACATCATGAAGACTCTGGAGAGACTCGTCCTGGAGCAGCTCCGGCCCCTGGTCCAACAAAACTTGGACCCCTTGCAGTTTGCCTACCAGCCTAAAGTTGGAGTTGAGGATGCCATCATCTTCCTGCTCAACTGTGTATACACTCACCTGGACAAGTCAGCGAGCACTGTGAGAATTATGTTTTTTGACTTCTCTAGTGCATTTAACACCAGCCGTCCAGCTCTACTGGGTGAGAAGCTGACGGCGATGCAGGTGAATCCCCCCCTTGTGTCCTGGATTGTGGACTATCTGACTGGCAGACCACAGTTCGTGCGCCTGCGGCACTGTGTGTCAGACTCCACAAGGGACTGTCCTCTCTCCCTTCCTCTTCACTCTCTATAAAACTGACTTCAGCTATTGCACTGAGTCCTGTCATCTACAGAAGTTCTCAGATGACTTAGCTGTGGTTGGTTGTATCAGAGAGGACGATGAGGTTGAGTACAGAACTGCTGTAGGCAAATTTGTCACATGGTGTGAGTTGAACTACCTGCAGCTCAATGTGACAAAGACTAAGGAACTGGTGATGGATCTGAGGAGGAGGACCAGGATGCCAGTGAACCCTGTTTCCATCCAGGGGGTCAGTGTGGACATCGTGGAGGAATATAAATATCTGGGACTCCACATTGATAAGAAACTGGACTGGGTCAAGAACACTGATGCTCTCTACTGGAAGGGCCAAAGGTCCTTCAACATCTGCCTGACCTTGCTCTGAATGTTCTATGAGTCTGTGGTTGCCAGTGTTATCCTGTATGCTGGGGCAGTAGGCTGAGGGTGGAGGACACCATAAGACTGAACAGACTGATCCGCAAGGCCAGTGACGTCGTTGGAGTGAAGCTGGACTCTCTGACAGTGGTGTCAGAGAGAAGGATTCTGTCCCGGGTGACGGTCATCTTGGACAACGAGTCTCATCCACTTCATGACATGCTGGCCGGCTACAGGAGCACCTTCAGCCAGAGACTCATCACACCAAAATGCACCACAGAGCGCCACAGGAAATCATTTCTGTCTGTAGCCATCAGATTTTACAATGAATTAATTTCATTTTTCTCTGGACTCATTTCTAGATTTATTTACAGATTAACATATTTCCATGTACATGCTTATTATTTTATTTATTTATTTTCAGTCATATTTAAGTTACTTAATTACAAATTTCTATCACTTATGGTTATATTTGTATTATTAATATTTAACACCTTGGATGGAGTTGCTTGTCAACGAATAAGCAGTTTCTCTTTGGGATCAATAAAGTCTATTCTATTTTATTCTCGAGCTCCCACTACCTTTATATTCCTTAATCAATCAAATTATTTTTTGATTAACCGACTATTTTAAACAATTATTCTTCCTTAAAAATGCAAAATTTTTGTTTATTTTACAAATACACATTAAATTCTGAATCATTTGTTTATAAAATTGTTTTCAGAATGTCCGATATTATGAGATTAAACAGAATATAAACAAAAACAGAAACTTTATGGACTATTTCCTTTTAGGTAAAATGTAATAATAGAGACTATAACTATAAAATAAGTACTATGATTGTTTAGAATTTTGCCTAATTTTAATTTAATTCACTTAGATATTTGCATTATCTATACAGGTAAACATGATTAAAATGGGATGAAGTATTTACATTGACACACACACGCACAGTATGCAGATAAAATGTAGTAGAAATACGACTTGATTAAATTTAGAGCGTGAGGTGAAAATAAAGTGTCAGATCACAGCGGGTGTGAACCTTTTTGTTTACAGCTCAGCTAAACTAAAAAAACATCCTAATAGCTCACCGGGCTAAACTACCCAGTCTTCCATGTGATTTTAACTACTTTGTGCAGCTTTGATTGGTACCATTGCTTGCACCTCTGCCTATACTGTGTGACGCCAGCATATTTCAATCCATTCAGCAGCTTAGTAAAACATACTGGTTTTCCTTTATTCCTAATCATCAGTTGCTTCTAGCTCCATCTGTTCCACTGCTCATGCATGGAGTGTCCACCCAATGTTTGTCCCTGCCTAACTTTGTCCATACTTTGTACCACTTTGCGTTTAAAAACTGTTTTAAGCAGACTCTTTTGACAGTAATCAGACACCATTTGTTATGTTGGTTTTGAAAGAGTGGCGCTAATAGAGCAAGCCAGTGACAAGAACCGAACTTGGCTGAGTTCGAGGAACAAACGCACAGAGACACACACACTGTTTCATGCTGCAGGGAAGAGACTCTTTGCACACATGGCAATTTGATGTAACTTTTGTTTAAAGGTTTGAAGAAAATTTGAAAAAATTTAATAAAATCATAGTCCTGTAACACAAAGCAGGGGTTCGAACCCCTGCTTTGTCCGTCTCAGTCGTTGTGTCCTTGGGCAAGACACTTCACCTGCCATACAATAGGCGCCACCGGGCCCCACATCTATCAGTATGCCGCAGGGCTAAAATGTAACCTACCACTGTCAGTGTGTGAATGTGTTTATGAATGGGTGGATGACTGATTGTAGTGTAAAGCGCTATACAAGTACCGGCCATTTACCGTCAGCCCTAGTCTACAATCTATAGGGGAAAATGACAGAGGCAGTAGTTTACAGTTATTGATGCAAACTGCAATTTCAATTTCAGATGTAAGATGGCAAAGATGTCTTAAAATATACTTGGTTATGATTTTGTCTATGTTCTAAATTAATAGTCAATCTCTAGAAGAAATATATGTATATATAACAATGGTGGCTCTAGAGTTGGAAAACAATAATATTTTGAATACGGTTTGAATACAGTTTCATAGAGAATTGGCATTGAAAGCTTTAGAAAACCCAGAGGTTATAAATCTGCCCACATACCTAAGCAGCGCATCTCTTTCTACAAACGTAGATGCAGTCTTTATAGACCTAACATTAAATTACCCTGAGTGCGTCATGCATGTTTCTGTTCCATATAATACCAAGTTAGTCTTATCAAAAGAGGGATTACAGCTCCAAGCTAATTAGCATTCAGCCCTTGAGGTAGGAGTTAAATGTATGTCTATGTTATGCAGTGTATGTAGCTATCATTTCCTTGTCATGTAAAAATGTGTTTGCCAGTTTTGCATTTCACACACACAAACACACACACACACACACTGATTCATCTTACTGTATTTTGGATAAAGCCTGATTTCAATGAAACCTCCCTTCGGCATGCAATCATCTCCCAGCCTCTATAGCTCATGCTGCAATTTCTCACTCAGTTGTCTTTCTTGGAAGTTAGTAGGTTATGTCTTTCTGCCGCAAACCTCAATCCAGGCTGTCTTTGATTTCAGCGCAATGCCCCGGTGTTCTTCTCTGCACTGTTCGAGTGTCACTTTCATTTCAGAATATACACCCTAGTTATTACCCGTGCAGTCGCTAATGGGTACTCTTTTCAAAGCCCGGAGATGATAATCCTGTCATCTTTGTTTTCATGGCCACCTCAGGGCCATTCAACAAGTTCAAAAGAAGAAGAAGAAAAAAAAAACTCAGTACTGCAGTGTTTGTGAGATTTGTTCTTGCTGTTGTGTTCCATATCTGCCATGGCAGGCAGAGCTGCGTGTGGAAACAGGTGCTGTGCTGAATGACTTTAGCGGTGTGCACTGGCTCACTTAAGGGAATTTTCTGGGCCAGATGTTTTATTATGTTCTGTTAATGTTAATGTCAGTGTTCCCCTATAGACAAAAGAGCCGGGGCGGGATGTGGCTTGCTTTAAACAGTTGCACTCTTTGAAATGAGTGCTATCATGACTTAAGGCTGTCACACATTTGACTCGAAACTACAGGCAGTGTATTTTTTTTTCTGGAAGTAATGCATCACCTTGAGGAAGTAGAAATTTTCGATTTGATTTTGAGGACCATGGGAGAGGAGAATCTTATGGATTCCTGTGCTGAGGAAATAATTTCACACTGTGTGGGATACATCCTTATAATAAAGATGCTGAAGGAACCAAGTGTTTACAGTGAAGACGAAACAAGGCTTCCCCACTTATCTCTGTAGATGACATGAATGCTGACACTGAATTAAATTTAAGGGTCTGAAACCAGGAAGTTGTAAAAGTGTACAGTTTTTTTCTTCACCGTGCATACCATTATACTGTTGTTTTATTATAACATTTCGTAAAAAGTAATAAGACTTCAGAGTCTCCCAGCTTTTCATCAAAAAATATAATGCAGTATTACATTAGTGCCCTTAAAAATAAGGAAAACCATTAGGTTTTAAAAAAAAAATTTTTTTGGCCCCCCAGGGGAAAATGTCCCCAAAACTTTTTGCAAAAAAGAGCATGGGTTTTATTTTCGAGCAGATGGGGATACAAATTTGCTCAATGGATAAATATGTAAAATTGTATGTCTAATTTGTAATTTGACTTCAAGCTGGATAAAAATCTTCTATTTTTATTTTATTTATAACAGTAGAATTATTATGAGGACCAAACAGTTATACAAATAATCTAATAATATATAATAAGGACAACAGAAAATTAATTTAGAATTATACTGGGTTTTTACAGATGCTCCAAACCCTAGACAATAACGACATTATATGAGGTGGTTCAAGGTTTAAAAAGTGCTTGAATTTTTAGAAAAAAACAGTTATAATATGAATTTTGTTTACATATTAAAAATTTTTTTAAAATCATATTGATTATATAGGATGCTTTATCTTTTAAAAAAACCCCTTTTGGATGTTTTTTACCTTCAAGGGAAGATAAACTTTAAAGGGTTTTGGGCTGTCATTAGAAGCAAATGCTTTTTGGTATAAAGTAAATTTTGTTTTGGGATTTGCATGCTTTTTTAAAAAAAAGCCCCAAAAAGGCTTTTGGGACACCTTTCCCCAAAGGGTCAAAGGCAGTTTACTTTCTTTGATATTTTTATTTATTTGATAAATCCTCAGTTTGGGAAAAGAGTTTTTGAAAATGTTTTAATTCCCTTTTAAAGTTTTTAAAAAAAATTTGAAAAAGAAAAAAAAAAATTTTTTAAAATTTTAAAACGTTTGGATTTTTAAACTGGGGCAACTTTTCCCCTTCCCATGGCACTGAAAAAAAAAACATTTAAACTGGCTAAACTTTTAATAGCTTAGTTCTTAATCAGGTTTATTTGGAAATTGGTGGGTACAAAAATACAGCATCCTGGCTCCATGGTTTGACATTGTGTGCAGCGAGGCATTGTATGAAAAGATAAATATTGATATATAGGAACATTTCTAAAGACCTAAAATAGAAGCACTAGATATAAAACTTCTCAAAAGAAAAACCTGCAGTGTAGGGATGATGGTATTTATTGTGATAACAATAAAAGTGAACATACAAAAAACAAGTGAAAACTTATTTTCAGTCTTATTTAGGCAACTGTATGACTGTGGCTGCATGTCACTGCAGTTAAAGCCCCACAAACACAAAGACTGTTCTTGAAAAACATTTTCACTTCAAAATAGGCTTCTTCTGGACCCCACTTACATAAAGAGGTGTTGTTTTTATCACTAAACTGCACACAGTACTTGCATTTAATCATATTTTTTGAATGTATTGATATTTTATTAATGCTCTCAATGAACCAACAGTGGAGAAAATAGCAAAAATAACAATTCCAACAATACAGTCAGTTTTTGGGGTTTTCAAGCATCTTTAATTAAAATGTATTGTTTTTTTTATAAATGAAAATTTTTATGCTAAGAAATTTTTCATGTTAACGATAAGTGATACAATAAATGCCCACCACTGCTGCTGCATACGATATACTTGTGTTTGCAGAGCAGTTTTTAAATGTGTTGGGAATTACTGCATGAAAAAAGAAAAAAAAGAGACTAATAAATAATTAATGTTTAGAGCACATAAAATTGGCATCTCCTGGTTGCTTCAAATTACATTTATTTTCTAATATCAGCCTAATTTTGTACTTTTGTGCATCAGCTCAGCTGTCACTTGACAGACTAATTCTCTCCACAGATAGATTTATTTCTTATCTGAAACTTAATGATTAGATACTGTATGCAGCTCCATGAATAATTCATAGAGGAACCACTTTATAGAGCTTAAAATAGAATGAAAATAATTCATGCTGTAAGCTTACACACAATGGCTTCAAACAGCTAATCAATTAGCGATCCTGCATAAGCCAAGTCAACTGCTGAAGTTTTGTGCTCAGCTTGAGAAGTGCCTGTTTAAGCCCAGATGATTCAGGTCGAGAGTAAATTCAAAGGCTTCTCTCTATATTATCTTCACCTCCTCCTTGATCTTAATTCTTGTGGGTTTACACTTGGATGTGACATGTTGGAGCCTCTCCTGGTTTACTCTGCCACCGAGGAAATGACAGGTCCTAATTATACAGCCATGGTGCAGAGACACTAACAATTAGGTTGGAATAAAAACAGAACATAAAAGGAGGATAATAATGAGTAAGGGAAATGAGAGCAGGAGAATATGAACAAGAACAATACATTAAATGGGTTTTCTGATATAAAAGGCAGGAGATCAGGTTTGTGGAGGACAGATTGTTACATTCTCTAAAAATCCTGATCAGATTCTGAATCACATCCATGTTTTTCTTTACATAAAACCTGTTTTGCGTTGATCGGTAGCACGGATTTCCAATGCATCGCTGCAATTTCTCAACCCTTATGTTGAACTTTTGTCCTTCATAGAAAATCCAACATCATACAACAGACTGTTATTAGATGCTTCCCAGCCATATGGTTAGCAAGCATAGTAATTGCCTCATTCGGCATTAGGGAACATTGTGGATGAATCCGTGATCTGATAATGCCGCATTGTTTAACAAACAGTTCGAAAGGACACTGGCCTTCTGTTTATGCTGCCAGCTGTAACCCTCGCAGCTCTAAATGGATTAATGATCCCGAGGTTGTCAGTTCAAACACTGGCGCAGAGGATATCGCTGATGTGTCCTTGAGAGAGTCACTTAATCTAAATTGTGTCAGTTAATATCCATCTCCGTAAAGGCTTTATACACATATCATAGGTTATGTAAGACGCCCTTTATGAGGTAAGGAGAAGGAACAATGCAAAACAATATGGCAACTTGCCTCACAACACTGTCTCAGCAGGTCCAAGCAGCTGTGGCCTGAATTACACTGCTTTGTCATTGTTTGGAGTTATAATGTATCCTATAAGCACAAAGAGGAATTGTTTGGTTCATATTATTCATATTACTAATACAGTGGCTATCATGTTCACATACCTGTTACATAAATTATATCTAGGGGTGCAGCGATTGATTGGCCCCAATTTCCTTAATTTTGGGTGATCCTAATCAGCCGATACTTACATAAGAAACCGATCTCTTTCACCGATCTTATCTGCCGATCTTATATATTTCGTCTAACCTGTTGTGCAAGTTTTGTTTTTTTTTCAAAATGTGAAAAATGAAAGACTAAAGGAACCGCAATGCTCTAAACTTTGTATTTATATTTGAGAGCACCACCTCACGTGGAGTTAAAACAAGTTTGTATTATTTCATGGGTATTGTTCAGTTTTTTGTCAATAAAAAAAGATTGAAGCATTGAAGGTGAATTGTGACTTTGTTATAGTTAGTTATAAAAAAAATGGTATCGGCCAAAATTGGAATCAGCAGGTCAGGCTTTTTAAATATCGGTGATCGGCCAGAAAACTGCAGTCGGTGCGCCCCTAAATACATCCAGACTTTCTTTCACATATAGTGTGTAATTTAGCACAATGCAACTGATAAACAAAAATCTGTTTGGGGGAAATGAAATAAATAAATAAAATGTGTGATAACCTGACTAGATAAAAGAGGCTCACAAGGATCTCATCGTTCAAAGGTATCAGTCAGGAGAATGGCATAAAAAGTTCCACAGCAGTATTTTTATACCATGGCATAACAAATACTTTCAAATAATTGAAAACGATTTTACAAAAACGGGATATTCTTGCCAAAATTATTAAAAAGACAAGGTGGAAACTGATCAGAAAGGCAAAGAACAAAACATCCAGTGAGTCTAAGCCTAAGCATAAATCCACATACAAATGACTTCATGAGAAGAAGATTTACATTTTGGAATGGTCTACTCACAGTCCAGAACTAAATTTGACAGACAATATGTGCGCTCACCTGAAGAGATCTCTTCACAATCTAAGAGATTTAGAGAACGTTTGCAAGGTGGGGAAATTTGCCAAGGTAGATGTTTCATTTTGCTAGACTCCTATCAATATGGGTTGGATGCATCCGGATCATTACTTCTTCTATCAGATTGACTAGTTTTTCCCGTTGAACTGTACAGGATTTGTTACATTATATGTTGAAAAAGTTTTGAAATGATTCATCATAGTGTCAATTATTTACATCACACAGACTTGTGTTTTAACAGGTGTGTGTAGACTTTCAAGAGCCACTGTCTTTGCCTCACCTGTTCCAAACTCACAAGTGCTTATCTTCTGTGACTATTATGGCACAGTATCTGGTAAATGTGTAGTATACAGTAAACAGGCCCACAGTGTGCTTCCTGTGTGCTGTGCTTAATCAAAGCAGGGTAGCTCAGACACTTTGCTGAGTGGGTGGTTGGCTCAGACCTAGAGCCCACATACGCAGGGCGGAGAGTTTCCAGGGTTGCCCAATTAGTGCTGAAAAGTATAGCACTGTGAGAGCGTGTCAGCAGGGAAGTGTGCACCGGAGGAGGCGTGTCATCAATCATCACTTCAGCTCCGGGCTTTTTCCAACCCTTTCCCCTGTCTGGCAGCAGGAGAAGGAAGGAGAGGCAGGAATGACAGCGGCCAAACAATTCCAACAATGACTGCAATGGGATCTCTGGAAGTGACTGCACTGAAGAATAACATCAGAAAAGGGCAGTTACATCTTCTGTTGGTCCCCCTTTTATTGTTTAAGCTACTCAGGCTATGGTCTGAAAAATAATAGTTGATTTGAGTTTGAAGGATGTCAGTATAAACTGGAAGAGGCGAGTCCTTTGGGGCGTGGAACAGTTTTGAGGAAAGTGAAGCAGATTTTCACTTAAGCATAAAGGGCTCTTCCTTTGTCCATATTCCACAGCTCATCTACGATTAATTAAATCAGGCCAAGTAAATTTTGCTGACAGTTACATAAACTGACAAGTAAAATGTGCTGAAAAGATAGTTCAGCCTCAGCTCTCACCTTGGGCAGGGATTAAATCAGCTCATTCACATTTTTGCACTTGGAGGCATAGAGTTGAATACTCATACGCATATAATTAATAATTCATATGTTTCAGCAAGACTGACATACAGTGCCATGGAAAAGTACTCATACCCCTTAAATTTGTGTTAAAACCACAAACCTGAATGTAGTTCATTGGGATTGTTTATTGTATTGTGTTTCTTTACAAATCAGAAAGTAATTGGTTCCACTTGTATTCAGCCCCCTTTACTCTGTTTCCCCTAAGTGGAATAAAGTACAACCACCTTCAAAAGTTGATCTGTTTGTAATTTAATCTCAGTATAAATTCAGATTTTCTGCGAAGGCCTAAGAGGTTTGTAAGAGAACATTAGTGAACAGTAAAATGAAGACCAAGGATCACAACAGATAGGTAAGGGATGTAAATGGAAACAGAATAGCAATACTGCAACCTACCCATGTCTGGGTAGGTTGCAGTAGAACTGAGTGGTGGGGCATTAGCCATGCACTCCAGAAAAAAACAAATCTGGCCTTTATGAGAGAGTGGCATGAAGAAAGCCATTTGTTGAAAAAAAAGTTATACGAAGTACAATTTGCTTTTTGCCGCACACTGCGTAGGACACAGCAAACGTGTGAAATAACATTTTCTAATCAGATTAGATGAAAATGAAACTTTCTGGCCCTCATGGAAATGGTTATGTGTAGCAGAAAACCTATACTGCTCATCGCCCTGAGCGCTTCACCCCTACAGTGAGACATGTTTGCGACAGCTTCCGGCTTTGGGGATAACTTTTCTTCATTACGGAAGCTGGTAAGGGATGATGGGAAGATGGACAGAGCTAAGTACAGGACAATCCTGAAAGAAAAATTGTTAGAATGTGCCTCTCCTATCAGAATAAAGGCCATAAACATACAGCCACAGCAATGGAATGCCTTGGATCGAGGCATATTCAGGTGTTAGAGCATCCCAGGCAAAATCCTGATTTTCCTAACCCTCATCAAGTCTGAATCTGTTTTTTTAAAGAAGAACAAAGAAGAATAAACTTAAACATCAGTCTCTAGGTGTTCAAAGCTGTTAAAGACAAACCTTAGAAGTTATTGCTATAAAGAATTGTTTCAAGGGGGCAGAGTACAAACGTATGCAATAGTTTTACCAATATTAATTTGTAAAAAGTTTCAAAAAAAAAATTATTTGTCTTCCAATTCCCATTTATGGATGCATTTGTGTGAATTATTACCAAGTGATGTCAAAACAGAAACAATGCAGGGTAGTGTTAGCTGCTCCATGTGCAAAGAACATCAGCAGAAGCATAAAACACATTCATTGATGACTATGTAATTATTTGTGCCAAGTCAAATTCAGAGACAGTCCTGGGATATGATCAATACCCTATTAAATAAAAAAAAGATAAACTTATGCAGATTTTAGATTAGGTTTTGTTGGAACTATAGTTTTCTCAAACCCAATTCACCCTTTTGGATCAGAGACTGCTGTGCAGTGTAAACTCCAGGGAAACAAAATAAAACCAGCTAAATTGCAGCAATCTTGTACACCTTTTTTGACTGAATCAAGTAGAACACATTCAAAATACTGTTGTAGACTATTCATCACTGACCTATGTATTGTAGATTTTAAGCTCATATCTGAAGAGTTTTCAGTTTACTGGTACATTAATCCTATATGAAATGTGTACAACTGTTTTCTTCATTTTTTGAACCAAAAAATATATGTACCTCACTGAAAGGTAGAGTTTTAATAACTATTACATATAAATTGGTCCTGTTAAATCTGGGTTATTCTTCAGTAAAATGTTGACTTTTCATGCCCTTTATTAACCATATGATTAGATGTAGTTTATTTGAGAACATTATTTACAGTAAAATATGGAATAAAAAACAAAAAAAAACAACAAACAAAATGAAAAAAATAAATTAACTAGGCCCCAGTCACCAACTATTCTGGTTTCTGTCATCTCATAGTTTGTCCTAAGGTGTCCAATGACACCCTTCATATCCATTACAATTAACTTCAAAATGTAAAAATTAAACAGCCTTTAACAAAACACAATTCAAACCAGCAGGTTTTAGCGTATTAGTATAGTGATTTTATCTGAATCTGATTGTGGAATTATATTGAGGCAACCATAAGATGTTACGGTACTGTGAAGTGTGTGCAGCCATGGTTTGCCTTCAGCAAACGCCGTCAATATGCAACATCACGCACCATGACCTCTGACAAATGTTTTAAATTCAACCTGCCAAATGTGTACACTGCCTCTCCTCCCTCTTGTGTCTGCAATCTATAGCCAGCTGTTCCTCAGGCTTAAACACTGACACATAGTGTGACATGTTGCCGAGGTTTGTAATTTCTCCAAAAATGAGAATTTGGCTCTGTGTGTAGGGTATAATGATAATGAAATGTTCATCATCTTGTAAAAAGCCTCACATTTAGGGACACTTCTCGCTGCTTTGTCACAGTCTTTACAGAGCCAATTTCAGCTAATGAAAGCTTAAAAAAACTCTCTGGATGTAATCTTAGAGATATTTTATCGTATAGGAACCTGTAAAAACCCTTTTTTTATAATTAAAAGTACGGTTATCTTTCCTGGCACGAGCCTTTTTGTTCATTCTGTGCTCTAAAGCTCTGTACAGTGGAAACCATCCATGTGGAAAATGCTTTTAGGTAATCTTTCCTTTGGGAGGTGTACAGTGATATAATACAGAAGGCGCCCTCACATAAAGGGCTGTCGAAGAGAGAGGAGTTTTGGAGTTATGATAAGTTAAACCAGCCTTCCACAATATTTGCATAAGCATAATCATAATTCTGGGGTGTACAATCCGGTCCAGGTTAGCAAACATGATATGGTCGTAGCTTAGTGTCCAAATGTCTGACAACTGCACTCCATAAACGGGTCATCAACATTATCTGAACATTGTTCAGATAGGTTTTACTCTTCAGTTTCACAAATGTGTCACAGATCATCTTAGACAACATCAACTTGATGTCAATGTCTAATGTGTTGGTGTTTGTACAGGTTTCTCTGTCAGGGGAGTAAAATGCTTTTTCAGTAGGGATGGGTACACATTTGAACCTACGGTACCCTTGCCTGGTACTTTGGAATCTGTATTGATACTAAACAGTACCAGTTTTCGATACTTTTGTGTGTGTTTATGTGGTAATAAATTTGTTACTCAATATCAAAGCTTTAATGAATATATCAAAACAACATCCAGCTGTTTGTATTGAAACATCTCAGTTGTTTCAAACATTTCTTCTCTCATGTTGCTGGCTGCAGATGAGTCGCTAACGGATGCAGGCGTGATAACAGTGCCGAATGCAGGAGTTGTAGCCGTAGATCTGAGGCTGAGGAAAATTCAGCCGTGAGAAAAATGTTGTGCTTAACCAGGTGCTTCCTCATATTAGAAGTATTCCTGCCGCTGGCCTTGCACTACGCGTCAGAAATATTGCAGCGAGCGTAATCTCCATCGCATTTTGAAAAGTGGAAACATACTTTCGAGTGCTTTCTATTATCAGCTATGCTTTGTTAACTGTAGCAGCGGCTAATGACATCATTACGCTCTTGTGGGTGCAATGCTGTGTTCATGTCTGGCATGGAAAATCGGCTACTCTTCCACTCCCTCAGTGTCACAATAATGGGTTTAGGTACTGTTTGATTTTATGTGAATAGGTACTCGGTAGTTCCGACGAAATTGGGTTGGTACCTATGAAAGTACAGAATTCGGTACCCTTCCATAAAGGAGATTTCAATTGCATCATTGACAAGTTAAGATGCTGCTGACTTTAAAAACTTTTTAAAATGAACAAAATCATTACATTATTTGCAGGTATTATATTTAAGCCATTTTTACATTATAAGCTTGTACTCATCCGTTGAGATTTTAACCTCTGCCTGTCGTGAAACATGGTGCATTTGGAGAGGTTGGCAGTCTTTTGGTACTATTGGAGTTATTTATATTCTCTAGGGAAAATGTTAGAAGAGAGCTGTTTTAATATTGCTACCTTTGCTAACGCCATTTTGTTTTTATTTTAAAATAATAAGATCCCGTTTTTAAGTGGCTGCTAACTTATATGCTTACTATGTAGCATTGCCTTTGCCATTGCCGAATATATGTAAGTAATGACCACTTATGGCAGAATAGCTAGAAAAGTTACTTTGAATGCCGTTTTTATATCTTCTTATGTTAAAGTTCCTAAAGAAACATCGTAATCAGCTAAAATCTGGATTTGCAGGTCAAACCTTCAGGAAACTAAAGATAGGATATTGGCTGCAAAGTTGTGATTGATTCAATTCTATATTTCTTTCACTTTACAGTCACAGTTTATTGTTTAAGTTTATGCTAAAATATCTTGACTCTCTAAAATCGATCATGGCTGCAATTCTTTCTGTTCTCAACAACAAGCATTTGAGGAAAAAAAAAGACCTGCGATCTAACTGGTTATAACCTCTTTCTTTAACTGGCAGTCATAGAGGGCAGAAGTGACCCATATGCTGTAAGGAGGATTCATGCTCTCTTGTTAGCGTGTACTGGTGTGGAATTGAGGTCTTTTCTGTCAGGAGGTGATACGATGAAGCTGTGGACTATTTCAGCAAAGCCCTAGGAAAAAAGGAAAAAAATAATGAGAGCAAGTGCTGAGAGAAGGGGGCAAACTGTTTTTAGTTCCTGCGTGCGCCCATGTATGGTTGTGAGCTGTGTTTGAGGGGTTTTGAGGTGTATATTGTGCACTTGTTAGTGTGTGTTTGTATATGTGTGTGTACGTGCGTGTGTAAAAAGGTTTGACTGACGGCCCTATCTCCCACAACTCCGTGGAGCACCATGCATCATTAATAGCTGACAAAAATGAGCATTCTGCTGTATCCTTTAAAGGCTAAAAGACTTTACTGCTGGCTTTTCCCAATTGCCAGCCTTTGTGCTTCTGTGTCTCCTTTATACTTTGTGTAGGTGAGGATTCATGATAAACTTGAGGCTTTTGACCTGTGTGTTTGGTTCATTGCCACTATGATGGATGACATGGTTATCAGAATTTCAGCTTCAGGATGAGGGCTGTCCTATCATGCTGTCAAGGTCAGTGGTTACAAGGCTCATAACAGAGAGGCAAACCAATGAGATCACTAAAATAAACCCCATGTTCCAGCCAGCATCCATCAAGTCAGATGTCAGATTGTTCTGGAATCAAGGTACACCTTGATGCTACGACAGGGTTCTAAAGCTCCAGTCATCGAGGGCCAGTCTCTGCTTCAGCACACCTCGATGAAATAATTAGTACGTTACCAGGTCTGTCTGGAACTTGACTGGATGCCTAGAAGATAATTCACCCATTTGGTGCTGGTGTTTTGGACCAGGGATAGATTTAAAAGTTGCACAATAGCAGCCCTGAAGGACTGGAGTCTAAGACCCCTGTCCTACATCATCCCACGTGTTGCAGAGTGAGTATCATAGTTGTAAAGCAGCCAACTGCAGACTCGCTGAGCACATAGCCCACTTATTTACCAGTTAATATTAGCGAACTTACTATGCTTGTGTTACTCTATAAGGAGTACTTGTATAATTGCAAAAGGCATCTGCATAATAACCATGTTTACTTGAAAACTACTGCAAAATTGTTTCTTCGATATTCTTACTTAAATCTGTGTATCAAAATAACATTAATTTGTATTATAGATAACATTGTAGTAACTTTAATAGCCATGTTATACATTTTGTTGTAAGCATGTTAGTTCAGTGATACTGGAAAACCATGATCATTTTACTTAAGATTGAAGGATGGTAGTTATGTGCAGATCATTAGATGAAGCTGCAGGATTGCAAAGGCTTGCAATATGTGAATGGAGAAACCCTGCATGCTTAATCTTCACAGTATTTTAATGACAAAATGCAGTTCACAGAACTACACTTTCGTCAGTAAAGTTCAGTTCAGTACTCTGCAATCATAAGTTTGTTTTGTTGCTGTTTTCGGATGAAAGTGGTTAAGTGCACATTTTACACTTACAGGGGTTGGACAATGAAACTGAAACACCTGGTTTTAGACCACAATAATTTATTAGTATGGTGTAGGGCCTCCTTTTGCGGCCAATACACCGTCAATTCGTCTTGGGAATGACATATACAAGTCCTGCACAGTGGTCAGAGGGATTTTAAGCCATTCTTCTTGCAGGATAGTGGCCAGGTCACTACGTGATACTGGTGGAGGAAAACGTTTCCTGACTCCCTCCTCCAAAACACCCCAAAGTGGCTCAATAATATTTAGATCTGGTGACTGTGCAGGCCATGGGTGATGTTCAACTTCACTTTCATGTTCATCAAACCAATCTTTCACCAGTCTTGCTGTGTGTATTGGTGCATTGTCATCCTGATACACGGCACCGCCTTCAGGATACAATGTTTGAACCATTGGATGCACATGGTCCTCAAGAATGGTTCGGTAGTCCTTGGCAGTGACGCGCCCATCTAGCATAAGTATTGGGCCAAGGGAATGCCATGATATGGCAGCCCAAACCATCACTGATCCACCCCCATGCTTCATTCTGGGCATGCAACAGTCTGGGTGGTACGCTTCTTTGGGGCTTCTCCACACCGTAACTCTCCCAGATGTGGGGAAAACAGTAAAGGTGGACTCATCAGAGAACAATACATGTTTCACATTGTCCACAGCCCAAGATTTGCGCTCCTTGCACCATTAACACCGACGTTTGGCATTGGCATGAGTGACCAAAGGTTTGGCTATAGCAGCCCGGCCGTGTATATTGACCCTGTGGAGCTCCCGACGGACAGTTCTGGTGGAAACAGGAGAGTTGAGGTGCACATTTAATTCTGCCGTGATTTGAGCAGCCGTGGTTTTATGTTTTTTGGATACAATCCAGGTTAGCATCCGAACATCCCTTTCAGACAGCTTCCTCTTGCGTCCACAGTTAATCCTGTTGGATGTGGTTCGTCCTTCTTGGTGGTATGTTGACATTACCCTGGATACCGTGGCTCTTGATACATCACAAAGACTTGCTGTCTTGGTCATAGATGCGCCAGCAAGACGTGCACCAACAATTTGTCCTCTTTTGAACTCTGGTATGTCACCCATAATGTTGTGTGCATTTCAATATTTTGAGCAAAACTGTGCTCTTACCCTGCTAATTGAACCTTCACACTCTGCTCTTACTGGTGCAATGTGCAATCAATGAAGACTGGCTACCAGGCTGGTCCAATTTAGCCATGAAACCTCCCACACTAAAATGACAGGTGTTTCAGTTTCATTGTCCAACCCCTGTACATCCAGAGAGGGTTTTTTTAGAGTATAATGCTGATCGTAAAGTGACCGTACGTACATTGTGTCTATGTATGGCTGTGACTTTTTGCTGTTCAAACCTTTGAGCTGGCAGAAATTCCAGCAGGATCAAAACATTATTAATAAAAATATTTTAGAATCAAATGTGCTGGATTGTCTTCATTAACAGCGTTACAGCTTAAACCATGCTAAAACTGATGTTTGCTCTATCACTCTCAGCTTAAGTGTAAGATGGGCGTTTTCGACGGAGGAAGATGATCGAGTGTCTGTTGCTATTAGGACTTCCATAGCACTATTTAGAGTTTTAGTCTGATTTGAATTGTCTGCAAGCTGCTGGTTGAATGACAAATGTAGTTTTTTTTTTCTCTGTAGCAATTAAGTGTACATTCAGATGATGCTGATTCAAGTGACTACTTAGGTTAAATTTAGAGCCATCTACCTAGAGGTGTTATTGTTGTGCGATGCTTTTGTTTGATCAATCTTTGTTTCCCCATCGTCACCCTCATAGAGATAAAAACTGTGATTTTCCTAAACTGTAGACTGATAGCTGATAGTGGGGCGCTCCTTGCTTGTGCTTCCCATTCTGTATGGTGTTATAGTTGCATATGTGCTACAACCTCCTATTGTTTAGCATCCATGCATACCGCACACCATGGCCTGTACTAGGATATCAGTATAGGTGCAGCATCCCCTGTTCTTTGTTGTTTCCAGAATTTATAGACTAAATATCCAACACTTTTCTTTTGAAATGTTATGTGACATTACAATACATGCATACTTTTGGCTGATGCCCTTACAGTGGTGTTGATTCGCTTACTTGCCCAGATTTGTCTGTAGTTTATATGTTCTAATACGACGACTGGCGCACATACTTGCATATTTTGTTTTGACAAAGTCAACTTGATGACAAGTAGTGCCGAGAATGCACAGGTGTTCTTGCCAAGAGGAGAGGGTGTATAAAAGAAGTAATTCTAATGCTTGTGTAACACCTTGGAATGGCATCAAGAAAACATCCTCAAATTGACTGTCATCTCACTTTATTCTTAATTGACAGAAGAAAACCTAAGATAAATCCTTAAGTGAACAAAATTGTTGCAATAACTGCAGAACACTTTTGCAGTCACTTTCATTTCGTAAATTTTGTTTTAATCAACGCTGTGATCCAATGCTGGAAAGTGTTATGCATGTTATTTGACATGGTTAAACTTTAATGATGCTATTTTTCTCTTATATGCTGTCTGATCTACAAGTATTTCAAACATGTTTCATTGTAGCTAAGCTGAATAGTGAAGGCTGATAGCATTCATATAAATGTAAAGGAATCAAATTGACAGGTTTTCTCTGAGCCAAGGTGAGCTTATAAAAGACATCCGTATGTATTCAGGTTTGTCCCTTGTTGTCCGTTGTAGCTATGTTTGTCGTTGGTAATTTGGAGCCTATTGATTATAAATAGGTCTGGTTGCTTCTGAGTCTGCTCTGATACATGCGATGTGTGACAAGCTGTTTTTTTGGTGTTGAATCGAGCTTGTTGTACCTGTTTTAGGTGATTAGTAAAGTTTTATGATCTCACCCACAAAACTGGATACACATGTAACCCAAAGGTGCTAATTCTAAATTGTGAAGAATGGCCTGACTGTCCTGCTTCAGCACTGATATAGTAATCATTAATAGAAAATGCCAGCAGTACTTATAATTTATGGCCATTCTGTCTAAAATATAGTTGTATATTTTTTTTGGGTCACATCACCCAGAACTATTATCCATTCTGCAGTTTTAGAATAGTTGAACCCAGGGGGCTAAATGGGATCTGTGGTGCGGGAGGATTGTAGCCAAATATGTAATGGAACTGAAGAGTCCAGCATGGTGGCAGTTAATATTATTGACAGCTAATTATTTTTACTTTCTTTTTAGTTTGAAGAATGATGTCAGTGATGCCATCTTAATTCAAGGCAGAGATTATTTGTATTTCTGAAAATGTTAAAGTTTAAGTATTAAGGACTATGTTGTACATGTTTCAAATTCCCACCACACGTGTATTATATGGGTCACTGCTGAAATTGCATATGCTTTATTATTAACTATTTGGCAATAATTAAATGTCTGTCACTATCCTGGCAACCCATCAAGTTGGTCCAGTATTTAAGGAAATCTTATACTACATAGCACAAATTTTTGATTATGGAACGTAGAGGCCAACTTTGTGTGTGCTTGTGATTACTTTCTGTTCTGGGAAGTACAACAACAATGGAGCTAGTTTTAGATTTTTTCACATTTGGCCCCCTTAGTCATAACTCTGTTTCCAATAAACTTTAAATGTAAGCTTAGGCAGCTATATGACTGAGAGGCAGATCTGTTTAACAAGATATCAACAAATATCCAGAGTAGTTTAGCACAGGTGTCAGTCTGTCCAACTCAATCTTCTCTTATCCTGTGATTGGTGCACTTTCCAAAGCGGAAATGCTCAGCCAAGGCAAGGTTTTTCACAATTAACTGCAAATAATACTACATTACACCAGTGACCAGCTGTTATCTCTTGGTACCTCCGTTGTACCGCCTCCCACGGAGCGGCCCGATATTCCCAGCGAGCTGATTAGAAAAAGATGAGCAGCACCAGCATCGGGCATCCAGAGGAGAAGGTACAGACCCGTCATGCCATCTATCATCATGCGACATGTGGGATCCCTTCCCAAGAAACTGGATTAATTGGCTGGCTAACCCGGCTTTAGAGAGGCCAGGCTAGCCAGCCAATGTGCCATCTCACAGCCCCCTACCCCCACCACCATACTGTCTCTTTCAGCACTTCAGGTTAGGAACAAGCTGCAAAAGATCAAGGTGCCAAAGGCTGCAGGTCCGGATGGCATGAGCTCCAGGCTCCTGAGATGCAGCGCAGATCAACTGCGTAGCATTCTGGGACACATGTTTAGCATGAGCCTGAAGCTGGGAAAAGTACCACATTTGTGGATGACATCTTGTGTGGTACCAGTGCTGAAGACCTCACCCTGTGGGTGACCTCGCATATGACAATGACCTCGCATATGACAAAGACCCTCGAGAGGTTGGTCCTCAACCATCTTCACCCCCTGGTGAGGTCTGCAGACGTTGGATTCACTGCAATTCGCGTACCAGCCTGGCGTCCTGATGGCATCATCTACCTCATGCGTCGACCTCGAACCCTCCAGGAGAAGTCTGGGAGCACTGTGAGGATCATGTTCCTTGATTTCTCATACCATCCAGCCAGGATTCCTGAGGGATATCTCAAGCTGTCAGGAGTGGACCACCATCTGTCCCAGTGGATACTGGACAACCTCACTGGTCACCCAGAGTATATGAGGAAACAGGGCTGTGTGTCTGACTAAGTCCATGGGGGCCTAACAGGGAAGGGTGCTGGCACCGTTCCCTGTTCACCTTCGACACTGCAGACTTCTCCATCAACTCCCCAGTCTGTCATCTACAAATGTTCTCTAAGGACTCTGCCATACTTAGCTTCATCACAGGTGAGGACGACTCAGAGTACAGATAGTGAACAAAGGACTTTGTGGACTGGTGCCAGTAGAACCATCTCCTGATCAATGCAGGGAAAACCAAAGAGCTGGTGGTGGATTTCCACTGGAGCAGGCCCACCACACTGACACAGGTAAACATCCATGGAACTGACATTGAGGTAGTGGACTCTTCTAAGTACTTGTTCACCTGAATAATAAACTGGAGTGGAGTCAGAACACTGATGCTCTTTACAGGAAGGGTCAGAGCAGGACTCTGGCAAAAACAACATCACTGTTGGACAATGTCTGCCACCCCGTGCATGAAGCTGTTGCAGAACTGGAGAGCTCATTCAGTGACAGACTGCTGCATCCTAGGTGCACAAAGACAAGTGTTCACATCCCTGCTGTTATTTGCAGTTTTCTTTTTTAAGTAACCATGCCAAGTTACAGATTTCTTTGAATCTGAGTTTGCTGTTAGATTAACTCCTCAGTATGTTTTACTATGTTGTAAATTATTCCTTACTATACAGTCTGTTATTTATTTATTTTTTCTAGATTTTTTACCTTTGTGTGTATCTGCATGCTTCAATTTGTCTTTCACTCTGCTGAATTTCCCCACTGTGGGACAATAAAAATATTTCTATTCTAAATAATTGGTGCAACTAAAAGCTAAAATAAAGCTGCAGTGCATAATAATGTGTGAGTTTTTCTTTTTTCTGTAAAGGTAGCACGGGCTCTAGGTTATACCTACCATGTATCTACCTACTATTCTAATATTTGTTTCTGACGTGTTGCTCATAACTTAAAATCCAGTAAAACAGTATGGCTTTTATATGACTGAAGGTCAGCATGCTGTGCACTAGAAAAATGCAGGGTATGGAAGCACAGATGTATGAAATGCTGTATTTGGACATAACACAAGGAAGCTGGACCCATCATCCATTTTATGATCACAGCAATGAGAAGGACTTGGTTTGTTGATAAAATGTCCTATCCTGCCAAGCAAAAAGCAGCCACCCTATACGGTTTGCCTAGTCTGTGCTAAATTATGTCTAAAACAGATTCCATTAAGCCCTGATTTTTCACAGTGCAGATATGATTTTTGTGGTAATGTATAGGATGAAAGCCTGTGTTAACTCTTTCTCATCAACAAGAATAAGAAGAGATTGGCCCCTGGCTCTCAAACCACCAACCCTCTGGGGTTTATTGTATGTTAATTAGAAATTGTGTGGTGCTTATTCTTCAATCCATTTCTTCCCTCTATGTCAATATGTTTAATCCTGAAAATAACAGCATTGGTTCCCACTGTAGCTATGTTAAGTGTTAACCACTGACTTTTGCATTTAAAAATTCTTCCATTAAGCCACTTTATCCAATAAATGGTTAATTAAGAAACATTGGACCATCTCAATTAATTGCATGTTTTATAAATTGATAAGAAAAAATGTCACTCAGGTTACAAGCCCCGGCTCATACATCAAATTCAGATAGGCACACTTCTTTAACCTGTCAATTTAAGAGCTTAGCAGATTTTTCTCTTATCAGCTTAAGTTACATATTCTACAACCTGGGTTTTGCAGAGTTTGATTTAGTGTGCAGAGCACGCCCTGGTGCTGGGATCTCAGTTATATATATGAAAAGGATTGAGTCTAAATAACAAAATCGGTTTAGTCTTGTGTTTTGCTGTCAGTGTCTTGATGAGTTGAGCTTGTTGTATCATGTGCAGAATCATCAGTCCTTCCCCTCATACCCCAGAGAGCACAATATTGTGTTTGTGTGCATGCTCATTTTCCATTGGCTCATTTGAATGTGCGCAGTGTCGGTAATGAGCAGGCAGAATTGTTGAGGCATAATAATGCCCAGGGAAGGGAGGAGATGGATTCTCTTTTGGGTGTTTCAGTTTTACCATTATTATCCTGGTTGCCAAGATTTGAACGTCCCGGATGCTGCAGCATTTACATGGGCTTAATGAACCTGCTCACTTAGACGTGCATTCTCCTGCTAGTCTCCCTCGCTACTGGCACATGGGTAGGAGGTAGCCAGCCCAAATCCATCATTTAATGAGCTTTAGATAACATCGTAATGGTTAATATATTTTCTTTTCTCTATTTTGGTTCTGCTTTTCGAGTGATGCCTGTGTCTCTGCTTTTGATTTGGTAACACAGTCCAACTGACTGGATATGAAAAGCAACAAGAGCATTTTTTCTGAAAATATTTGATTGGCTTTGTCTTCAAGGAGATTAAGACAGAGAATAACAATCGATCAGGGGGTTTGATTGAATTAAATCAGATAGAGCTTAACTGCACTTGGATTATTTTTGTTTTAATGAATTGGAGGATTACTGTCACTAATGGAAAATGTATCGTGCAATTTGCTCCCCTACTTACTGTCATTACATTTATTTCCTTAATCCCGACACTGGGGCTTTCTCTGGGAAATATTCCCAGACAATAGGAACAATTTCTTGTGCAGGACAATCCTTATTTGTCTTCAGCTCTAATTCTCCTCCGCAAGGTCATTTTTGTAACCAGCATTTGTCGCAAGTGTATCAAACAGGGATTTGTGTTAAGACTGTTCTGACTTGCAAAATGGAATCTTAATGGAAAATTCTCACTAAAACACTGCTTTCTTCTTTGGTATTCTCTGACAGTAACAGCATGGTTCAAAGCTAATTTAATTGCTGCTTTACAAGATCTTAACCATGTCAACATAATACTGGACTAATGGCTCTCAGTTCTCACCCAAGTATTTTTATCAAGTTTGTCATATTTTTAAATCCATGGCAAACGCTTAACCTATCAGCCTTTCGTAGTACATGTTTAAAGAAAGCTGTGACAGGCAGGGAAGAGGAAAAAGAACCAAATTGAAGCTCTAACAGCAAAAAAAAAAAAACCACTAAATCATTCTCTGTGACCACAACGAACCAAAATTTAACTATAAACTTAGTGTAGTTATATACATTGCCTATATCTGTGGAAGGAGAAAAAGCTGCAATTTGATGCATAAAATGGCTTTTGAAATTTAATATGGGATGCAAGAAATGTCTTCTTGGAGATAAAAACTAATTTAGATGTAAATGGATACAGACTGAGGTATACATTCTTTATCCCAGTAGATTAACAGTAATATACAATTTTTATAACTAAAAGCATTCTACTTTATTAGGTACAATTTGGATAATAATGCCTAATTTGACCCCCTTTTGCCTTCAGAACTGCCTTAATGTTTTGAGGCATGGTTTCAACAAAGTGTCAGAAACATTTCTCAGACAATTTGGTAGTACTGACGATTGACTTCATGATTGGCATTGTGTAGTGGCTGCAGATTTGTTGGCTCCTCTTCCACCACATCCCAAAGATGCTCTATTGGACTGAGTTCTGGTGACTGGGACTTGTTCAGTAAATCAGTTTGAGGTGATTTGATCTTTACAACATGACCTATTATCTCGCTGAGTGTAGCCATCACTCTGTGGTCATGGACATGTTCAGCAAAAATGCTCTGGTAGGCTGTAGTATAAATGATGCTCATCTGGTACTAAGGAGTCCAAAGTGTGCAAACAAAATATAACCCATGCGATTACAGCAACTCCATCAGACTGAGCAGTTGATACAAGGCAAGATGGATCCATGCTTTCATCTCATTTATGCTAAATTCTGAATCAAACATTTGACTGTTACAGGTGAAATACTTATCAGATGGGGCAGCGATTTTGAAATCTGTTAATGTCCAGTTTTAGTTAGCTGTGTAAATTGTAGCCTCACTTTCCTGTGTTTCACTGACAGCAATGACACCGGTGTGGTCTTCAGCTGCTGAAGCCCATCTCCTTCAAGGTTCCACATGTTGTGCATATATGGTATTCCACATTGGTTGTAAAGAGTGTTTTTTAGAACTACTGTTTCCTTTCTATCATCTCACACCAGTCGTCACCAAGTCATCTCCTTTATTGAGATACTAGTCAAATGAATGGCTTTGATGATAACTTTTTAGCTTTTTCCAGTGAGCGTGCATAGAGATCATTGCAGCTGACTGACACTGCCGAACCAGGATTGTTTTTTAAATATTGACAGATTTGAGCTATTTCCATGGCTTTTTATGCCTTTTAACAGCTTCTTTTCTTGAAGTGTTCAATACTTAGTCATTCCACATTGTTACACATAACTTGTGGACTTAGTTTTGTAACATTGGTTATTTAGGTTGTTACCAACATCTGGTGTGAATGTTATGTCTGTAGTCCAATTAGACATATATTTACCCAGAATACGCTGAAGTGTTTAATACTTATTTTCCTCACTGTAACTGTGAACAGGCTAATAAAAGATACAAGCAAGTTAAAGCTAGATTTCATTAAACTTTAATCTTTGCTGAGATGCCGCAGTTGTTTCATAGAAAAGCTTTACTAAACGTGATGTCTTGATCTACGTGGTACACAGGCTACCATTGCTTTGAAGTCAATAAAGTTGAAAAGTAAACAACAGGAAAACTCACCAAGGAAGCAGGTTGCTTTGAAATCATCCCCTTTCTATCATTTAACTTAAATTGTTTGGTCCAGAGTAGCTTGCACGCACCACCTGGAGCTTTGGATTGTTTGATTGCCTCCTTAAAACTGTATACCTGTGTTGACACTCCTGGAGGAATTGGATTGTTTTTCGCCCTGCTGACCGCAACTTCAGTTAGTTAGGTGCAATGGGCTCTGAGTCAAGGTGGAGTGAGGTAAATAAGAGACTCTCCAACCCATGTTGTGCCCCCTGTTGGCTGTCATCTGGAACTCATGTTGAGACCTTGGGTTTGTTCACTCCTGTTTGACTTATTTGTTTCACTGTGTTCTCAAGTCAAACTTTTTAAAATCCCCACATTTTCTAGAGGCATTGAGGCATCTTTAATTAAAGTAATTGTACTTTACTCTTCTTGATGTCTTTTGTGAAGATCTTACAGTGATTAAGAGAATCTATTAATAAAATTAGTCACTCAAATCAGTGTTATGAATCAGAGACCCTGTTTGTAAGAGAAAAACCTGAGCTGTACATAATCCTTGCCAAATGGCCTGGCAATTAGCTTAACTCTGGACTTTTTGGTTCCTGCCAATGCACAGGCTCTGCATTTCAAACAGAGGAGCATTCACTCAATTTCTGCATTCATCCAATCTTCTGCTGCCTCCTCCCAAACAAACAGACTGATGGGCCTGCATTTACATACACCAACTAAAACACAAATGATTAAATTTACTCAACTAATTATACTGCCTTTAATTAAACGATTTGATAAATGATCGCAGTGTTTTTAGAAATCAGCTGATGTCTGTCATTATAATTAGCTGGCTGAAGCCGGAGGTTGCAGACAGTCTCTACATGTCCCTTTAATTCTGTATGATCTTACTGTTAGCAGCCCTTCAAGATGATGTATTCTGTATTGTTCTGAAGTAAAAGCAGGACGTTGGAGCATTCCATGATGAACAACCCAGTTCTTTCACCCTCTAGTAGAGGAACCGTGCTTGTACTGAATGCATGTGTGTTATACCATGAGCCAGACAGGAACAAACTGGAAAGTCCCTATAGAAAACCAGGAAGCACAAATAGGGCATGTAAAATATGACTGTACCCAGAGGGACTTCTCCTTTGCACAGTGTATTTATTCCAATATTTGCAGATGACTGAAAACAGTTAAGTACTGTGGCAATTGCTTATTTCCCTTTGTCAGAGTGATGGATGCGGTCCCACCTATCGTTCTGTGCAGAGGCTCCAAACTGTGCTGACAGTGAAGGATTGTCCATTTGTGCCATGGACAGAGCACATCAAAAACGCTGGATAAAGGCCTCCAGGAAGCAATTATAAACTCTGGCTTGTTACAGTTGTTGTTTATAATAGAGTTAGTTTAAAGTATGCCATTTTCCATGTCACATGTGTTCTTTGAAGACTTGACACCAGATTACACTTGACCAGAAATGCTCACAAATGTCTGCCTATATCTGTTAATATTCACTTATTATATATTAATTTGGAAAAGGAAATGTCGTCACTAACTGACATGACTGCCTTTTTCATTTTGGATTGAGAGCCTGCACTGTTTTTTTTTTGTGAATACGACATGTTTTAACCGGGCACCTTGAATAATATATCAGTATTTAGGATAAACATCATCTTCCTACTAGTGATGTGAAATTGCCATATTGTTAATCATTTAATAAAACAATATGGTGGAAAAGTGAGTATTCCTGTGGCATTATTGATAAACTCTAATTGGTGAAATTTGCAGAACCCTCAATAAACTCAATAAACAGATATATTGGTTAAACAAGATCATCAGTGAATACTGTTACCGTTTCAAAAGATGACTAAATTTAATTATTCTCTTTTGTTTAGCACCTTTAAGGGGCACTTGGTCCAACAGTTGTAGTGATGTCCCCTGTTTGATAGTAGCCCAGTGTTATTGATTAGGCTTAAACTACACGGCTAAAGAAAATAAAAGGAACACTCAAAGAACACGTCCTAGATCTGAATGAATGAAATATTCTCATTGAATACTTTGTTCTGTACAAAGTTGAATGTGCTGACAACAAAATCACACAAAAATCATCACTGGAAATCAAATGTATAAACCAATGGAGGCCTGGATTTGGAGTCACACACAAAATTAAAGTGGAAAAACACACTACAGGCTGATCCAACTTTGATGTAATGTCCTTAAAACAAGTCAAAATGAGGCTCAGTATTGTGTGTGGCCTCCACGTGCCTGTATGACCTCCCTACAACGCCTGGGCATGCTCCTGATGAGACGGCGGATGGTCTCCTGAGGGATCTCCTCCCAGACCTGGACTAAAGCATTCGCCAACTCCTGGACAGTCTGTGGTGCAACGTGACGTTGGTGGATGGAGCGAGACATGATGTTCCAGATGTGCTCAATCGGATTCGGGTCTGGGGAACGGGCAGGCCAGTCCATAGCTTCAATGTCTTCATCTTGCAGGAACTGCTGACACACTCCAGACACATGAGGTCTAGCATTGTCCTGCATTAGGAGGAACCCAGGGCCAACTGCACCAGGATATGGTCTCACAAAGGATCTTAGGATCTCATCTCGGTACCTAATGGCAGTCAGGCTACCTCACATGTGCTCAGGCGAGCACATGGAGGGCCGTGTGGCCCTCCAAAGTAATGCCACCCCACACAAACCGGTCATGCTGAAGGATGTTATGTGCCAATCCTGGTGTTCTCTGGCAAATGCCAAGCGTCCTGCACGGTGTTGGGCTGTGAGCACAACCCCCATTTGTGGACGTCGGGCCCTCATACCATCCTCATGGAGTCGGTTTCTAACCGTTTGTGCAGACACATGCACATTTGTGGCCTGCTGGAGGTCATTTTGCAGGGCTCTGGCAGTGCTCCTCCTGTTCCTCCTTGCACAAAGGCGGAGGTAGTGGTCCTGCTGCTGGGTTGTTGCCCTCCTACGGCCTCCTCCACGTCTCCTGGTGTACTGGCCTGTCTCCTGGTAGCGCCTCCAGGCTCTGGAGACTACGCTGACAGACACAGCAAACCTTCTTGCCACAGCTCGCATTGATGTGCCATCCTGGATGAGCTGCACTACCTGAGCCACTTGTGTGGGTTGTAGAGTCCGTCTCATGCTACCAAAAGTGTGAAAGCACCACCAACATTCAAAAGTGACGAAAACATCAGCCAGAAAGCACAGGTAGTGAGAAGTGGTCTGTGGTCCCCACCTGCAGAACCACTCCTTTATTGAGTGTGTCTTGCTAATCGCCAAAGATTTCCCCCTGTTGTCTATTCCATTTGCACAACAGCATGTGAAATTGATTGTCAATCAGTGTTGCTTCCTAAGTGGACAGTTTAATTTCACAGAAGTTTGATTTACTTGGAGTTATATTGTGTTTTTTTAGTGTTCCCTTTATTTTTTTGAGCAGTGTATATACAGTGACGTTTGTAGTGAGAGATTTATAGCCAAAAAGACTCAATTAAATTGAAAATACTTTTTATATAAATTTTTAACATTATAATATTTTAAAATTGTATTCCCCATTCATTCTTCCTACAGTACATGTAATATACAGGGGTTAGACAATGAAACTTAAACACCTGTCATTTTAGTGTGGGAGGTTTCATGGCTAAATTGGACCAGCCTGATAGCCAGTCTTCATTGATTGCACATTGCACCAGTAAGAGCAGAGTGTGAAGGTTCAATTAGCAAGGTAAGAGCACAGTTTTGCTCAAAATATTGAAATGCACACATCATTATGGCTGACATACCAGAGTTCAAAAGAGGACAAATTGTTGGTGCACGTCTTGCTGGCGCATCTATGACCAAGACAGCAAGTCTTTGTGATGTATCAAGAGCCACGGTATCCAGGGTAATGTCAGCATACCACCAAGAAGGACGAACCACATCCAACAGGATTAACTTTGGACGCAAGAGGAAGCTGTCTGAAAGGGATGTTCGGGTGCTAACCCGGATTGTATCCAAAAAATATAAAACCACGGCTGCCCAAATCACGGCAGAATTAAATGTGCACCTCAACTCTCCTGTTTCCACCAGAACTGTCCGTCGGGAGCTCCACAGGGTCAATATACACGGCCGGGCTGCTATAGCCAAACCTTTGGTCACTCATGCCAATGCCAAACGTCGGTGTTAATGGTGCAAGGAGCGCAAATCTTGGGCTGTGGACAATGTGAAACATGTATTGTTCTCTGATGAGTCCACCTTTACTGTTTTCCCCACATCCGGGAGAGTTACGGTGTGGAGAAGCCCCAAAGAATCATACCACCCAGACTGTTGCATGCCCAGAGTGAAGCATGGGGGTGGATCAGTGATGGTTTGGGCTGGCATATCATGGCATTCCCTTGGCCCAATACTTGTGCTAGATGGGCGCGTCACTGCCAAGGACTACCGAACCATTCTTGAGGACCATGTGCATCCAGTGGTTCAAACATTGTATCCTGAAGGCGGTGCCGTGTATCAGGATGACAATGCACCAATACACACAGCAAGACTGGTGAAAGATTGGTTTGATGAACATGAAAGTGAAATTGAACATCTCCCATGGCCTGCACAGTCACCAGATCTAAATATTATTGAGCCACTTTGGGGTGTTTTGGAGGAGCGAGTCAG
Organism: Crenichthys baileyi; assembly: GCA_036173005.1. NCBI lineage: Eukaryota > Metazoa > Chordata > Actinopteri > Cyprinodontiformes > Goodeidae > Crenichthys > Crenichthys baileyi. Next base: position 130,097 of record JAHHUM010000418.1, on the reverse strand, counting down.
GAAACGTTTTCCTCCACCAGTATCACGTAGTGACCTGGCCACTATCCTGCAAGAAGAATGGCTTGAAATCCCTCTGACCACTGTGCAGGACTTGTATATGTCATTCCCAAGATGAATTGACGCTGTATTGGCCGCAAAAGGAGGCCCTACACCATACTAATAAATTATTGTGGTCTAAAACCAGGTGTTTCAGTTTCATTGTCCAACCCCTGTATATAATAGCTACCGGATCTGTTGATTCAGTTAGTTTTTAATTAATTTGATTCAATTAGTGTCGATTCACAACAAAAAGACGTCTCAGGGCGAAGAGATCTGATCTATATACAGATCCGACTTATGTACATAAATATATAATAATTTCAGTCCAGTCATATTGACAGATTCATAGTTAGTTACATATGTCCCAATTCAAATGATGTCAAGCGCAGATCATTATGCTGGTTGGTAAAAAGTTTTCTATCCAAGGAAATCCAGTCCTTGACCTTGCAGCAGTCGCTCCTTCACAGGTAATTGCGTTGATTCATTGACTTTGCAGTAACCCCTCATACTTACCATGCGTTTGGTGACAGTGGAAAGGAAAACCCACTATGAAACTAATACTGAGTAGCTGGAATTTAAATAGTTTCAACAGCTGCACTAAAATGTGCATAAACTAGTTTGATCAAAATAACTTGGTCTTATTTATTATTAAACATGTCGATTACTCATTTTCTTATAATCTATATTATTTATTTTGTTATTTACCTAGTTATTAACATATTTAGCTATTTTATTTGCTAGTGCTTTGTTTTCTGGATATGTATCATGTATATTGCTGAATTTAATTTGGTTTTATTCTTGTAGAAATTCTCTTTTTGAAAAAGTATTTGGGCAGTTATTTTAAGGGAATATTGAACAAGAAAGTATCAGGTAAAAATTCATGTTCTTGGACAGGTGGCAATTAGATGGGTGCAAAAATGGATAGTTTGTTCAGTGTTGCCTTTTTCTTCTTTTTAGAATTGTGTATATATGTACATTTAAAAAAGATAATCTTTATTATTGAGAGCAAAATGGACCGGAGTCATATTCTTTGTTTGTCAGTACAAACTTGGCAATAAAGCTGATTCTGATTCTGTACCATTGTTGATACCAATTGTGTTGGTTTACTAAGTAAACCAACACAATTGGTTGTAACTCTTCAGTCACAGTAAATGCTGTTATAAAGGACTATAAACTCATCTGTAAACCCTAGTGGGTGCAGGCAGTGAGTGGCAGCGTACCCCACATCCAGCCTGACCTATCCGTCTGACTCCAGTTCTCCCTGTCTCCGTGGCGCTCTACCATGCTAGACCTGTCACTGGGATGGTGAGTGGTGAGGGTAGACAGCGGTGGAATGCCCAACTAAGAACACTTCCCATGCTCATGCATACTTCAAAGCACGAACAAACAAGATAGAGAGGCTGATCTCTTTATTTAGAGAAGTAAGGCTTTGGGTATTATTTGCAAATATTTTAAAAGGACCTTGGTTTTTGGAATGCAGCTTTCTCACTTTTTTTTTTATGTTTGAGCGTATGTAATGAATTATTTTGCAAGTAACCTTGATAAAATAGAAAAAGCATGTGTGCTGCAAAGAAGCAAACAATAGTTTAACGTCATTTTACTGCTGAAGTAAATGGCTAAACAGGTAAGAAATATATAGTTTTTATTTTTTATCTTTCCTAAAGAATTTTAAAAAGTAGCAAAAAACAAAGAACTGCAGCAATCAAAATGAGAAGTGTTCAGACATATAAGTAGTAAATCTTTCATGCAAAATGTTTGCATCGTGGTCCTTTTTTTCATTTGGGTGCTAATCCTACTTGAAATTAAAGCAACATTGTTTCTTCTTCAGTGTTTACATCAATCCGTGTTGCCTAAACTTTGTGTGCGTATGAGTTCAAATATGTAAAGTCTGCATTTGAAGTAGTAAACATATGAGCTGGAGGACGACATTTGAAAAAGGAGAGCGAGAAAGCTTGACAGAGAGAAGGGATTAGGAAGACCTGGCCACAGATGGCTGTGGGAGGCAGATGTCCCTGCTGAGCTGTTCAGGGTACTCCCTGCCAGCCCAGAGATAGAAGCAGACGTACACAGAGCAAATAGACAAACGCAGAAGAGGGATACAAAATTTGTGAAAACAGATGCTAAAAAATAAGTTTATTGCTCGCAAATGTCACCAGTAGCAGTACGGCAGAATTAAAGCTGCCCCTGTCACTGTTTGAAGGTTTTAATCCGATAAAACACAAGCAAAAGTAAAAAATAAATAAATAATAACCTTTTTCTGGTGCTTGATTCACTGCTATGGACTCGTGTTTTTAACACAATGTAAACTTAAGCATGTGAACCTAAACATTCATTTATAGTCAGATAAATGTAAAAGCAATTAAGGGACTTCATTCATTGTTATCTGGGAAGCTTTTTTATGGTGTAATGCTAACTGGTGGTACTGATAATTAATCTAGATGATACAAGTTTTTATTAGTTGTGGCGAGCAGCAAAAATGTCTCTGCTACCTTCTGGCTGATGTAAATAGGTTTTTATTGTGACCGTTTTTTTAGATTTTATTAGATCAAGCAGCCTTTGTTTGTTAGATGCTTTTGGTTATTTCTTATTCACAACAATAAGTGTTAATTTGTCCTACTTCTTTCCTGATTTTACTGTTTACTTATTAGTGTTTTGCTTTGGATTTAGAATATTAAATATTAATACCCCTTTAACTTTTTGAAATTATGTCAAGTTACCATAAACCCTTATTAGGTTTTACGTGGCAGACCAAGACATCATTTGCCATCACTTAACAAATTCATATAAAGATTATTTCTCTCAAGATTTATGGGATTCATACTGTTCTGTATAACTGATATATACAGGGGTTGGACAATGAAACTGAAACACCTGGTTTTAGACCACAATAATTTATTAGTATGGTGTAGGGCCTCCTTTTGCGGCCAACACAGCGTCAATTCGTCTTGGGAATGACAAATACAAGTCCTGCACAGTGGTCAGAGGGATTTCAAGCCATTCTTCTTGCAGGATAGTGGCCAGGTCACTACGAGATACTGGTGGAGGAAAACGTTTCCTGACTCGCTCCTCCAAAACACCCCAAAGTAGCTCAATAATATTTAGATCTGGTGACTGTGCAGGCCATGGGAGATGTTCAATTTCACTTTCATGTTCATCAAACCAATCTTTCACCAGTCTTGCTGTGTGTATTGGTGCATTGTCATCCTGATACACGGCATCGCCTTCAGGATACAATGTTTGAACCATTGGATGCACATGGTCCTCAAGAATGGTTCGGTAGTCCTTGGCAGTGACGCGCCCATCTAGCACAAGTATTGGGCCAAGGGAATGCCATGATATGCCAGCCCAAACCATCACTGATCCACCCCCATGCTTCACTCTGGGCATGCAACAGTCTGGGTGGTATGATTCTTTGGGGCTTCTCCACACCGTAACTCTCCCGGATGTGGGGAAAACAGTAAAGGTGGACTCATCAGAGAACAATACATGTTTCATTTTGTCCACAGCCCAAGATTTGCGCTCCTTGCACCATTGAAACCGACGTTTGGCATTGGCATGAGTGACCTAAGGTTTGGCTATAGCAGCCCAGCCGTGTATATTGACCCTGTGGAGCTCCCGACGGACAGTTCTGGTGGAAACAGGAGAGTTGAGGTGCACATTTAATTCTGCCGTGATTTGGGCAGCCGTGGTTTTATATTTTTTGGATACAATCCGGGTTAGCACCCGAACATCCCTTTCAGACAGCTTCCTCTTGCGTCCAAAGTTAATCCTGTTGGATGTGGTTCGTCCTTCTTGGTGGTATGCTGACATTACCCTGGATACCGTGGCTCTTGATACATCACAAAGACTTGCTGTCTTGGTCATAGATGCGCCAGCAAGACGTGCACCAACAATTTGTCCTCTTTTGAACTCTGGTATGTCAGCCATAATGATGTGTGCATTTCAATATTTTGAGCAAAACTGTGCTCTTACCTTGCTAATTGAACCTTCACACTCTGCTCTTACTGGTGCAATGTGCAATCAATGAAGACTGGCTACCAGGCTTGTCCAATTTAGCCATGAAACCTCCCACACTAAAATGACAGGTGTTTCAGTTTCATTGTCTAACCCCTGTATATATACAGTACAGACCAAAAGTTTGGACACACCTTCTCATTCAAAGAGTTGTCCTTATTTTCATGACTATGAATATTGTAGCTTCACACTGAAGGCATCAAAACTATTAATTAACACATGTGGAATTATATACTGAACAAAAAAGTGTGAAACAACTGAAAATATGTCTTATATTCTAGGATCTTCAAAGTAGCCACCTTTTGCTTTGATTAATGCTACACACACTCTTGGCATTCTGTTGATGAGCTTCAAGAGGTAGTCACCTGAAATGGTTTTCACTTCACAGGTGTGCCCTGTCAGGTTTAATAAGTGGGATTTCAAGCCTTATCAATGGGGTTGGGACCATCAGTTGTGTTGTGCAGAAGGTGGATACAGTACACAGCTGATAGTCCTACTGAATAGACTGTTAGAATTTGTATTATGGCAAGAAAAAAACAGCTAAGTAAAGAAAAACGAGTGGCCATCATTACTTTAAGAAATGAAGGTCAGTCAGTCCGAACAATTGGGAAAACATTGAAAGTGTCCCCAAGTGCAGTCGCAAAAACCATCAAGCGCTACAAAGAAACTGGCTCACATGAGGACCGCCCCAGGAAAGTAAGACCAAGAGTCACCTCTGCTGCGGACGATAAGTTCATCCAAGTCACCAGCCTCAGAAATCGCAGGTTAACAGCAGCTCAGAATAGAGAACAGGTCAATGCCACACAGAGTTCTAGCAGCAGACACATCTCTAGAACAACTGTTAAGAGGAGACTGTGTGAATCAGGCCTTCATGGTAAAATAGCTGCTAGGAAACCACTGCTGAGGACAGGCAACAAGCAGAAGAGACTTGTTTGGGCTAAAGAACACAAGGAATGGACATTAGACCAGTGGAAATCTGTGCTTTGGTCTGATGAGTCCAAGTTTGAGATCTTTGGTTCCAACCACCGTGTCTTTGTGCGCCGCAGAAGAGGTGAACGGATGGACTCTACATGCCTGGTTCCCACCGTGAAGCATGGAGGAGGAGGTGTGATGGTGTGGGCGTGGTTTACTGGTGACACTGTTGTGGATTTATTCAAAATTGAAGGCATACTGAACCAGCATGGCTACCACAGCATCTTGCACCGGCATGCTATTCCATCCGGTTTGCGTTTAGTTGGACCATCATTTATTTTTCAACAAGACAATGACCCAAACACACCTCCAGGCTGTGTAAGGGCTATTTGACCAAGAAGGAGAGTGATGGGATGCTGCGCCAGATGACCTGGCCTCCACAGTCACCGGACCTGAACCCAATCGAGATGGTTTGGGGTGAGCTGGACCGCAGAGTGAAGGCAAAAGGGCCAACAAGTGCTAAGCATCTCTGGGAACTCCTTCAAGACTGTAGGAAAACCATTTCAGGTGACTACCTCTTGAAGTTCATCAACAGAATGCCAAGAGTGTGAGTAGCAGTAATCAAAGCAAAAGGTGGCTACTTTGAAGAACCTAGAATATAAGACATATTTTCAGTTGTTTAACACTTTTTTGTTCAGTATATAATTCCACATGTGTTAATTCATAGTTTTGATGCCTTCAGTGTGAAGCTACAATATTCATAGTCATGAAAATAAAGACAACTCTTTGAATGAGAAGGTGTGTCCAAACTTTTGGTCTGTACTGTATATATCTGTGTATATATATATATATACTGTATATATATATATATAGAGAGAGAGAGAGAGACATATAAAACTCTCTATATATAGAAGGCTCTAATTAGTCATATCAGTCATACAGGACAGTGTATATATGTATATAGATAGACAGACAGACAGACATTTGTGATTTAATTATTAAGTAACTAACTTATTTATTTAATATGTACATAATAACATGCAAGATGTCCCTTATAGACATTGTTGATGCAAGAGGCATTGCTATGCTCTCTTCTCTCAGAAGACTGGGTGTAAATATAGATAGTAAGCGCTTATGCTACTTTTGATTTCAAAGGTACTATTGTTACATCTGCGTCATGCCTTTTTTCATGCTTTGCTACATAAGAAAATCAGTTTAGATTGCTCCGCGTTTGCTTTAATTACAGAATTTATCTCTCTTCTTTACTTCAGAAGAAACAACTTCTATGCCATTTTTTTGTTTCCACTTTGTTTCTGCAAGAATCTAATAATGGTCCTTTTAAGGTGAAACAAGCTGCAGTGCAGCATATAAAGAACTGCTACATATGGCAAAGGTTGATTTTTTTTGGATAAAATTAAAGCAAAAACAGAATACCCAGATTTGTTAGTTTTAGTAACAGAAAGCTTTATGACAACTAAGCATGTGGTCACATTAATTCAACTTAATCTGGTCAGATCATCCACGTCTAAGACAAAGGGATGTCTGTTACTGTGACTGTTAAAAGGCAATGAATCGAAAAAAGTTGACAAAATAATAAAAAAAAGGAAAAAAAAGAGAAAATACATAACACATCTCAGCCACCTATTAAGGGTAGCTATAACTTTATAACATGTGTTTATATGTGCAGCATCACTGTTATTCTCCATACGGTAGTGGTTTCCTTTGGCACTATTGCGGGCATCTAAATTAAATAATTTTAAACTGCAGCAACTGCATGATGGAAATTTGTTATGGTTTTGAAGTTGTAACTTTTTAAACCTTGCTATTGATTCATGTCCTAATGTCTAATCCTATATGTCTGTGAGCTTGTTTAAAATAAACGGAAGATTAATCATTAAAAAAAAGGAATGAATGATTCAGTCAAGGAGCCCAAAGACCTCACTGAAAGTGATCTGGTGTTCTGCTTTTTATCTGCTTCTAATGGCATTTTTGAAATGAAATAAAGCATAATTAAAGAGCTCCCAAGGCCCAGACTGTATTATAGCAAACCAGAACTCAAATGTGTTTGTCTGGGATTTGTTAGCCACCCACGGATTGCCTCAGTTTGATCTTTGGGTCTTTAATACAAAACAGAAATGCAGTTATTCACCATATTTGCATTCTCCTCTTTTTTTTCCCCCTGCTGTCACATAAAATTCTATCTCTCTTATTTCCATAGAAGAGACAGAGTCTCTCATTGATGCTGAATGTCACATTCCAGTCAGTCATTCTAAGCTCATAATTGAGGCATTTATAAGACAGTGTAAAAAGGCAGGAATGCACCAAACACTGTCAAAGAAAATATGATGGCTTTTGAGGAGATACGTCTTTTCTACAAAGATATCAACAAAGTAGTGGAAATTCACAATAGCAATCTTCACTTAGCTGTTTGAACATAGCTAGATGACATGTCATTTCTTTCAACTTAAAATACATCCATAATGTTTTTCATAATGTTTCCTTTTCTGTTGTGTTCAGGCTTATAACCTAGGATAGTTATGTTTATTTACAGGACAGAAATCAAGAAACATCAGAATAATTGTGAGAGGAAAAAGTAAGCAAAGAGCAGCAGAGAACTTAACTGACAGTTGCTCAAGAGTGACAACATTAAGTTTTGATTGGCCACACAAAGGCAACTCGAGACAAAAGTGGATATTCCAAAATCTCCAGCTCTAATATGAGCTCATATGATGAAGATTTATATAGTGTTTTATCCAGTCAAAAGGAGGACATCAGATGACATTTTGTCTAAAGTACGAGCATGGAGACATAACTAACCAGCACCCTATTCAGGGATTTAAAAGCTCTCTCTGGTAAATCCAGTCTGGTAGGCCTGGTCATTCACAACAGTGGTGAATGACCCACTGAAACACTACAATTCTAGCAACATCAGGTTAGACATTAAAATTCTTGCTAGTTCTGAACACCGTTAATACTCTGATGCCCTAAGACACCAGCACTCCCATTTCTCCAGACAACTCCATGCAGTGGTCATGCAAGTCCACTTTTGTAAATGTAACTACTCTGTGTTCTACTCTTACTGCATTACAGTAAGTTAGGTGTCAAAACACCAAACATCTTCTATCAAGCGAGTCAAGGTCCCTGTAGTTTCTCCACCAAGGTGTTTAGCCCTAAAATATCATCAAGCTATTGTGACACTCATGGGGAGAATGAAAATGAAGTTATAATACAGCAGCTGCAGTCTAGTGTTCTCCTCTGCATTTGGCTCAGACACAGAGAACAAATTATGCTCCCTCACCAAATTATTGTGGGTAAACATGCAGGAAAAAGTTGGGGAGTGCAGTTATTATTTTTAAAAAAATGATCCACAAAGACCAGATGTTTCGTGCAGCCAGTGGACACATAAGCTATAAATACCATGGCTGAAGAAAGCAGTTCCTTACCAGATAAACTTCATGCTAACAAACAACATGCTCACCAGTCAGTTGGTGGCCTGACTGTCAACTCCTTGCTTGAGCTATCTGTCCTAGTCAAGGCATGAATCCTGTGTCAACCCTTATATTTAGGGTTCATAATCATAGATTCATAATGGCTTCATAATCTAAGGCAAATAGAATTTCCAACAGAGAGACTGTTTTTGGTGGATGAAGAAAAATCTGTTATCTTCTCCTGGTTAAGCTTACCTATGTCTCTGGCATGGATGAGCTTTGTAGGAGAAACTTAGTAAAAGGTTTATCCTGCTTTTGTTCTTTCATTACGTGGTGCCATTTAGTATATTTTATTATTTCTTAAACTATTGGTGAACATCAGGGGAAAAGTAGATTTGCAAGAGTTTTAAGTTATCTGGCTCGAAAATATAATTTAATTTTGCCTTTGGAAAATAATTTAGTTTAACAATAGGTCCCACTGGTCACTTCCAGGAATTGTCTGTTGTGCTTTTTAAAGGTATTGTGAATTGTTACAATGCTGACCAATAAAGTCTTTAAAATAAACTGTCATTGCCGTACCATCTTCCTGCTGTAACCACAGGAGGTTGGAAGTGCCCAGTGTCAAACCGGCAGTTTTGAAGGACAACATAATTTGATTTCACAGATACTGTACACTGCAGGTGGCTCCTGCAGTCAAAAGAAATCCCAGTCTACTACTGATAACTGAGAATGAAAACAACAAAACTTGTGGCTTTAGTAACAGCTCTCCTTTAAGGCTGACACATTAATGAGTCTATAATATGTTATATGTTATTTAATATATAATCTAAACACTAACAAAATGGAAGTATTCAGTCTTATTAATAAACGATGAACAAGCTAAGGCAACATGACTGATTCCCCTCTTAATACTCTCATCTGCATGGACACAGTACATGTTGGATCTTATCATTTAAAGTCAAACAACTGAAGGGTTTTAAAGTGGGCCCTCAGCCTTCAGGATGCTTTATTTTCAATTTGACAAAAGAAACACAGAACCATTCATTTCCCAAGTTTCCTGTTGACTCATTGTGAGTGAATATTTAAATGAGAACTTTTTGTCACTAAATTTAGTCGGGCGCAGTCTTGCTTCTCCTTGGGTCCTTTCATAAATTTCTAAAAGTAGTACGAGTATCAAAGTGAAATGATGATTCTTCATAGTATGTTCTGATGGTTACTGATTTCAAGTGCCACTTGGACATTCACAATGATCCTCTCTCACAGTTATCATGAATAGTTGCATTTGATTTAAAAATGCATTCAATGACAATTCTTTGTTTAATTGAGAATGTACCAAGATAATGGTTTATTAATGTTTGCTTAGCTGTAGTGTGATGTTTTGACAATGTGCGCACCAATCACAGCTTGGGTGCAAATGTTTTATGCACTTTTTTTTTAACCCAAATTCATACAAAGCAATGTCTGTCCTATAAATACTCTAGTTCTAGATGTTTTTGCAGCTGCTCATTTGTGATCCTCATCATTATTTTTTCTCTCAAAATTGTGTTTATGTAGTCAATATCAATGCCTGAAAAAAATACAAAAATAACAATCGATAGGATTAATTAATCCATAGATTACTCAAGTAGCACTTCAATTAGTTGTAGTGGAAAGACTCGTGTTTACTTTTGCTCAAACTGACATAAACAGCTTGTAAAATTCTTGTAGCTGTGTGGGTGGAAACAATTAAAAAGGAGCTACAGACTTTTACCTTTATTTCCAAGTGGTAAATAACTTTGTTGCTGATTCTAAGCTTGTTTAACTACTCAACCAAAGGCACTTAAGAGCAGATCACTCGATACGAGGGGGGGTAGAAAAAATGCCTCCAACAACTTTGAATTGTTGCTGTAGTAATAAAACACTGCTATGTATGCACAAATCTGATTGATTTCATCTTGTTTCCACAGTACGGAGCTATTTCTGTCTGGCTTGGAGAATAAGATGCATTTCACAAAGCGCTTAAGTTGAAGTGACATTTTGGGCATTTGTCTTGAATAGTCATGAAACAGTCTTTGTTTCTGTCTGTGATGTTAGATGCTTTCTTTCATCACTGAGTCCATGTGGATTAGAGCTGGAAAGCCTTCCATGTGTCCCATCGTTGGTCACAGTCGGACAGATTATATTGGGGATTAAGAGCTTGATGCTCTGTACCTCGATTTTACAACACGGCACAATGTCCTTGTTCTCACAAATCTTCTGACACATCCTGACTGCCAAACTTTAACATGTGAAAAGTTGTAATTTAAAAAATAGAAAGAAGAGAGAGGATTTATCTGACTTCCTACAAAATCAGTGACTGGGGGGGTTCATCGTTCAGATTGCATCTGTGAATGGACAACAGGAATGTTGATGTATTTAATTTTATTCTGGCAACATTTGAGAAATAAACTGATCAGCTATAAACTCTTTGCTCGTCTGCTCCAGTTGTCCTACACATTTAATAATTGCTGCTGATACTGTCGGGTTCACATTAACCCTTACCAGACAGAGTATTATGCTTGTGCTTTCCAGCAATCCTGAAATTTTAATCGGTCTTTTTTGCGATCCTATCTGTTCACTTCTCCATTTATTTGCTGCTAACTGTAGACCCTACTTATTTATTTATTGTTGTAAACCACTCCTTACAGTGGTCATTTCTCCCCTTTTTCATTTCATACCTTTGCTGTTTTGTTTTTTTCACACCCGACGTTTTTGGAAGTATAGCTCTCTGCTGTGCTGAGCTTTGTACCGACCATGCGCCGATTCATACCTGCCAGGTGGATTTGGACCCATTTTTATAACTGACAAATTAAAACGACTTTCCACAATCCACTCATAGTTTACTGTAATGAAATTGGATTATGTGACTGTAATAAATCAAATCTACCAGCAGGAAGTCACTCAGATTTACTTTTGTTTTAACTGAGGTCACAATCTAATAAGTGTCACCTGGACCAAAGGGAAATCAGATCCTAAATAAATGGGAATGGAGTGTTGTTCAAGCTTTTCAAATATTAATACACAATTATCTTTTATTCTTAATCTCCATAATTCATTAAAACACAACAAACAAACAAATACACTATGGTTTAAGAAAGTGTGTGAAATGGTTGGTTTAAAGCTACAAAATGGGAGATGGAAAGGATGACATTTCAATGCCTAAGAACTAAGTAGTGGTACAAATTGGCAAAGAAGCAAAGTGACATTCAGCTGCCATCTAAAATTATTGTCACTTTTTGTGGGAAAGATATTTAAAATACCTTCAACTAAATTATTCTTTTATTGAAGTATCTGATACTGAAAATTGTGGAACAATTCAACGTTTTATCTGAGTACATTTATTCAGTCTGTGAAAAAAGCAAATGTTACTGGAATTCATAATTATATTTTAGAAGTTGATGTGAGTGTTAAAGATCTTTTATTGCAGAGGCATAGTCTTAAACTGAAAAACTTATTTTTGCATATAGTTTGTCAGCTAGGAAAAAATCCTACAGTAATAATTAAGTGATTGTTAATATTAGCAAATCTATCAATTAAACTAATTTAACTCCATACATTAATTTACAGAAAGATATAAAATGTTGATAATTTGTGAAAATTATTTTATGTGGAGTCTAAAATAAATCTTTTTTGCTTGTTTCACTGCAGAAAAGACTGCAGTTTGGTCACTCCCAGTCTCCTTTAACTTGTGCTTTAACACCCAGTCAGTCAACGTGAAATGCATTTTCTCATTTTATGATTCATTGCACTCCAGGGAAGCAGCTTTCTCCAAAAGCTTGTACAGCTTACAGAAAGGGTGGGTATAGTCACTCTTTACGTGTGAAAGGCCTGAAATGGAATCAAACACATTTGTTTGGAGTATTTGTTTCACAAGCTAATTCCTGTTCAAAATATATGTTCCAACTGGTCTTGAAGTGATTAGGATTTTGAATTGATTTTTTTAGAAAATATGGTCAGATATTAGCATTCTGACATGCAAAAGAATAAAATCCCCACATGCTAGTGTCATGGACCCAATTATTCTTTGACTGTATAAAAACTTGAAGGAGTATACCACATTTACATGAATAAAACATTGCCTAATTTATTTTAATTAAACAACCAATGACCTAGGCAGACCTGTAACAATGTTTGTTTTCCTTAAACTCAAGGTTTATAAAACATATGCTAACAGTGTTAAAGTTTTAACAGCCTTGTATAACAAGACATCTTATAAAACCTAGAAATCCATCCTAAAATATAGCAATTTCCTTCTGCCAAATGTCTAAGAAAAAATTGCTGACTGCAAACTGCGAGGCTGTGAAACATGAAAAATCTGTTTTCAAGTGGAGATACATGTGGGGTTGATGCCAGAAAAATATTTGCTCTTCAAGAATCTAGTAAACAGTTTTATCCAGGTTGGGAATATTGGTCAGAATACTGTATCAGTGTTAAAAATGGCATCCAGTGAAAGATTCCTTGAGTTTGGCTAAACGGATTACATTGTGTACCTCTTACTTTCCTCCACACTGTAATTAATGGTAAGTATTGTTTCTGTATGCATGAAAGGTGTTTAAATACCATCTTATCTTTTTTTCTCTCCATCATTTTAGTATGATCGACAACTGATCTTTGTTCCGAAATGCAATATGTATTTAACTTTTGAAAGAAAGTGTCTTGGTGTGAGCCTGGTTCCTGAGCAGTCAATCACAAGAAGCATAGGGATGAAAAAAAATATTAATGAGTGCACTTTTTTTTCGTGTCAGAGCTGCTATAGAATGGAAACTACAATGTCTGAGGACTAATTGGGTAGAATATATGCAAGACAGAGGCTCCTGAGAGGGAGATTGATGAAGGGAAAGGCCAAAAACGTTATCAGTTCTCTGCCACTAAGCATGACTAAAAAGAAACCACTAGAAAAACTGGCAGAAAAAGGCATAACTGATGACAGGACTGTGCGTTGAATTTATATACTTAATTTTTTGGTGACAATATAAAATTTCACTTTTTGGAAAAGTATTATATTTTACATTTTGGTTTAAATTTTTTTTTTTAGCTTTATGTCTTAAAAGAAAAATGTCAGTAGAAGAAGAAAACACCTGAAATTCTTCCCCTTATATTTAGTCAATATTGTATTATATTTTTCTTGTATTACTAACATCTCTGTATATTAATTTGTCCTTTGTGCTATTTTATCACATTGCAGTAATCATAAACTAATTTTGATAGCTCAGGCAGGACAGAGTAATAACTCTGTGCAAGAGCATGTTGTGGTTTTACAATTTAGGTAGCAGGTATTTTAGGGATGTTAAAACAAAAAAATCAACCCCTAAACTTGTTCATAAAGATTATGGTAGTGAAATAGTGTAGTGAAATAGAGGCACATAGAAACACATAAAAGACGCAATAATAAGAAAAATAAATGATTCAGACTGTAAAGTAACATCAAATATCAACATAAAATCAACTATAAGTCGTGAACGATAGCAGATGCAGAGTCTAAGCAATGTTAAGTGAATAAAATCATTTAAAACCTACAAACTGTGCTTTTGTATTTTTGATCAAAAACAGTCTATTTACAAGAATATGGAAACCTGTGCAGATAAAAGCAGGAAGGTAAATGACTTGTTGAGTGATGATTTGAATGTGAAAACAAGATATTCTCCTCCTTTAACCGCCACCTTAACGTGGTGGAGGGGTTTGAGTGTTCAAATGATCCTAGAGGCTATGTTGTCTGGGGCTTAAATGTCCCTGGTAGGGTCTCCCATGGCAAACAGGCTCTAGGTGATGGGTCAGACAAAGAGCGGTTCAAGAATCCTTCATGAGGACAAATATATCGAGGCACGTGACGTCGCCCGGTACGGCGGAGCCGGGGTCCCACCCTGGAGCCAGGACTGGGGTCGGGACTCGTCTGAGAGCGCCTGGTGGCCGGGTTGCTCCTCGCGGGACCCGGTCGGGCCAAGCCCGAACAAGAGACGCGAGGCCATCCCCCAGTGGGCCCACCACCTGCAGGGGGAACCGTGAGGGACCGGTGCAAAGAGGATTGGGTGGCGGACGAAGGTGGAGACCTCAGCGGCCCGATCCCCGGATGCTTAGGCTGGCTCTAGGGACGTGGAATGTTACCTCGCTGGGGGGGAAGGAGCCTGAGCTTGTGCGGAAGGTTTAGAGATATCGACTAGAAATAGTCGGGCTCGCCTCCACGCATAGCTTGGGCTCTGGAACCCATCTCCTTGAGAGGGGCTGGACTCTCTTCTACTCTGGAGTGGCCCACGGGGAGAGGCTGCGGGCTGGGGTGGGTTTGCTTGTTGCCCCCCAGCTCAGCCGTCTTGTGTTGGGGTTTACCCCGGTGGATGAGAGGGTCGCATCCCTGCGCCTTCGGGTCGGGGATAGGTCTCCTACTGTTGTTTCGGCCTACGGGCCGAGTGGTAGTGCGGAGTACCCGGCCTTCTTGGTGTCCCTGTCGGGGGTGCTGGATAGTGCCCCTCCCGGGGACTCCATTATTCTGCTGGGGGACTTCAACGCCCACGTGGGAAACGACAGTGACACCTGGAGAGGCGTGATCGGGAGGAATGGCCTCCCCGATCTGAATCCGAGTGGTGTTTTGTTATTGGACTTCTGTGCTAGTCACGGATTGTCCATAATGAACACCATGTTCAAGCATAAGGGTGTCCATCAGTGCGCTTGGCACCAGGACACCCTAGGCAGGAGGTCAATGATCGACTTTGTTGTCGTATCATCAGACCTTTGGCCGCATGTTTTGGACACTCGGGTGAAGAGAGGGGCTAAGCTGTCCACTGATCACCACCTGGTGGTGAGTTGGATCCGCTGGAGGAGGAGAAAGCCGGATAGACTTGGCAGGCCCAAGCGCATAGTGAGGGTCTGCTGGGAACGCCTGGCGGAGCCCTTCGGCCAGGGAAGTATTCAACTCCCACCTCCGGGAGAGCTTTGACCAGATTCCGGGGGATGTTGTAGACATAGAGTCCGAGTGGACCATGTTCTCCGCATCTATTGTCGATGCTGCTGCCCGTAGCTGCGGCCATAAGGTCTGCGGTGCCTGTCGCGGCGGCAATCCCAGAACCCGGTGGTGGACACCGGCAGTAAGGGATGCTGTCAAGCTGAAGAAGGAGTCCTATCGGCTGTGGTTGGCTTGTGGGACTCCTGAGGTGGCTGACGGGTACCGTGAGGCCAAGCATGCTGCGGCCCGGGCTGTGGCAGAGGCAAAAACCCGGGCCTGGGAGGAGTTCGGTGAGGCCATGGAGAAGGACTACCGGTCGGCCTCGAAACGATTCTGACAAACCGTCCGGCGCCTCAGGAGGGGAAGCAGTGCTTCGCCAACACTGTTTAAAGTGGGGGTGGGAGGCTGCTGACCTCGACTGGGGACATTATCGGGCGGTGGAAGGAGTACTTCAAGGATATCCTCAACCCTGCCATCACGCATTCCCTGGTGGAAACAGAGGCTGGGGACTCGGGGTTGGACTCTTTCATCACCCAGGCTGAAGTCACAGAGGTGGTTAAAAAGCTCCGCGGTGGCAAGGCTTCGGGGGTGGATGAGATCCGCCCTGAGTACCTCAAATCTCTGGATGTTGTGGGGCTGTCATGGTTGACACGCCTCTTCAACATTGCATGGCGGTCGGGGACAGTGCCTCTGGACTGTGCAGACCGCGGGTGGGGTCCCCCTTTATAAGAAAGGGGGACCGGAGGGTGTGTTCCCACTACAGGGAGGGATCACACTGCTTCAGCCTCCAGGTAAGGGCTACGCCATGGTATTGGAGAGGATGAGCCGCGCCGATAGGTCGAACTCGGCTAGGAGGAGCATAGTGTGGTTTTGTCCCGGCCGTCGGACACACTTTAACCAGCTCTATTACCCTATACAGGGTATCGAGGGCCATTGGGATGTTGCCCTCTTTCACACACCCGGTTCCAAGGTTTTGTGGACTGGAGGAAGGCATTGACTGTGACACACCCATGTGATGCTTGGGGGTGCTCCAGACCGTATTGAATCGGGGCCCTTTATAGGGCCATTCTGGTCTAGCTCCCTGTACGAGGGCCCTCCCCCCCTCCCCCCAGCAGGAGTTCGGGTTTCGCATTGCTGGCACTAGCTTCGCGGTAACTGTGCCACCGGGGTGCATGTTGGACTCCCGGCAGGCTCCCTTTGTCACGGCCTGTTTCAAATTTTATGGACAGGATTCTAGACGAGGCCAAGGGGGCGGGAGGGTCTGGTTTGGGGACCAGTGGATATTGTCTCTTTCTTTTTGCAGATGACGTGGTCCTGCTGGCCCCTCTAGCCAAGACTACAGCATGCTGTCTGGGGCGGTTCGCAGCCGAGTGCGAAGCAGGATGGATGAGGATCAGTCCTCAAGTCAGAGGCCATGGTACTCACCGTGTGAAAAGGGGCCTTGTCCTCTTCAGGTTGGAGGGGGAGTTCCTGCAACAAGAGGAGGCGTTCAGTTTCGGGGTTTCCTTGTGTGTTTTCACCGGAGAGCTGAGGGAAGAATGGAGCGGGAGATCGACAGAGGATCGGTGCGGCCTGCCGCAGAGTAATGGGGGCGCGTGCGGTCCGTGTGGTGAAGAGTGGAGTAGCTCGAGCACGAAAAGCGAAGCTCTCCGATTACCGGTCGGTCTACCGTTCTACCCTCACTATGGTCCATGAACTTTGGGTCATGACGAAAGAACGAGATCTGATACAAGCCGGCGAAATGAGCTTCTCAGGGGGTGGCCGGGCACTTCCTTAGAGATAGGGTGAGGAGCTCGACCCATTCGGCCCTCGCACGGCCTCGGAGTAGAGCCGCTGTGACCTCCACCTCCACATCGAAAGAAGGAAGCCCAGTGAGGGGGCTCGGGGCACTATTCCAGGATGCCTCCTGGACGCCCTTCCGGGAAGTGTCCAGGCACGTCACCTGGGAGGAGGCCCAGGGGACGTCCCAGGACACGCTGGAGGGACATTTCTCTCGGCTGGAGGTGGAACGCCTTGGGCTCCCTTCGGAGGAAGTGGGTCAGGAGGTGTTCTGGAGAAGGGACGTCTGTGAGTGCTCTGCTGAGTTGTGCCTGCCCCCGCGACCCGGTCCGGGATAAAGATGGAAGACGAGAGTACGATGTACGAGAACACTGATATTTCTACCAGTCAGTTCAAACGTACATGATGTGGGTCCCAAGACAAAGTCTTATTCATTTCTATCCTAGGGTTTGAATTTGTAAGATAAGGTATCAGATGAGTTAGGGAGTCCAACCTGGATACTATATTGCGTTGGCCTTGGAGTGCTACCAGTGCGCTCAGAACTCAATATCACTGTTTCGTAAAAAAAAAAAGTTTTGTGTTGTCATGTTAATATTGTGTGAAAGATTAGGCATTTTCTCCATTTCTTTCTCTACCTAACTTAACTTGGTCCAAGCATATTGTGCAACATAAATAATTGTTGGTTTTAAACATGGTGAAATTAAACCTTGGATCAGATTTTGCTCAGTGAATCATTTCAGCCTCAGCAAGCAGCACCTGAAATACTGATGTACTTCTGAGTAAACTGTTTTTTTTTTGCCTGTTTTGATTGAATGTGACTGGCTGTTTAAATACTTCCATCTGCATGATTCGGTCATGAGTAATTTTTTAAGCATGGAGCAGAAGTGCTAACTCAGCAAGAGAACATCAATGAAGGCTTCTTTAAATGTTGTATCTGAATGAGTATGTCCCTAAAATGTGGCTAAAAAAGGCTTTTCAAAGCAACAGAAATGCAGCAGCTTATTAAATCATCTCCCTTTAAAAGTTTGTTTACTCAAACTTAACTTTTAATTATGGAACTTTGTCACCTGGCATGTATTAAGGCTCACCACAGCTCCAGTTTTCTTTTGAAGACAGAGACAGGAAAAGTTACTCTTGAACCTTAGAGAGAATTTTTGTTTCTAAAGAAGGTCATTCTGAAAAACAGTGAAATCAGCCGCAAACAAGCAAGACAAATGGAGAAAATGTCTTTTATACTTAATAATGTAGCGATAACAGCCCAGCAAGTAGTTGAAAAGTTATTCATGTTAGTGGCTTTGTGCTGCACAGAGGTCAACTGTATTTTTCACTTTCTCATGCACTCCTGCCTGGTTTTAAATTATGAGTCACAGGAGATGTCTGGTCTGAGATATGGGCAAACCTTTGCTAGAGAACTGAGCATCAAACTGAAAATGTGGTGTGTTCCAGTTTTACTTAGAAGCAGGAAAACAAATAATCACAATTTTATCGTTTGCAATTAACCCACACTTTCTGCACTATTCTCTTCACTCATCTCAAGATCTTTATTACACACCCATGAAATTTTGCTCATGGTTTTATTCTGTATTCTGTTTTAATGTTGTTTGCTGAAGTTGTGAAGCTCTTTGGTCAACTTTGGTAGTTTTTAAATGTGCCTTATAAATAAAGTTGACGTTGACAACCACGATAAGCTTTAGGATTTCGGTCACTAAAATCCATTCCAGGTATGAACATCAAGAGCAAGGAGAGTCCATGCAACTGGCCAAATGTAACTTTGGTATACAGAGCATGAATGAAAGGAACATTAAATATATTACCCTAGTTAGGATCAATCCAAGCAGTCGTTTTTAGTTCCAATTCTGTAAAATCATCTGGATTTCAACCTAGAGTTGGATTTTTCTGAATTGGAAATTCTGAGATTTCCACAATCCACCCTTGCTTTGTGTAAAAGGTCAACATTGCTATTATACCAACTGTTTATTTGCACTTCTGATGGTTTGGCTCATTAAGTTAGTTGTACACATTGTACTGTATCACATTTATAGTTAAGACAGCTGGCAGATTTAGATGTAAAATTATTTTCATTCAACCAACAAGTTTTTTTCTGAAAGAAAGTGAGACAGGCATCTCTCAAAAGATAATAATCAAGATGATAAGAATAGCATGAAAATAATTATTCATACCCTTCTGAATAATCAGTGGAAAATATTTTATTTGCATAACAGCATCAAACATTCTTATAATTGCTGACCAGCTTTTTGCCTGTTTCCACTGGTATGTTGGTGATTTATCTTTGGCGATAAGCTCTATGTTTTTGAGGTCGGAAGGCCTCCTTGACATAACCCTAATCTTTACTTTCTCCACAGATTCTGTGTGAGATTCAAGTTTGTACTCTGCCGGAGCCACTTGAAAATGTTAATTATTAGAGTCTGCAGAACATAAAAATATTTCAGATGTAAACGTAAAAAGATTGTTTTCAACTGTAATCTGCAAGGAAGAGGAAAATTATAAGGTTTTTCTGTATTTTCTGGCGATAAAGATGTTCTATAAGTGTTCGAATTAAAATAAAATGCAGAGAAATATGTTAGTGGCTTGCACAGCTATTAGTTGTTAGTCTGGTTACTGACCACAACAAGTAGCAAATCCAACTGGTTTTCTGACTTGTCTCATGTGAAATCTGACTTCTGTGGTGAATTAAATGTAAAGCACCTTGTTAATAACATTTTTAGAACAGGCGAGGGACACCTTAGTTTAGAGGATCTATGAGTTTCTGCATTTCTGTTTCCGACTTAAACTTTTATATCATTTCTCTCCCTGTCCATTGTCTATTCTCTCGGAGAGGATATGAGCTACGCGCACCATTGTCCTCTATCCTCCTTCCTGACAGGCACTTTCTTGGCATATGGACTCGGGAGCTTTGTTGTTGTGCCAAACCGATTTCCAGTGCCGACAGTCCTGCGTGTCGTGTTGACAATAGCTAAAGAGACCATCTTGATTGCCCTTTACTGCTCATAATTTCCGTATCTGTCACTGAATATGATTGGATTTCTTTAGTTCTTACCATTCTGAGATATCTAACAAAATAAAAGTATATTGAAGTGGTGCATAGTTTAACATACTGTACAGTTTATTCACTCATGTGTTTGCACAGAGAGCTTCTACAAAGTAAAATAGCAGTGGTATCAGGACTTTCACTGGAGCTTTCCGTTAGGCTCAAGCTTTGTTGGGCTCTTAAAGAGTTTATATTTCAGACTGTATTTTGTCCATAGTAAGAAACACAGTTGTTCATAATCCAGACTGTACACAAAAAAAGTGTTTAAAAACTTTGCCCAATCTTTTCTTCAGAGGAATACTTGCTCCCTCTTACCATATTTTCTTGCCTGTGACCCAAAAAACAAGGTAAGGAAAGCTGACAGGAACACCCCAAGTCCTGAAATGCTTTTGAAGAACAGTTTTCTGAGAGGCGCTAACAGCAGTGATGTGCGGATGTACATCATGATGAAATATGGAAAGCAAAGCGGCTTTGTGTTGGTGTTGCAATATGCAGTTTTTGCTTTGCAGATCTAGAAAGAAGTGTCTTGCCTGCAGAAGCTTGTCTTGCTCTAGCTGCTAACCTTGCCATGAGGGCCACATTTCAGTCTTTATGGTGTTATTTTTTTCTTCCTCTGTCTGATTCCATTATTTCGTTTCGATAATCATAATATGTACTAATAATATTAACAATTATTCAGTGACAGATGTTGCCTTCTCTTTATATTACCATTTTCTAAAAGCCTCATTGTTTGTATAGTTATTTTTTCATTTATCTTATTTTCCCAAAGTGGAAAAGTATATGATCAGTAGTGTTGTGTGCTTTTATCAAATCAATAAATATGTCAGATGCGTTTATACTTTTCATGCTTTACTTCCCTGTCAATTTCTTATATGAATTTCATAACATTACAGAAAATTCATCATGAATCGCCTTAAGGTCCAGAGGCTTGATGTTCCTACAGGCTTTAAACATGTCAGAAATTAAAATTTGGGTTAAAAGTAAGGGAAAAGTCCCTGTTGCCTATTGCACATAAGATAGAATGAAAAATGTTTAAGAGGAAACTCCTTACAAACCCGTGCTGTTTGGTTTTTGATTGCATTTAATCTGGTGAGGCACCAATCGACTGGCCAGTGATCGATCCAATCAAGACTAAATTTACCACTTTCCTCTTTTTTTTGAGTCCAGTAAGAATAAAATAAAAGTTAGGGACATGTGCTCTGATACACATAAAAAAGTGTTATATAAAAACTGTTACATCAGTAAGGTTGAACTGAATAAATTGTGTTCCTGCTATGAGGGAACCAGCTGTTTTTTTTTCCTTTTATGGTCAGTGTTTGTTACATTTAGTTGCTGAGGTAAAACAAAGTTTACATAAATGAGTTTATATTTTGGCTGCTCAATTATGGGAAAAAATTATGTTTTGGTCAATATAACAATTTTATTTAAGCAATTATTAGGATTGGAAAAACAATGCAGTCATCGCATTCAAAAACAGTTAATTAACATTTCCCTGATACTTTTTTGTTGAATCTCCCTTTAAAACTAGTGACAAGGCATTTATTAAAATATAGGACCCTATATTTAGTAAAATTAAACACTAATAAAATGAACATTTTAGTGCCCTTTAACCTGGTCCGGAAAAGAATTAAAACTTTTCAAATGGAAGAAAAATGTAAATTATCAAAAGAAAAATAAAATAATACACAAAAGAAGTATCGCATCTATCAATAAATAAAGTTGTACCAAAACAGATTTGCTAACAATTTCTTGCCCTGAGCTAATGAGAGATCCTATACAGGTATTTGAATTTAGGGAAATAATTTTCCAAAACATTCATTCTTTTTCTGATATCAGCCAGTGACACATCTTGCTCATCATGTATTTTTATTCTACATCTGTGTCTTTAAATGGATTGAAGTTATATAGCTACTTTCTAGTCATTTTAAATAATCAAAGTGCTTTACACTAGAGCCACATTAGCCCAATCGCACTTACAAACACACATTCATTAACCGATATGCAGATCGGTAGGCAACTCGGGGTTAAGTGCCTTGCCCAGTGGCACATCGACATGGGACAAGAGGAAGCTGGAATCAAACCCACAATTTTCATATTGTTGTACATACCATTTCTTACCTTTGTAGTTTTGGTTGTTGCATTCCTGACCCTTTCAGGTGTGAAATGGTGCCGTTTTGAAGTGACCTTGCATCATATCTACCCGCCAGGGTAAGGCTGCTGACGCTCCAGTTCTCGTTTTTCTACCATCTTCACTTGTACTGACTTTTCAAAAACAAGGTGGGGTCAGCTTCCAGTGGGGGGGGGGGGGGGGGGTGGTTACAAAATCAGAGCATATTTGCAAAACGGTACAGGCCTAAGATAACAATAAATAATTGTTTCTGATTGATTATTTTGAGCTAAAAATCAATGATGCATTCAATTAACTGCACTGCCCTAGTTTGTATCGGTCAACTAATTAATTTAATCCTGCTCCCATGCTCTGGTATTGGGAGTCAAATCTTTTGCATGTTCACCTCATGTTCCTTTTTTGATAACATCAACTGTATACCTTGAAATCAGTCCTGTTCACTTTGTCTGCGTAGTTAGTTTAACTTCTTTTGTGACATTTCTGAGTTATTTTTTATAAACTGCTAAATTTTATTGCTCAAATTTTAAGTTTTAATGAAGTCGCAGCTCTGTTTAGTCCGTTTCTACAACAGGAGAAGACAGGTTTTCCTACCCTTCAGTTGTCCTCCATTCCAGTTCATAACCTTATATTGTCATAACAGCCATGTTAGCAGTCGATGTCAGCAATGACCCCCCCAGTGGCTTTTGTGCAAAAATACACCTGATACTGTTTATCTATGGTGAGAAGTACAATGCCTGTGTGAGAAACCTAAACATGGCATGCTTGATACAGGTCTGCTTGCAAACAATGCCTTTGAGGTAATAGGGATGACATCTTTCTGTGTGGTCTGTGGCGCACAAACCCTGAGTGTCTTGCAGCATTTCTCTGGATTTTTTCAGCATTCCACACTACTATCATTGTTTGTTTAACATTGTTAAATATACCTGCAATTGTGTGTAAAAGGGTGCAATATTTGGAATTTCTGCAAAGAAATTCAAGGGTGAATATAAGGTGTAAATACTACGCCATGTAAAAGCAATCATACCTTTTGAAATGTTCCAATTTTTTCAGCCAAAAACCACAAACCTCAATGGAATTTTTGTAATTGTAGTTATTTTATGGTCCATCTGCTCCATATTTTTTTTGTACTTCTGGAGAAAAACATTTGTGCTACTTTTTTGCAAAAATAGCTCAACTCAATCAGATTGGATAAAGAATATCTATGAACAGAACTTTTTAGGTCTTCCTACAGATTTTCATTTGAATTTGGGTCTGGACTAGGACTACGTCTTTCCAACACAGTGTTATTCTTTGCCCTACACCATTCCATTTTAGCTTCTAGAAGGTGAAGCTCTGCTGCAGTCCCAAGTCTAGTGTAGCTTCTAACTGGGTTTTTTCCCATGACTCAACAGTATTTAGCTTCATCTTTCATCCCATCAGTTGAAGAAAAACCTCTCCATAGGATGATGGTGCCACCACCATTCTTTACAGAGAGCATTGTTTGTTCAGGGTGTTAATTTTAATGCACTCCTTTGTGATGGTCTATCATATAAAATATCAGATAAAATATATTGAACTGTGTGGTTGTAACATAAAAAAATGTGCAAATGTGTGTGAACTGGATCAGTTACAGTTTTTGACAGCCAACATGGTAGCCCTTCGCGCAGAAAAACATTTGTGTTGTCCAGTAGAATGTGTATTTTCAATCAGTGTAACTAAATGTTTCTTGTCAATTCAGGTGCTATCTGTTGGATGGGATCTCCAAAGGAGCCTGGCTGAACCGCTCAAGCATCATTTTCGCAGGAGACGACAAGTGGTCCGTGGACCCGCGTGTGTCCATAGTGTCCAGTGTTGGAGACAAACACGAGTACAGTCTTCAGATACAAAAAGTGGATGTTACCGATGACGGCCAATACACGTGTTCAATTCAGAGCGAACGCAACCCCCGGCCCAAGCTCCTCAACCTGATCGTAAAAGGTACATTGGGATAGCCTGTATTTCTCTGCTGCTGTGTGTTTTCTGCAAGCAAGAATTTCTTTTCTAGCTCTGCATTGCTGATGTTCAGTTGCCTGCGTGTCTTTTATTGGTTTGTGTGTTTAGTATTTTGAAGGATATGCTCCTTGTTGTTATTCCTGCCCTATGTCGTTTTTATATTCTACCACCTTATGTGTTGCATAGAAGAGCAGCCGAAAAGAAAGCGAAAGCAAACTACATTGCAAACTACATTGTGCCTTTAGGCTACACAATATAAAGTAGAGGCTTGTGGAATTAAATGACTGGAGGCAGACTGTAGCTTTAATCAGGCCTCCCTGGGTTTTGTCACAGCAGGTTCCTCAGAAAGATGTGATTCATATGACTTCAAACCTGTGTGTTGCACTATTATCTACATGCTATAAACAGTGTTAGGGCACAGTTTGTATGTCGGTTGAGAACGCTATAAGCTAGCATCCATGAAAATCAATCTTTTGCCTCGTTCGTCTCTTTAATAGGTTGATTTTTTTGTTTCTTTTATAGATTTCCTGTCAATCTGTCAAAGTAAAACTCTTTTTTCTTTTCCCACTGTTTATTTCGCAGCACTAGAAATGCTTTTTTGTAGCTCCACAGTCTTGGTTTTTTTCACAGCACAGTTTGATGGCTCAAACTCACGACTCGGGTGCTTGACTTGTACTGTATCTACTCAAGAGAAGCCAATGTTAGAGTAACTCTCCAAAGAAACAAAACATTAGACTAACATTTTATTAATCCAAGACGTAAGGTTCAGGTCTGCATCTTGTAGAAATGTCAGCAGTGTTCTGTGTAATGTAGACAGGAGTCCTGCTGGTTGTCCTGTTACAACATATGATCTGTTGTAATCCATCTTAGCCGTGCGACCATACTGTACTAGAAGTTTTTTTTGTTTGGCTTAAATCTGTGTTAAAGTATTTGGTTGAGTATTTCCTTTCAGGGAATCACATCATTTGATTGGAAGCCTAGACAGCAGTACATCTCGTGATGCTGCTTATCTCATCCAGTATGAAACTTACTGTCAAACAAGTGATTTTTTTTTTTGAAGTATTTGTTCCTTCTTAGAAAGTACGACTAGAAGGCAAACCATAAGTAAAAATCCAAATGCATTCCTACTATTTTGTGATGGGTCTTTTTCTCTGCTCCACCTACATTCATCAGCCAAAACATTCAAACTGCTGACAGCTAAAGTGAAAACCTCTCATTATCTTGTTTCGATAGAAATGTTCCCGTAGTTCTTGGCATCCATGTAGATTATACAATGGCACATAACTGACACAAGACCAAGCACAACTTCAATCCGATGGCAGTGGCCTGCCCCAGCAGGTCAGTTGTTCACCCTTCCACACCATGGAAACAGATTGGGAATTGCTCAAAGAACATGATGGGTTTTTGGTTTGAACAAGCCCAGATTCCTGCAGACCACGCCTCACGGACCAAATTATCCATAGGAATGTTGGTTTGTTTGATTTTAAAGTGCATTTTAGCTTATTTGTGCAAAGACTAATTTTGTTTTACAAAGAATGTTTGTTTAATACTTTGCTTAAAAGTGCTTGAATTGGCTTGTGCACAGGATTCCTATGCAGTCCAGAAGAAGTCTGGTAAAGTTTGATATTCAGGTTTAAAACGTTTAATGACAACTATGGAAACATATGTGTATTTCTAGACTTTAGTCCCCATCCATCCAACTAACCATCCATATATCTATCCATCCATCCATCTGTGTTACCTTTAAAAAATACTGAGAAATCTGAACATTTGAGTCTTGATAAATGTGGAGAAGCTTTGCAGTGTTTTGTTTTAGCTGGCAACAACTTTTTTAGGCATAGCTGATGCAATAAGTAGGTTTTGTTTTCTTGAGCAACTTTCTCAGTTGCTTGTTCGAGGAGCCGTCACTCATGGAATGACATTGTCAGGATTGCCCGGACTCAAGATCAGTTCAGGTAGCATATGAAAATAGTCTTCATACATGGATAAGTCACCTTAGAGTTCAAATGAGGACTCCAATGAGAATGTTTAAGATTTGTAGGAGATGTGATGAATTATTCAGTCTCAGTCTTCAAATGTGGGGATTTTGGTGAAGAATTTATGAAATTCTAAAAACAATGCCACATCCAAATGTGTGCTGCATTCAAGCAAAAGTTGCTCCGGGAAAGTATCCTTTATTTTTTTTTTCTCCTTATGGGCTACTGGTGTACCTTTGCCTGTAAAACGAAAGTAGAGCTCTAATTGGCTCATTGGAGCGCCACTTTGACTTTGTAGTTACAGTAGCCTCTGTTGAAAAATCAGAACAAAAGTGGGAGAGCGAGTATGTGCTGGAGCCAATAGCGTTTAACCTGCAACTTCCTTGGCCTAACAGGGACTTGAGTGGGTGTCCCTCTGGGCTTTGGGCCAGGGCTTTGAGCCCAACAAATACCCTTAGGCTAGATGGAGTGAACTCTGGTACAAAGCGATGTCAAGGTTTAAAGGTGGCATTGACTTGTAAGTTGAAACAGAGAGGCATAATGCATAAGAACCTCCAGCAGCTCTCAAGTTGATTTTAATTTTTGCTTCAGGGCAGTTTCAAACAGAAACTAGCATTAACTGATGTCTTTTCACAAAAGTTGCATATAGTTTTCTTGTACTGTACTACTCCAGAAATGTAGACATTTCAGTCTGGAAAATATGAATGTTTTAAGGGACTTATTTTTAGGTACCTTGAAAGATTCACTTATATTGCTGCAATGAAGGTTTTTTGCTAATAATTTTAACTTGCCCTGGTCTAATATTCTAACAGTGGCTAATGACTTCCAACATGAAGTCCTATTGACTATCACTAAGTTTCATAACACATTTGCCTTCTGCATTTTAAAGTTAATAAACAATCATATATCCTCATCAGAAAAGTTTTCATCTACAGCAATGTTTAGTTCTTAGGCTTTCAGTGACAAAACAAACTTAAAACAATGTTTTGAACTGTTGTAAAATTTGTTCTATTGGACAGTTTGGAGTGAAGAACATGGCTTTGTTATGCCACCACACAGTGGCTGTACATTTCTCAGTTTTAATTCTAAAGAGGACTATTGGTCTTGACTGGAAGCAAACTCTGAGGAGGAGTAAAAAAGAAAAACAGAAACTATCCCACAGGAGGAGAAGGAGGAGGGCTCAGGATTCATAATGTATAAAAATAGGTAGGGATGTCTAAAATGGTACAACTAAAAAGACACACAGTATGATGATGTTTCTCTTCAATCAAGATAAACAAACAGCAGTGTTTACGTTTGATTTTCCTTCATTCAGCAGTAAACAAAGAATTTCACTGCACCAAAATTAAGTAAAAAAATACTGAATGTTTCCAAAAAGCAGACTTTGGTTTTAACTGGGAGGCATCTCTGCTTTATTTTGTTTGTTGTTGCTTTTTAAAGTTGAGTGATGAAATTTGTTTCATACGTAGGCATTGTACATGTGTTCATGATTTCACCAAAAAGATTTACACCAAAAACTTGGGCCCCCCAGCTCCAAAAAAACTTTTACCCCAAAATTTTTTTGGTTGAAAGCCATGTACCATTACACCCCTACCAGCATAAAAGTAACACTTACTAGAAGTCTTAATATCCACGATAAAGTTGGAATGAGTTGTTGAGTAAGTTGTTTGGAAAAACCCGCCTTTCCCAACCCCGTAAACAGGTAAATTTTTTTTCCCTACAAATGTATTCCCCTAAAAAGTCCCGTTAAATTTTTTGTCTTTCCTGGGGATTTTCCCCAAAGGCAAAAAACCAAATTTCCTCCAAGCGACTCTTGCCTTTTTTGATTTTCCAAATGAAAAGGATTTCCCAAGGGCCCCCCAGATGTGAAAAGCTTAAAATTTTTGGGTAATGGGGTTTAAAATTCCCCTCAAAAAGAATTTAACCCTTAGATTGTCAACAATCACTGAAACAGCCCTGATCGGGTGGAAAAATAGTGAAGGGGCTGAGTGTGTCTCTGCAGCGTTGCTGTGCCAGCTTGGGGACATGGTAATGTCTCAATCCATATAGATTTTGACAAAAATGAGTATATAAATTATCATTTGTTTTAGTATTGAACATGTTTAGTATTAGATTGATTTTTACATCGCTAAAACATGTCACGCCTTTGTTTTGTTTAATAATAAATTCCATTTTATTTTTTTTTTTATTTCATGAGCTGTAGGAAAATGCAAATGTCACACTGAGAAATATTCAACCTTTAATGTCTAAAATAGTCGACGTTTACATGAAGACTTTCCTTTTCTTAACTGTTCCAGCTCTTACAAAACCTTTGAACTCCTTTTTGACACACAGTTCTGATATGTAGTCCAGCTCGCTTTTGGCTCTGCTGCATTCAGACTTAACAGGTGCTCCATGCCTCCAAATGTTGTTGTGATAAACCTGATTAAGCTGTTTGGCAGGCAGTAATGGTCACTACAGGACCATCGTGTTTTTGGTGGTGTTGGCTTTCTGAAGAACACTCTGTAATTTGAATCCTACCAGGGGTGTTTCAGGTCATGACAGCTCCTCAACGCTGCCCATATGGTCCCAATCAAACTGAAACTAATGTGCCAGCTGTCAGCTGTATATTAGATTCTGCAATGGCTGTGCTTCTGATTGTTGTGACCCAGCGACTAGGGCCTGGCACTAGGTTTGCCCTGCAAATACCAGTTGTTCTCAAAAGGTATTTTAGTTTGTGATATTTGTGAGCTACTCTCACAAAAAGAGATTTTTTTTCCCACTGAAACAAAAGCTTAGAGAAATAAAACAAATGTATTACAGTATTTCACTTTGAATTTCATATTTATTTAATAAAAAAAAAAACAGTTATATTATATATTTTGATATATAATAGATATTTTGACTTTAATAGATAGATTTAAAAATTTGAAATCAATGACTGCTAATATGTTTTTGTTTGTTTTTATTGGATAAAATAAAACTCCTTTTTGCCATTCTGATATTTATAAGGTAACAAGTATAACAACCTGAGACTAGCTGGTTATTCATGGTGCGTTCTCTTTGTACTCAGAAGTCAGATTTTGCAATATTCCCAGTCATAAGAAGGACAAGAGGTTGGAATTTGCCTGTGAAAGTCATATATCACCAAGCAGCCCCAAGTTCAGTATTGATTATGGCTGCTGTTAATGTAGAAAATGGTGAAAGTTTTAGGTATAAACATTTTATTAGCATTTCTGTTCATTTGTTCCTCATTTAACCAGTAGCAAACCTAGTGCTGTACAACCTCTATGTGAACATGATCCTGCAGTGTTTGAAAACAAAAAAATGAGAAAAAATACATTATCATGAACTTTTATGGCTTGTATTGGTTAGCACGGGAACAAATAGCCAATCCCAGTGGTTTTCCAACTTGCAGCTTGATTGTGCTCAACTTGGGTGTTACTTCATTTCCAGATCTGAACTCCGACGGTAGAGACACTACCGCATCATTAGTTGGGGTTTCTGCGTGGGTAACCAGCCTGCAGTTGATTGGTAAATAGACAAGTCTCTCGAAGCTCTCCAACTGTAGTTTTAAATAGTATTATTCTAATAGGAGTGATGAGTGGCGTTCCCTTAGTTTCACGGCATATGTGTTTGTGTTTTTCCAAGTGGAAAGATTTCCAAACAGCCAAAATGTTTTTTTGATGTAAAAAAGGGAAATTGTAGTAAACCTTCTTTCAGCCAGCTGACTAGCAGTTCCTAAGTAAAGAGGGCAGCGCTATTTCACTTTATGCTATATCTCAGTAATCTCAGTCTCAGAAAATGCCAGTCACTCTGGGACTTTTCTCTGGCATCTCATTAAAATAACTTTAGACATTAGTAATGGTGTAAAGGAAATATTGAGACCTTTTGACACATTAATACCAGTAGCTCATGTCAAGTGGCAACTGCTTAAAAACTCTGCTGTGCACCCTTTGTTTCCTCTGTACTGTCAGAATCTTTAGAAAACCTAAAAACATCCTAAAAATACATTCAGTAATAATTCAATTCAATTCAATTCAGTTTTATTTATATAGCACCAATTCACAACACATGTTGTCTCACGGCGCTTCACAAAAGTCAGGTACATACATTCCAATTAATCCTAATCATTGAACAGTGCAGTCAGAGTTAAGTTATTTATTCAAATTGGATAAACAGTTTTTCTGTCTAAGGAAACCCAGCAGATTGCATCCAGTCAGTGACTTGCACCATTCACTCCTCCTGGATGAGCATGTAGAGACAGTGGACAGTCACTGGCATTGACTTTGCAGCAATCCCTCATACTGAGGATGCATGTAGCGACAGTGGGGAGGAAAAACTCCCTTTTAACAGGAAGAAACCTCCAGCAGAACCAGGCTCAGTGTGAGCGGCCATCTGCCACGACCGACTGGGGGTTAGAGAGAACAGAGCAGAGACACAAAGAGAACAAAGAAGCACTGATCCAGGAGTCCTTTCTATGGGAAGGAAAAGTAAATGTTAATGGATGTAGCTCCTTTAGTCGTTTCACCTAGAAAGAAAGAACATATAAACTCTGAGCCAGTTTTCAAGGTTAGAGTCTGAAGAGAGCACATAGAGTTAGTTACAGTAAAAGCTCAGTCAGTAGCCATGTCTAGGAGAGAGAAAGGGTTAAACACTGAAAGACAGGGCCATGTGGATCATCGGTAGAGGGTGAGCATTAAGTTGTTGCCAGCAGAAGCTCGGACGATGCCCCTCTCCAGAAAGGTGTTACAGGTAGACACACAGTCAGGCCAGGTGTAGCTTTTAGGAAGAGAAAAGAGAGAGAACAAAGTTAAAAGCTGAAATAACAGCAAATAATGCAAAATTGGAGAGTAGTGTGAGAATGTAGCGAAGAGGGTGAAAGTGGTCATTATGTCCTACAGCAGCCTGAGCCTATAGCAGCATAACTACGCAGAAAGTTTCAGTTCAGATTATTTAGTTAAACAGTGCTTATTTACAACAATGTCATCTCAAGGCACCCCACAAAGGGTCCCACTGATGGTCATTGTTATACTAAAAACCACAACGATTGGGATACCTCTCTCTGTCAGACTGATTATAACCATTGGAAAAGAGAAGGGATCATACAGGTAGCAGAAATGGAGGGTGTGTTTGCACCTCGACCATAACTGAGCCGGTTTAGGTTAAACCTGACTCCCCCTTACTCCATCCAACAGGGAGGGAGGAAGGCTAACTAGACCACTCTAACTGTAAGCTTTATCAAAAAGGAAATTTTTAAGCCTAGCCTTAACAGTAGACAGGGTGTCCGCCTCACGGACCAAAACCGGGAGCTGGTTCCACAGGAGAGGAGCTTGATAACTAAAGGATCTGCCTCCCATTCTACTTCTAGAGATTCTAGGAACCACCAGTAAACCTGCAGTCTGAGAACGAAGTGCCCTGTTAGGAACGTATGGAACAATCAGATCTCTGATGTATGATGGAGCTAGATAATAACAAAGCTATTACGGTCTAATTTGACAAAGCTGAATGTGAAAAGTCTCAAGAATTGAATAATGAGGAACCTTATTTGCCCGTTTTACATTATTTTATTGACTTTTAAGATGGATTGTGTTATTTTGTTTTCTTAATGTTCTGATTCTAAGTTGTCAGGTATAAGAGATGCCAGTCATTAGGACAGAGCTATGTATTGGAGTGAAATCTGCAGGCAGGAAGCATGTGAAATACAGATGGCACACTCCAAGTGAAAGATGCTTGTAGTCAGGTTTCTGACAGCACTTGAGGTAGTTAAAAATTTGCTTCATTTCACTTCCAGTTGCTCTGATTCATAAATGTAGCACTCTGCCTTATTTGTGCTCTTATGGCATCTCAATTGGATTTCACTTAAAGGTACCTTTGCTTACTTGCTTTTGTCAAAAGCCGGTTGTGTTTGTGAAGCATTACCTGTCACTGTGTGGCACTTGTGTACACATGCTTAAACCCACTCATGGAGAACACAAGGCATACTTTACAGATGAGATGTAAAAGGGGGAGCAGCTCTGTCATGTTGCAGAGGCTTCTGGGAGCATCCTCTTTTTTATCTGTTGAAATGAAAGAAAAAAAAAGCAAAGAAAAACGAACTGGCACTTTAATCTGGGGTTTTCAGTCCAAGCATACAGCGTCTATTAATACTACGATACAACAAATGTTACAGTTGATGTAACAGGATTTCACACCATTGATTTTTTTTACACTTTTTGCTTTGCAAGATTGTGCAGTATGAGGAGTATCTTGGAAAATGGGAACAAGAAGGGATTACTGTATATGTAAGAAAATGCCAGGGTCTCAACCTATTTCAGATGGATGGCAGGATCTTTGTTTCCTGATCCACTGAGTGATTATGCGGATCTGAAGTGGCATAAAGATCGCTGTTAAAGATTAGTCAACGCATAACGCATAATGAGAAAGATGTTTTTATTCCTTTCTTCTAATTGTTTCCAAACATTCCCTTCTTCACTTTTGTACATATTGCTTTAAAAAAGATATTCAGACTGAAACACATTGCTGCTTTACAAAAGTCCTTTTGTACCTAAGATGTCCTCTGAGGTCATAAATAATCTCAGTTTTTCAATTAATATTGGAATATTTACTGATATCAAATAATATTTTTCTTGATAAATAATTTGAATTGAAACTTGTATGCATTTAATTGGTCAAAATATGATTTGCCTTTGTTGGCTCACTATAAGTAACTTATTTACAATTCTGACAGACCTTTTAAAGAATAACAACTGAGTCACAATTGCTTTCATAGGTGTTTCTGCACATTTCCAAATAGTAAGTTTTAAAAACAAGTATTAAAAAAACTGTATAGAATCTGTATTAAATCTGGTTTAATACATTGTTCACTTTATATCTTCATGATTTTTGCTTTCATGTAACTTTATATGTTACTTCTAACACAATTTACTGTTTATATTTTGTCTGTTATTACTTGAATGTAAAGTCAGTTAATTAAATTCAAAGTAACTCTTATGTTTGTGTCTCTGCAAAGAGTATAAATTGTAACACGTTTATAACAAGAAACAACATTGGTCTCTGCATTAAACTCTGGGGAACCCCCATGTCGCCATTGTTTAACATCTTGTAATCTATTTTCAGACTTTTTTAAGCAGAATAGTACACCGCCTTTGCCACATACGTGCAATTTCCCCAGCAATATTTTGCTACCAACAGTATAAAATGTTTTTTTAAGATCTAAGAATAGACCTAAGCTTTGTTCAGACCTGATATCCATTCATGAATTGATAATTCATACAAAGATGTATTAAGTGTTTTGCTTCTTTAATTGTTTACATTTATAAAGTCATTGATAATAATGATTTGAAACCACAAAAAAATGTCATAGCTTTAGAAAATCTTTATTTGTTTTTTATGCATATAAAACTCATTTATTTTGTCCTCCCACCTTATATAACAATGAACTTTAAATGGGAAAATGAGCTTTACATGGAGATATGAGAGACAGGTTTTTCTACTGTAATCACATCCCATGGGGTTTTTCGGTTCCAGCAATCTTACACAACAGGCATCCCTCATTAGCATCAGCCTTTCCAACACCTGAATTACCTGCTGCTGAATTAGAAGGATTGAGTGTTACCTCTCTGGCTTGTCTAAGAATAATTTTGTCTCAGTGTGACATTTATCCCCTCTGACACCTTATGTCACCCCACCATATTCCTGTGAATAGAGAATTAAAATTTCATCGGCATTACAGCTTAGTCAAACATGGCCCATATATAGTAATTTTCCCTTGCAGCATCACACTAATACATTGTTGGTATAGATGCTCTTCACAGCTCTAAAGTTTGGATATGGCTGTGCAAACATAATCCTTTTACATAATCGGTGCCAAAAGCAGAAAGCTGTTGTTTGCAGAAATAGAAAAAAAATAGTTTTTGTTTTCCTTGATGCGTTTTTGACATTTAGATACATGTTTGATGAAGATTAAACCAAACTGTTCCTGCACTCTTAATCAAGACTAATCTGACCCATAACAAAGTTATTCTTTTTTCTTTCCCCAGCATATTGTTCAGCTGGTCCTCATCTGTATATCCTCGTCGCTGCTTTTACTGACCTATTTACAGCCTATCCCTGGCTCTATCTGATGCAGGATACAGAAGAATGAGAGATTGGTATCAGTCCCAAGCAGTGCTTCCATACATCACATGACTGTCTTCCCTCTCAGCTTCTATTCTTTTCCTCCCTCCAGCTTAATTAAGATTGAAAATGTGATAATGCATTAAATATGCACGGCACCTCTGATCTAAGAATATCTTGTCCTGAGGAGAAACGGGGAAAGAGACATTCTTCCCCTTTTCCACTAGTAACTGCTTGCTTGGCTGTCATTAATTCATTTCAAGTTTATCACTACAAATGCAAACAGCATGGATTTGAGTCAGGATAATACTGAACGATTTATCTTATTTATAAAATGTTACGTTTCTTTTAAATTAAAATATTGTTAGTGTACTTTTTCTAACAACTATTCCCTTATAATACAGTGTAAATCTAAAAGGCTCATCAATGGTGCTGTACATCTAAAAATGCGAGGATTTTAAATGAGAGCTTTCATTCCACAGTGTGACTTTTGACACTGTTAATCTACTGCGCTGCATTTTACTGGAGAGCTTCAGGTTCACAAAGCTCCAGCATGACCTCACTATCCATCTTCAACTGTAATATACTGATCTCCAGCTAAGCCAGGGTTAATTTGGACATGTTGAATTATTCTTTGGCCTAACCGTTGCTACTTAGACACACTTAACAGTGTATACTGCCACTGTTATGATGAAAGTTAGATAAATGCTAAGTAAATTTTGCAGCAATCATGTCCGTAATATAAACTCATGCCTCATTATGCAGAGGCTCTGTGTGCGTGGATTAAGATGATCTTACATCAGTAGGCCAAATGCCTACAGGTTCATCTCAGTAAATACAAATATCATTGAAACATAAATTATATCCCAGAAATTCAGTTCAAATTAGAACCAAAAAAATTGTATATACTCAGTACACATATACTGAACTAATTCAAGCTTTAAATATATTTCACCGATTATGTTTTACAGCTAAGAAAAAGGCATGACAATTTTTTTTTCTCTAAAAATGTGAATATTATATAAGACCAATAAAGAAGGATTTTTAATACAATACTGTCAGCTTAAAAGTGTGCTCAAGTACTGTACAGTGTTATGCACTCAATACTTAGTCAGGGACTCTTTTTGCATGAATTCCTGTATTAATCCTGCATGGCATGAAAGCGATCAGTCCTCCATAGAGAATCTATGGAGTAAAGGTCAGACAGGTTTGCTGGATAGACAAGCAGTGATACCATGTACCATGTTAATATCTTTAATGAATGGTTGGATGGTCTTTTTATCTGGAATTGGCAGTGTGGACAGTTGCCATGCTGCTGGAAAATCAAATAATCATCTTAAAAAAACTTGTCAGCAAAGCGAAACACAAAAAATTCCTAGTAAATGGCTGTACTGATGTAAGACTTATGAAAAACGAAACCCCAGCATTGCTCCCAAAATGGAAACTTCACACTGGTCCTCAATCAACTTGGATCCTGCGCCTCTCTACTCTTCCAACAGAATCTGGGACCTTGATTTCTAAATGAAATGCAACAGCCACCTTCATCTGAAAAGAGGACTTTGAAACACTGCACAAGATGCTTCTGGTGTTGTCCGTGGTTCAGGAGTGGCTTTTTAATCAAGCTTTCTGACTCATTTAGTTGACCTCTTAACACGGGGAGTTTAACTGTTGTTACCCATGTACTAAGAATGAGATGCAAAATATCCCTTAAATACCTACGCTTACCCACTGTGGTTGAAATAACCTCAGTGAGAAGCTTTATACAGCCATCTATCAGTTTCTGACATCAGTCTGAGGAAAGTTTTCTACGCCTCACTTTTAATTGTGGTGGGGTGGTTGTTGCATGTGCATCTGTTTGGAATCACCTCACAGCATCTTAGTAAGGTCCCCATCTGGGCTTTGACTCAGCCCAGGACTTCCCATTACGTAGTTCCCAGCCAGTCCTTGGTGGATCGCCTGGTATGTTTTGGATCCAGTTCGGCTTCAGCTTGTTTTCCTTTTTACAGAAGGTTTTCAAGCTTGACACTTACATGAAAACCATGCTTCTTCCAGCTATATGCTTTGAGTTGTTATGTTTTTTTTTCCTGGAATGTATTTCTTTTTACCAAACATGTTCTCTGTCATGGTGACCATTAAGTTTTTGACTTATCGCTACAAAAAACATTATTCCAGAGGACCTGGCCTTTGTCTGTACTCTCTCCGGCAAACCTTAGTTTGGCCTTCCTGTTTCTTTTTTTAGATCAAAGGTTTGCTTCTTGCACACTTCTCATGAAAATTAAACTTCTGCAGTCTTTTTCTAATTGTACTGTTATGCACTTTCATATTAACAGTATTAATATCCTGCTCTATCAGATTTTAGGGTTTTTTGGCATTTCTTTCAACATCTTGTTTCCTGTTTTCTCTGAGAACTTGCTTGAAAAGCCAGACTTGAGCATGTTGCCAGTTGTTTTGAATATACTCAACTTGTAGAATATTTTCTGTCCTGGCTGATTTAAAATAGTTTTCAGACCAGTTTAAATTCCTAACCAGACTCATATGCTGCTACAATCGTCTGCAGGCTTCAGACAGCCCTTTTGATCTCAACATGGTGTTTACTTTCCCTTCTACAGTCAGGAGCACTCCAAACTAAATGTCTGAGGTATAAAGAGGGCAAACCTCTTTGAAAATGGTGAGTAATGATGATATCATCACGTGCACCTGATGAGACACACCTAGTTGTAATTTTTGTAGATATTATTAGTAGATATTATTAATAATATTAGATATGATTATCATTCCTACATTTTAAGTAGGAATAAATATGGAGTTGTCCTGATTTATGGAGAAATGTTTTTATTACATTTCACAGAAATCATTAAAAAGTCTTTGCCTCTATTTTAATTGTTCTTTTATATTACTTGAATTTTTCAGTTTTGTTAAAATTTGTTTTAAATATCCATATGTCCAAATATGTTTGAAAGACACACAGGCTGTATGTGGTAAGATAAGAAATCGTGTGACAACAGCTGCAGCATATCTAAGTTTTAAAACTGCATGGTGCTGTTCTGTATGAAATAAAAATGCTTTGGCTGTTAATATGGATCAGAGGAAATCCACAGTGAAACTTCGTCGCCCATGTTCCAAGACTGACTCAGTTTGGATAGAGGATTTGTTAGAAAGAAGTGAAATGGAGAGTTAAATCCCCTCCCTACAGCTTCTATCTTTGAAAGCAAGATAAACATAGACTTTAATTACAGAATACAGCATTTTAAGTCATATAGCAAATCATGTTTTATTATAAATCCGCTATAAGTTTATGTTTTGCTCTACAAATATGCCCCCGGGTAATCATAAAACACGCGTTCACCAATATAGTACACATATAACATTACTGCAATGTTATTCTGTGGCACATTCAGCAAACCAGAGCACCTCCCTCTTTCTATGGAAGGATAAAAATGTCATTAAGAGTGCGGCCTTTACTGCAAAAGTACCTGTACTTACTTATTGTTTAACATTCTAGTGACACAATCGATGCTTTATGATAAAAAATAATCTGCTGATATAGAGTTTCAGAAAAGGAAAATAATAAGCCTGGTGTATTGGACGACTGATTAATCAATCACATACTCTATCACTTTCAGTAATAATCGGGGAGGGGGTTCTTTATCACCAGAGTCCTGAAAACAGTGCTGGCAACTACCTCTAAAGCAACACACTGCATTGATCAACTGAAGAAAGACCTTCATAATGTCATTTCCCTCTCATTTACAGCCAAGAGCTTCTCTTGTGGATTAGTGGCATCAATAATATGAAGTTAAGGCATAATTGGAACTTAGCTCTACCTTGTACTTCACTCAATTTAAAATCGATTCCAGGCTGTGAACTTATTGGTTGAACAAATTTCCATTAAAATTTGGTGTCAAGTCAATTAGAAACTTAATGTTAAATTCTCCAAATTTCATTTAAACTAAAACTTATCCTGACATTTCGTCATTGGTCGCTGTAGCTTAGATAAAACTGGATGCTGCTGTTCCTTCAACAGTTCGCTGGGTCTGTAAATGTTAAATGAAATAGCTGAAAAAATACGTAATCCTTAATTTCGGTGACTGTGGCTCAGCGGATCGAGTGGTAGAGTAGATGTCTTGCAGTCGGAAGGTTGTGGGTTTGATTTTCCCTATTGGAGTGGAATGTGGCTCTAGTGTACAGCGCTTTGATTGGTCAGTATGACTAGGAAAGCGCTGTATTCACAGTTTACTAAGTACCAGTAATTGCTGGTATTGATTCTTTTCATTATTTAGTGGACTTTAGTTTAAATGGATGCATGTTAGTAATTACACTGATTCCAGAAATTGTACAGGTTTTTTACTTTTGACAAGCAAATGAACATTTACAAGATGGTTAAGTTGATACAGTATCTGAAGGGTTTTGAGGGGGGCAGGGGATTTAGTTGGTTAAGTGTGCCTTTATTTAGCATCAAAGTGAAAAAAAAACAGACTTCTTGCTGCTGAATGTATGATAAGACTTTTTTGTACTGTGAGAAGAGCTGAAGTAATTGTGCATACACAGTGTCAGTCGAATAATTAGCATTTAAACAATGTGTTGTGCCAGTGGTATTATAGTGGAAAGTGTAGAGAGAATGTGAGTGTGTCTACAGAAACAGATTCGCTATTATGCCCCATGACATTTAGTTGGTCACTAATCATTGTCAATTTTGTGTGTGTGTGTGTGTGTGTGTGTGTGTGTGTGCGTGTGCTTGTGCATCCCAATCTTGGTCCCCTAAATGTTTTATCCTCTGATGTGTTTGCAATGGATGTGTGCATTTTCATTCAAATGTGTGCATGGACGAGGTTGTGTTTATGCACTCTAATGTGTCCTCATCACGGAAATAGCTGATATTAGCTATGGTTAATTAAAATGAGTGAGGACAAAGGTCAGCCACTCAGCTCTCACATCTCTCTCCTCTAGAGAGGAGATAGATACAGCTTGAGTGGAGAAGTACCTGGCAGCCTTTATTTGGGCCTTTTGTAGTGGTCTTTAAAGGTAAAACTGTGAGGATTTAAATGCATGTTTTTTATGTAAATTGCACCGATTTCTGCATACAAATGTAGAGCAAAAAATGTCAAAGTGATCTTTTGGGGAACACTTGATGCTAATTCTGGACCTAATTTATGCACTATAAAAAAACATCTTGCTTTGTACACGTACAGTGAAATGCATATTTCATTAGCACATCAGTAGGAGCTTCAGACTACAGTTATACAATTGTTTTTACCCAGAAAATGTAGCTTTACTCCAGGGGATTTTAATGTTGTTCCACTTGAATTGTTCTTGTTTTCCATTCCTAATATTTTCCAGCCAATAGTTGTGACTAACAGGCAGAAACAAATGTAGAGATGCCAAAGACGATTCAGAAGCTCAAATGGAAACACATATTAGAGTGTAACTGCATAAAACATATTACAAGACAGAAATATGTTTTATCACAAGCTACATAGTAATTTAGTTCAGTATATTTCGGGTTTTTATTTACTTTAACAAGTAGCTATTTAAGGCAAGTAAAAAGCTGACCAGCCCTAAACACTGCGATGTTAAGTGAACCTTCCATGAGACATTAATCTGAAACTAGCCAAACATTTATGCTAGCTGTGTATATGCCGCAAACTAGCTATTTTTTTCTGCTTTTATAACAGAAATTGATACCAGCATTTGCACAATCATTAGTTTCATTTTCTAAAAAAAGGTTTGAATTACAGTACGTAAACCACTGCAAATGTTGCCCCACACAACCTTGATCAAAATCAAAGTTATGTTCCAAGGGCCAATGGGCCAATTTATACTGTAGTCGTTAGGGGCCATCTTTTGTTAAACTTACTTACTCACAAATTTAATCTAAGTCAAACCTCCTATAGAAGACCAGGATCTTGACTCGAACCCGTCAGAATTCTATGTCCGATTTCCATTAAACACCTTTAAAAAAACTTTTCTCTAGCATTTTTCTGTAAAGTGGTCATTATTGATGTATATTAGCAGCGGAGACAACATCATCCTGCTCTGTGTGGAGCAGTCACTGTAAAGAGAGTTTTACTTATATTCTCAAACAAAGACAAATGAATACGGATTTAACATTTTTAAACTGTCTTTAGTATTTCATTTTAGCCTTTAGCATGGCCACCATTACTAAAACTGTACCTTTCCAGAACCATTGTTTTCAACAGTTGAAAGCTCAAAAGGATAAAATAGAGCACTGTGCTGTACTTTGATCAGCCATCCTGTTACGTTCTGAAACTATTGCTGTCCCTTGCTCTTTCACAGCCTGGATGAACTGCAGACATCTTGTAGAAAGACAGTTTTCTTTTAGACATTTTCTTACATCTCTGTATTTCCTCTAAATGTATTTTCAAACACCTCACTGATCCTGAAAATTGCTTACATTGAGTTTTCTTCACTCAGTAACAACTTCTATGATGCAAAGTGTTGTTCTCAGGGCGACCTGGTTGTAATATATGGTACTTTCTCTGATTGGAAAATGATTGGACTTTAAAGCTTTTAATTGATCAGGGGAAATCAATCTGAAAACCATCTGCTTCTGGTTAGTAGCCCATGTTTGGGGCCTCGCTATATAAAACTGATTTTTTGGTTTTGCCTGTTAAAGCTTTGCTAAACTGTGTTTTATGAGAGATAAATTGAGTACATGTTAATAGTTCTACAAAGTACAATGTGCTTCTGATTTATTTACTCCCAGTAAAACGTATACAGCACTTATTACCTGTACTCTTTATTTGCACTCTGAACTTTTTATGTACATTCACGAAACAGTTATAGGTATAGTGAGCCAAGGATATCTTGCCTGGAGAACTTTAATATGTAGTTTCGTTTTAGATTGAACTATTTGACTGGAAGAGAAACCAGTTACCCTTGATTGCCCCACAGATACATACTGACACCAAAGTTAGTGCGTTGATTCAACAGCTCCTCCCAGAGCATGCTGGTAAAAGCTGGTAAATACTTCTTCATGTCAAAAATTACCTGATGGTGTGGTGTGTTTGAGGGTTTTTAGTAATCCGTTGCCTTTTTCTAAAATATAAGCAGCCCATATTTATTCAGCTTACTACAATCCTTTTTCAGACTGGCTTTTGTTTTCCTGGTTTTTCTTAAACTTCATTGTTATGCAGTCAAATGTTTTGGTGTTTTCGTGAATTGTTTGATGTTGATGTTTGAATCTCTTCAATACAAGTCATTTTTTTGTAGCAAGTTAAAACACTGCTTCCTACTGGTAAATAAATACAAGTAAATGTGTTCCTTTTTTTTCTCCTGTATTAATTATTTATTATCAATTCAGAGATTATTTATGAATAATCTCTGGATTATTCATAAATAATCCAGATAAAGCAAATAGATTTATTTTATGTTATGTTGTGCTGGCACAATAAACAGCCTTTATAAGCACAATCCTACATTGTTTCAAACTTTCTTCTTCTCTTTGTTGTAGCCCTACTGTTTTGACAGATTATATTTATTGTAAACACACAAGGAAAAAATAAGAAAAATTATTATGTTAACACACAGATCACTGCTATTTAAAAATGTGAAATGTTCATAAATGCTGGTGTTTTACATACCTTAACATATTGTCAGTTGTCTGTGTGAAGCCAGTTGGAGCCTGAAATTCATGCATAATAAAGATGTTTCTATCTTGTATCGGTTTGG
Source organism: Crenichthys baileyi (assembly GCA_036173005.1). Classification (NCBI taxonomy): domain Eukaryota; kingdom Metazoa; phylum Chordata; class Actinopteri; order Cyprinodontiformes; family Goodeidae; genus Crenichthys; species Crenichthys baileyi. The sequence continues at coordinate 88,063 of JAHHUM010000418.1, read as the reverse complement.
CCAAATCAGGATTTTGTCCCTGATACCGATGTATGATCCATGCCATTTAAGATTTATATTCAATAAATATGCATTCAGATGATGCTTGTATATCAGATTGAAAGTATAGATGTTAAGCATACGTTTTATTAATTCCACATTTCTGGATTAAATATTTTATTATTGGTCTGCTGTAATATTCTAATCATGAATGCTGTGTTTTCATCATCATACTTAACAGAAATAAGGGCTTTAAAACATCAGTCAGTGTGTAATTTATATAATTAGTTTCACTTAAGCTGTGCTTCCACCGAAAAAATTCTTGTTCTTGAACCGGTTCAGTAGAGGTGCCTTTGAACTTCAGTTTTTTGTTGAGAACAGACATGTCATCAACAGTAGACACTGTCTACTTTGGCGTCAAAGCTGGTGGACGGGTCAAAGCTGGTCTCCAGCCTTGACCCGTCCATGGGTAACGTCACTGTTCCTGCAGGAAAACCAAGTATTCTGCAGTGCCTGAGTTGAACAACAGAACGCACCCTGAAACCTCTTTTTTTCAGTGGAAAGACGCAACACTGGTTTGAAATCACGTTTGGAAAACGGAATGGGCTCAGAACCGTATAGGTGGAAAAGGGGTATTAGCTATGTGAGTTACTGAAATAAATGAACTTTTCAATAATATTCTAATTTGTTAAATATGACCGTGCATAGGACAGTGTACAAACAATAAGGGTAGAAAGATTTGCTCAGTCAAGCGGTCTGATACTGATCATTTAAAAATATTGTTGGATTGTGACATCCCTAGTATCTTTGAATTTTGTTAATGCTGGGGTTTGAACTGCATAGACATAAAATCAATAACATAATTTTAACAAACAACAGTAGTTAGAAATTGAATTTGACAGAAGACCTGATTATCTTTCTCTTTACAATCTCAAGGGTAAGTTGTCCTTTGAAATAAAAAACAAAATATATATATATATATAATATGTATGTATGTATATATATATATTATGTATGTATGTATATATAAGATATATATAAGATCATATATATATATATATATATGTGTGTATATATATATATATTATATATATATATATTATATATATATATATATATATGTATATATATATATTTGTATATATATATATACATATTCGTCAATATGTTAATTAGTTTACACCTGGATGAAAATAATTATTTTGGAGGAATAAAAATTCACATGAATATTATGATTAGGGAATAAGTGGGAAGTCATTTTGTGATATTTTGCTATTGTGAAGTGTAAACACATCTCCAAATTAGACCTTTAATCCACAGCTCTTTCAAGTTAATTTTGGTCATGATGTTTATTATGAAAATTTTCCCATTTCTGAGCAATATTCACACAGTTTTTTTGTAATTGTGGATGCACAGGCTTTTCTTGCAATGTGACAAAGTGTTACAGTCAGGCTTAGCATGTGAGCAATCTATATTCAGATGTTTCATCAGTCAGTGGTGTGAGCCCTTGGCTTTTGTGGTGTTAAACAGTTGGTTCTCAGAGGCGCAAACCATAACTGAAACGTGGGTTCTCTCACTTCTTTATGTGGATCCAAGAACAGTAGGCGCTTGAGGCGGTGTTTATCATACAATGCAACCCTCATCAACAGAGGCTGCGAAACAGATTTCCAGGAGGTGAAGCACTGGCAGGCATCTCAGAGATATGCTGGCCTTAATTGGGCAGATAAATATCACAGGTTGTGCTTCCCGGCCCTGCAGCCCCGTTGCATACATCACCCTGAATCCAGACCAGCAGCAGCAGCAGCAGGGTCTCGCCTGCCTGTCTCCTCCTTAAAATTTGTCTGTTGCCTGTGGTGCACTGAAAGAGCACTGTGGGCACCAGAGATTTCCTTTCTCAGTTTGCTTCCTTGGCTTGTAGCTGTTTTAAGGTCAGGTTGCAGAGGTCCTCCTGCTTTTTAACAGTCCAGTGAGCATCTTTATTCCCAGAATTAGAGTAGGACAACATTGGATATATTATCACAGACGGATTGAGATTGGATAATTTATTATTTAAAAAGATCAGAGCCACTGATTTCCTGCAGTGGCACCATTACTGGTCGATACTATCTCTGTAAGTAAATTGCAGGAATTGACATCTGTATTCTGCAAAGCAGCTGAAGGTTCCTAATAATGAGCAGTGTTTTGAATATTCATGACTCTGGCCTTTTGAAAACCCTCAGGAGCTGCGAATTACCCCGTATTACCTATATGTTGTTCGGTCCAAATCTTCCCCCAGCAGCCCGTAGGGCCGGCTCTGAAGATGCAGAGCTTCATTTGGTAATAAATGTGGCACCAGACCCATAGAAACTACAACAAAACACCCTGTATTCAAACACATTGACTGACTCGCACAACAGACGCACACACACACAGTCAGAGTAATCACTCTGCGTCATTAGTACTTGAACCATGGACTAATGACTCCTGTTGAAGCAAATAAAAGACAGACGGAGAAGGAAAAAGGAAAGCCTTACCCAGGATCCTCATTCAACACAACTTGTGGTCTAATTTATGCTCCTCTAGAAAACTTAAACTTCTAGTGTGCCACAAGATTTAATCATATATCGATATAAATATTTCAGCTAAATGGGTGAATTAAGACAAGGTATTGAGCACTCATCTGATGAGCGGATCTTCTAGAAGACCAAAGAATATAACAGAAGACTATTCAGAACTTATAAAGACACGTTTAAATGTCTAAAAAGGATTTCTATATATCTTAAATTTAGCTTCCCTAATAAGCATGAACATAAATAACAGAAAAACATATCTTGGCACGTAAGTGTTTTGTGTTGCTGGTGATATTTTACATCAAACTATGCTACAGTGCAGTAGTATAAAGTAGCAAACTTAGATTTGAGGATATTTATACTGTGGGGAAAAATCCCACATTAGTAAATACACTGTGGCCCATAAAGTTGGAATACATTTGTTTTAAGGACGTTCCTCTTTCTTTTTGAAGATATTTTTTGACACCAGTGGCCTTTATTTATTTACTTTTTTGACAGTTGGCAGACAGGAAAGAGGGGTAGAGAGAGGGGGAGACATTCAGCAAATGTCTCTGGGTCCGGGACTCGAACCCGGGACAGCCGCTTTGAGGCCTGTAGCCTCTGCATATGGTCGTGCGCTAAACCCCTACACCATCAGCCCCGCGCCCAAGGATGTTCCTCTTTTAAAATGGTGTAACTTCCATGATCTTATGTTTGCAGGAGATTGATCAGTAACATTTTGAAAAGATATACACTTTATCTGTCAAGAATAAATCCCATTGTCACAGTGTTATAATCAAAACAGGTGAAAAAATATTTTATTCCATTTTTAAGTGTGACATTGTAATTTTTTTAAATATAAATTACCACCCATGTTCCAACTATTCAGACTAATATTTCTTGGGAAAAACTTTCATTTAGGCATTTTTGTATGCAGATAATACTTTACTTTTTTAAGTTTGTCAGTGTGTCTTAAAATCTGTCTGTATCTATAGGCAATAACACAAACTTTTAACAACTGGAAATGTAACAAACATGCTTGGACAAGGATCCATATTTACCTCTCTACCAAGTACAGTAAGCAGGATAGTAAGGGAGGTAAAAAGATATCCAAAGCTCACTTGTAGACAAGTGCAGCAATGAGGAGATAGTCCCGGATGCAGGTTGCAGGATGGAAAGGGGTTGGATAATGGACGGGGTCAGACATCTGACTCCACCTTCAAACCGTTTTGATTGGATAGTCTATTTCCATCCCTCCAAATCCGCAATTTTACTCCCGCAGTGGAGTTACATTTGAGTTAGATATTCAACATTTAGACTATAATATGCATTCAATATATTCTCTCCCTGATGACTTTTCATTGTGTGTGCTGCCATAGAGACAGCAGTTAGCGGGACTCAGTGTACTCGCTCTTGAATGCGTTGGTTCGCTTGGGGACCATCAACAAATTCCAGTCGATCGAAATACGTAAACAAAAGCCCCCCCCCAAAAAAAAAATCAAGAGCTTACAGGTAAACCTAACACTGAGAATCAATGCTGAATTGTGTCACCAGACTAATGAGACACACCAGATTTCATGAGATTTTCATTGATCTACCATTTTATATTCATATTTATATGGAATGTGACCAAAAGACTTTACATTTACTGTGTTACTATACTGGAATAATGAGGTACCCTAATTTCTATTAATTAATTTTCTTTTCCTTTTTAATATGAATTACTTTGTGGAAAAAATAAAATATTACCAACAGTGCCTAAATGAAAATACTAAAATGAAATGAATAAATGAAAATAGGTCACTTAAGTATCACATGTCTTCTTGGCATACTGCTTGATGCCATATAATAAATTGGTGTCTCATTAATCTAGTATAGTAGCATGATTCACTGCATATCTGAAGATTTTTTGGTCACATGATCTTGAAGCTATTTAATGAAAATCCATAATTTGCTATAAAAATACAAATAGAATAAAGGAGGTCAGTGAAATCTCGTGAAGTCTGTTGTGTCTCAGTCTAGGGTTATAACACAATTCAGCATTGATTCTTAGTGTCTGGTTTACCTGGAAGCCCCTAATTGAACCGATGTATTCAGGAGCGAGTACACGGAGTCTAGCTAACCGTCGTCCCTGTGGCAGCACATGGCATAAAAAGTCACGGTGCTTGTAGTGAACCAGGGAGAGAATGTCTATTGAATATCCAACTTTGAATATCCAAACAAACTCCACTGTGGGAATAAAACCGGACATTTGGAGGGAAGAAGGACTATCCAATCAAAACGTTTTGACCCCATCCATTGTCTGATGCTTTTGGCTCATTTTGTTCTAATAATGATAACCTGTGGTCATGACTACTTCAACAATGGCCCTAAAACTGACTTTGATCTGTTTTGAAGCAGAACATGCGTGGAGCATGACAAATGTCTGAGCAAAGGGCCGGTAAAGAACAGATCCAAACACCCACCGAGAGGTGAGCGCCTTTCCTATGACTGAGAGAATGTGTCTCTGCTGGCTGCCAGCCGCTTTTTCCCCATTAATCACGACCCAGGTTCTAAAGTTTCAACTCTGACCTTTATGGCTGCATCAAGTCCCAGTGACAGATGGAGGTAGAGCTCTGTGTCCTCACATCAAATTATTCAGCTCACATACTCTCTCTCTCACAAAGAACACACACACACACACACACACACAGATCCAGAGATTCTCCAATAGCAAGGGCCATTTGGTCACAAGCTGATATTTTGTATTTGGAAAAGATCATGGACTGCGACAGTCTGTGTGTTTCCTTCTCACAAGAAGCAGTTTGAAATGAGGCCTTTGTGTGGCGGTGCTTAATAAGCACACTTTGTGCTGCTAATTGAAAAAGCAATGATCACCCTTGAGAGTGCCCTGCGTAGAGAAGTTTTGTTTGTAGGCAAGATGCTATGGTTGAAAGATGCTGATTAGCATGAATAAATGAGATAGCTTATCTTTGAAATGCATGCCCAGTGCTGCTCCCTATTGAAGATGAATTGCCTCTCACGAGGTATTGCGAAAAGTTCATTTTCATCAATTGATTTCTCGTAATTCCTAAATTTCCACAGAAGTGCAGTAAATTGGTAACACGCTTCCTGTGATCACACTTCGTGCATCATTACCTTCTTGGCAATTATTCATCGCATGTATTGCTTGTGACATAAGGTGGAAGCACGTTATTTTTGCACCATTAGATAGATTATCACACATTAATAGTACAAGTCAAACATTTATGGTGTTCACTAGGGCTGCACAGTATACCATAAATTTTTCATCATCCCAGTGTAAGTGTGCACAATGTCAATATCGTGAAGATCTGATTCATCAGCAGTAACAATTACCTAATGAAAAAAATGTAGTGGATTCATGCTCTGTATTCCAATGTTATATTTTGTCATGGTTGTTGTTTAAAGCAATGGAGAATATTTTATGAGGGCAAAACAATGTTCTGGTAAAGTCAGTAAGATAATTTATTGTCATGCAACTGTGTTTTTCATTGCCAGTACAGCAGCTGTAGCCAAGTGCATGCTTTTCAATAAAACAATCAAGTCAAGAAGCCCATGGTAGCTCTGGAGGAGCTGCAAATAGCCACAGCTCAGCTTTTATGAAAGACTGCCAGAACAAAGTCACTGTTGAATGAAAGCCATAAGAAATCCTGCTTGAACTTTGACACAAGTAATTTAAAACAAGGTCCTGCTGTAAAAATGTGAAGAAGGTACTCTGGTAAACTGAGACCAATCTTTAATCTTTTTTTCTGCATGCAAATCACTATGTGTGGCGGAAAACTTACACTGAAGTTCCTCCCGATGCTGTGACCTACCTATGCTTTAATTTAGTAATGTTCTTCATTTTTTAATCGAGGAGAATGAAATCAGCTTTAGAAGACAGCCTGGCAGCAGTCCAGAGGACAACACCATATGCAGAGCATGGGTCAACCCCTCCTTAAAATTACGTAGTTTAACTGTGTACGTATAGTGTGGTAATAAAGAAAATCCCCAGTGTGATCTGGACAAAGGAGTCATCAGGGAACGATCTCCTGCTGGTATAACACTTAAATTGAACTCAGGTAAAACACAGCATACATACCCAGAGACGGGGGATGAGATTATCCCGACCGCCACCATAAAACTCTTCCTAAACTAATGGTGTTTGGAGCTGTCTTGTTTTTAAATTGATTCACCTAATATACGTAGGTAAGTGTTTAGGTCTTTGTGGTTATCTTCAAACCACAAATGTTCCTCTGATACTGAAGATCCTAAACTTAGTTTTAAATTTTTGACATAAGAAAAATGAATCAGCCAAGATGTAACCAGGAAAGAGAGATGTGCAGTTTGTAGAAGCAGATTAACTGGTTTCTTTATTAGCATCTTTGACCTCAGCTGTTATTTTTACGTCATACTCAACTTAGATAAACCTGCAGGCTTTTTGTTTTTAATTTGTTTGATAGCACTGTTGCCTTGCAGCAAGAACACCCTGGGTTTAAATCTCAGCCTGGGGTCTTTCTACATGGAATTTGCATGTTCTCCCTGTGCACGCGTGGGTTCACTCCTGGTACTCTGTCTTCCTCCCGCAGTCACAAAAGCATGGCAGTTTGTGTAACTGCTTACTGTATATTCCCCATAAGTGTGTGGGTTCATATTTTTTCAGCACATTTTGGAAAATAAAAAACGTTCCCAAGACTTATTTACATCTGCTAATTATTTAGAACAAGTTTGGGGCTTGCATTATAGTTGCCAAAGGCCATTCATTACATCAGCAGTACGTCATCATTGCTGTGGTATTTGGATCATTTTGGTTTCCATTAGAGGCAGCTTCCCTTGAAGCCGAGAAGTTGGCTAGATAAATAAAATGAAAAGGACATACTTCTGGGGTTACACAACAAGATCACATCTGAACCTACACATAATGTAAAAAAAAAACATCACAACAAAAGGATGCTGTTATAAAACTGCGCTCCACTCAACATGTTTGTATCAGAAACGCCCTTCGCTGCATGAAAAGCACGTGCAGCAGCAGACACAGTGTAAATCATAAAAATATACCAGTTTTACAAAACCATAACAGACTTGTAAGACCCCTAGGCGAATTCTGACTTCCTGTAGCGCATTACTATGGTAAATCACTGGATTCATCATGTGTAATGATGTCATTATGGAGTAATGTTCATCAGCTAATGTGCTCTTGCCAGGAATGTATTTGTGTCTTTAGCCATTTGCTGTCTGCTACAACTCTTTAAATCTCATTTTTTTATTAACTTACCCAAGATCATTGCCACAAGGAGCTCTTACAATATGAAGAGATGCCAAAATAAGACACGCAATAAGGGCTGATGAGGTTTTATGTTTTTGTACCGCCTTTTTTTTTTTTTTCCTGCTCGTAGTCCATCTCCTCGAGTGCTTCTGGGCTGAAATAAATGGTAAGAAAAAGAAAACATATTTATTTTCCCTGAACATTTTTATTGCTTTTTAGTATTGGTCTATGTTTGTGTGTGTTTCAGTTGAAAACTGAGATTAATATGTTTCATAACATCGCAAGAGACGCCTAAAATTGCACGTATAAGTCGATCGAGTTATAAAGTTTATGGGGTAGGGGTCAAGTGTGGTTTTTCATTTGTATAAAAGCAGACACTACAGGTTCAACGAGATGCCACTTGATGAAGTGCGGTGGACAGACAAAAGCAAACTCATGTCGTACAACCCTGGAACATACACACATTTTTTAAATGTGTGTAAAGTTAATTATCCAAATTTTAAAGCTTTAAAAACGAAGGTAAAAGAAGATAAATCAGCATCTTGAAAGCAAAAAAAACACAGATTGGATGATCAAACGCTCTTTGACCACAAAAGGTTATGAGTTTCGGTCTGAAGCCGTGATAAAAAATTAATATCAAATACTGTGAAGTTAATCTTTAAACCTGAATAAACTTTTCTGGAAGTTAAGCACAACAAATTTACTGTATCTGTTTTATGACACTGCAAATGAAGTTAATCCCTTTCAGAAATATAATCTGTCACTGTTTATGTTCAGTTTCCATGTCTGACACCTAATTAACAGGCTTGAATTTGATTTTTTTATGCTGCGTTCTGAGAGAAAAGGGGAATTGAACCCCTTTAGGAATAATTGCGTGGGGACTGTCTCATGACGGGCGGTTTATATTACACCTCAGAAACTCAGGTTTATTCTACTGTTATATCATAATCCATCTGTGTTAGTGTCATCTGAACGAACTGTAGTATGGGTAAACATCCAGTTTGGTAATTTGAGAATTGTAACAAGCTGCTCAAAAAACTCACCCCTGGATTTGTTCACTGCATCAAGCAAAGCTAAATAATAAAACTCAAATCAGCCTCTAATCCAATTCCAAAGTCCTGCATGCTGCTGATAAAAGACACAATCTGTCCCCAGGTCAGCAAATGCATATGCTTTAATAAAACCATTATATAAAATAATGTTTTGACAGGAAATTTGGTAGGGGCATTTAAAACACAATCGACCATTTAAAGTTGTGTTTAGTGGACAATACAAAATGACGCTGTACTACTTTACTTTAGCACAAGAAAGGAGCATTTAAGGGTATTACATATTTTGTACATGTTCAGGGTTTTAGGGGGGAATTTCAATTTTGGCTTCATCTGTGTGAAATAAATACTGACATGGGGTCTTCTGTGGTGTGTATTTTTGTACACTTGAGGTTTAATTTACAGTACAGTCAAAAACATTTCCCCACTTACAGAATTTTTTCTGTTTTTGCTTTAATGTTTTAGATTATGAAACAAAATTTAATATCAATAATAATAAGATAAGCTGGGTAAATATGAAATTAAGTTTTTAAAGGAGGATTTCATTTGTCGAGGGGTTAAAAGCTCGCCAAACAATCTGGCCTTCTGCAAAAACTTGTTAATCATGAATTAACTAAATAGCCATATTGCTTTGGAAATAGAGAAATACAGTTAATTTCACTAGCCACACCCAGGCCTGAGTACTACCAAACCTTTAGAATCAAGAAATTACTTAAATCAAACCTCTCTGACAAAAAGAAATAGGCTAAAAGATCTCAGAAACCATGCACTTGTCTAAAGAAATTCAAGAACATATGAGAAACAAAACCACTGGAGTCTATTTGTCTGGAAAGAGCCTTGAGACTCCAGTAAACTAAAAACGAAATCATGTTCGGGAACTGGAACGGGCTCCCAACCGCGTTGGTGCAAAACGGGTACAAGAGAGCATTGATGACTCATCCGGGAAGACACAAAAGAACTGAGAACAAGATCTAAAGGAGTGCAGGCCTCACTTGCCTCAGTGTCTGTGTACATGATTCAATAAGGCCCTGTTCATACAGCAGGCAACTGTGGCCCAAATCTGATTTTTTTGGGGGTCAAGTGACCAGGTCAGACTTTTTAGAACAAGTGTGAACGTTCATATCTGGTGGTACTGAATCCTACTGGTATCTGATCTTTTGGAATGTGACTCCAGTGGGAACGACCAAGGCACATTAGATGTGACTTTGACGTCATTTTCCATCGCATTCGTCACAATTTTGCGCTGCCCGGCAGAAAACGGTAGCAGTTAGCAAAACAGACGGGGAGAAAAGAACACTGATAGTGTTTTTAAATGACTCATATGGGTTTTAAGTGACCTAGTCAAAGTCTGGACTTAAATGGAGAAAAAAACACTGATAGTGTAACTAAATGACTCATATGGGTTTTAAGTGGCCTAGTCAAAGTCTGGACTTAAATCCAGTTGAAATGCAGTGGCATAGCCCTGTACAGGGTGCTCATGCTTATAAACCCTCCAATGTGGCTGAAATGAAACAAATCTGCAAACAAGAGTGGGCCAAAATTCATTTAAAGCAATCACAAAAACTTACCACTTACTGGATTTAAGAGGCAAGTACTTTTCCACATTGGGAAAGATTAATCTAAATAACATTTTCCCTTAATGCATTTTTTAAACTGCAATTGTATTTACTCCAATTATTTTTGTTTGACCTTAAAATTTGTTTGATAATCTGAAGATTAAGTATATCCAGAAAAACAAAACCATAAAAACAGAAGAAATCTCTAAGGAAATAATGTTAATTAAACCTGGCAGAGACCAGATCATTTGCACATTTGCAAACCTAGAATTTACAGAGGGTGTACTTTCTTTTTCCATGTAAATCTCATATCTTCTAACTTCACACCTATGTGCATGTCTACATGTGACTATACTTCCCCTCTGAGCTCTAATTGGAAAGTTTGATGGCAGTGGATTTAGCCAGTAATGGGGTCCAGCAATTTGGTAGAAGTTATCCCAGAGAGGCTTGTCAGGATTTATAGTAGAGCCCAACTGTTTGCATCTGCTCCACAGCAGCAGAAAAAAGAACTTGCATTTTAATAGTGCAGCTCTGAGCATTTTCAAAATTTAAGGTGGTGTCATTAGCGCTTTATTTATTCAGTCGAGGCGTCTTCTATGAAGGTGATGATGCTACTCTGATCAGATCTGGCAGCTCACTCGGTGCACCTCCTGCAGAGCTGGAGAGGGGAAATTGGAGAGGTAGGGGCAAACATGACAATTAGAGTGTCATTAATGAATTAGTGTGGGAAGGAGACAACAAGCTGTGTGTGTAGGTACTATGGTGGGTGCTGGGGAGTTATATTTTGTTGTTAAAGGGGGCAACAGAGTCACAGCTGTGTCCCACAATGTAATGAGAGGAGAAAGTGGGGAAATTAAGAGGAAAAATATTTAGAGAGGTAAAGTGCACTGCAAAACTATTTATACCAGTTGAACTATTCATCATTTTGCAACACTACAATGACAAAATTCTATTTATTTTATTGAGCAACACAAAATGCCACATAATTGTGAAGTGGAACCTCAAACTTTTTAACAAATAAAATTCTAGAAAAGTCTGGTTTGGACATTTTTACTTAGTCTTAAATAAACCCCAGTGCAGGTCACCTAAACAACTTCTTTGTAATTTATTGTCAAGATAAATACAGCCTTTCTGTGAAGGCCTCAGAGGTTTGTCAGAGAACATTAGTGAACAAACAGCATCATTAAGACCAAGGAACACAGGTCAGACAGGATAAAGAGACACAAAAAGCAGGATTTTATAAAATGCCCATGGAGTAGTTATAGATATAATGGTTTAGGCAGGAGAATCAGAGTTAGCTGTACAGTTTGCAAATGTGGCCTTGATGGAAGAGTATCAATAGGGAAACAACGGTGTTACAAGAAATCCATTGGAACTTCTGTTTCCGGTTTGTCACAGGCCAAGTAGGAGACACGGCAAACATGTGGAAAAGGTGCTCTAGTCACATGAGACCAGAAATTAACTTTTTAACCTGTTGGGGAATTCTAAAGCTGTAAGACTAGATTGGAGATCAATATTCCAGCAAAGGACCTTTACCATACAGCCAGATCTACAATAGAACAGTTTAGAGTAGAAATGTCCAACTCCAATCCTTAAGGGTGATTAAACTAGCTAACCTTCTCAATATGTCTTCAAGTTCTCCAAAGGCCTGTTAATGAACCAATTACTTGATTCAGGTAGGTTGACCCATGTTGTCATAGGACACCTGCCCTTGAGACCACTGGACTGTCCAAAGTGAGCATGTAAGTTCATGGGTAAGAATGGCTCAGTTAAATTTCAGACTTACATCTAACTGAGAATCAGTGGAAAGACATTGAAATTGCTCTTCACAGTCAATGCCCAACCAGTCTGACATAGCTGGAATGGGCAAGATGTCGAGTCTCAAGGTGGGTGTACAGTTGGTAGAACATCCCACTATTACTTTTTAATGTTCCATCATATAAAATCCAGTTAAAATACACAGTGTTTGTGGCTGTGGTTTAACTAAATGTGAAGAAGATCCAGGGGTACAGATACTTTTGTGAGACACTAGATTTTATAAACAATATTAGTAATAACCTCAGCAAGCTTGTCAGTTAATGTGTAGAACTTTTATTTTGTTTCTGTTGATTTAGCATTTAAAATGTTTTGCTATCCAATTTTAAAATATAATAATTTGTAACAAATATTCTGCAATCTACCATAATTTATCAGTTGTAGTAAAGTTGTGTGAATTTGAAACAAACAACCTTTGGTTGGGGAGAAAAAAGAAAATTTAAAAGCAAATGTTTTCTACACAGACTAGTTTGAGCAAACATTTGAAAACAAAAAATCAATACTCTGTGATGGTGTGCAGGTTCATTGTCTCGTTTTCACACACCAACAGCTTTGTGTCTGGTAAAAGTCTTCATAGTGCTGGAATTTGGTTTGGAAAAAAAATAAAATATGTTTCTATCCATTTACCTTTTATCCTTTTATGTGTGTCTAAAACAGAATTTTACGAAAACCTTTGCTGATACACAAATAAAGCGTTTTATATGTTTTTAACCTTGTAGTTTCTTAATTATACTTTTTTCTGCCAATAATCTAAGTTAGAACATGAGACACAAATGTGTACTGCAAAGTACATGCACTTGTGCAATGTGCAGTTTTAAATGCCTGCATGTGTATGTCTCAGCTCTGCATCGCTCTATTAGGCTGTTATGAAAGAGCAGTAATGGCATTAAGTGAGATGATGGTAGACCTTAACCCCATTCCCGGTCATTATTCTCACTGAAAGGTTAACATCTTTTCTGCTATGTTGGTATAACTTAATGGCATTTACAACATAACAGATAAACACTTTTCAGCTGTTTGGGGTGATAACTAATTATTGGGAAATTTCTTTGTAAGCACTTACACACAGAGAACAGAGCACTGAAAAGTAACATCTGCAGTAAACTGATTTTTCTCAGCAGTGGGTCTTGAGTGTGGAAAGAATTTATATTATGAAGCTGTTCAGAGTTGGCTCCAACATGCTTTCTAGCTGATTCCGTTAGAAGTTGATGGCTTTAAGCACGAGTGTTCCCATATGACATTAAAAGCAATCTTGAGGGATTAGGTCATGGTTACCTGCTCTACATGCAAATAAACACTTAGCCATGTCACGCAGTGTGCTAACACCTGAGCTATAAATATTTCATCAGCAGGGCCGGTGAAATTAGAGATGTACGTTTTAAGGCAAAAAAAAGGAATGTTGAAATTTACCTGTACATTTTTGAAAATTCCCAACGCAGGCTAGGCAAACTCAACATGATTCATTGCCTGAGTCACATTTTTTGCAGTTATTTACTTCAAACATCTTCATAAGATTCACTATTTAACCTAACAGACAGAGAAAGAAAAGTGAATCAACTGATTTGTGACCTCACAGAGTTCAGTGTTCATTGGGCAATCAATGATTAAATGCGTGTCTTTTGCGTGAAATAAAAATGTTGATTTTAACAATTTGAGAGAACCTATGTGACAATCCGTAGTCCTTATGTGTGTCACAGGAAGTTTTACTTTCAGACTTCTAATGTAATGTGGATGAATGTGCCTCAAATCTACTTTCCGAGATGGTCTGAGCATCTTCAATTTCTCTCAAGTGCGATTACACCTGTAGTTAGTGCAGTTTATGTGCAGACGGGTTCCTCAGGAACGACATCAGTGTCAAGTCCCTGTTCCCCAAACACAAACTCAATAAAGTCTCCTATGTCTAGCATCCATTATATGGGTAACCAAGATTGTGTTTTGTCTTAGCAATAATTGAGAAACTAGACATTAAATTTGTCCTTTTTCTTTTCATGAGGATTTCAACAGGTTCATGTTCTCTCTGGATTTAATGTCAAAAGGACTCATTCTTTTGCTCTTTGTTTAAAAAGACTTTTTAAAGTGTCTTCAAAAACAGAAAATGAATTTTATAAGGTACATGTTGTTAGATTGTCTTATATTATAAAAGTTGCGAACATTTATATTTTTTGATGAATAAATTCCTCTACAGTTTTTTTTAAATAAACCCCTGATATGTTTGAATCTGAACAAAATCTAACAAATTTCTGCCATATAACTGGATCTGTTTTCAAGCAATTATTTTTTTTTAGATAACCTTTATTTGGCAAAGCAGCAGCGCTACAGTTGCTATAAACTGAAAAACTCAGCATTCTTCATCTAAATCTTTGAAAAGCTCCCAGTCCTCGCCTAAAGGCAGATAGGATCAGTAGACAGCCAACATTTTCAATTTTGTGCTATCAGACACTGAGGAGATATGTCAACACTTGGGTCCCTCTGCAAGTAAACACAGGACAACCAATAACCTAGATTCAACATCACCTCTGCTCCTCTCCCACTGTAGGTCCTCCATGTTAATCTAATTTAGATCCAGATCTGTTGATCAAAACTGACTCCTACATTCCCCATATGACAGAAAACTTCAGTGTCACTCGTGTCATTCTAGGTGATATTTTAGTGCGACAGTCCGCGAATCAGCTTGTCTACTTGGTAAAAGTTCCACTTATGGGTGTAGAAGCTTTTATTACTATCATGTACTGAGAAGGGCTGTCAGCTATTGGTTTTTGCAATATGATTAAAGCACCCAGGTTTATTTTAGGTGGTAAAGACTGATGTTTTTAACAAAAAATGTTAGACTTTTCAAATGTGTGGCCTTATTTATGTAGTTAAAAGCAGATCTTTACATAAACTGAACGAAAAGATAACCTTTTTCTCCTCACTGTCTGACAATAACCCTTTCCTTGTTTAAGTCTGCTAGGACTACCAAAATTATTCCTGTCTCCGAAATGAAAAAGATTTTGCTTTTTTGCTTTTTTCCAACTTCTGAAATGTACGTAGTATTTGGTAGTTTAACTGTATGAAGGGGCAAAAAATTTTTTTGGGGGGGTCTCCCCCCCTTTCCCACAAAAAATCAACCCCAATAGTTTGCTGAAGGTTTGGCCCCATTCCTATTAACAAGCGAGGTTTCCCCAACCCCCCCAAACTGGTTTTCTAGGGACACCTTTTTTCCGGGGACCGTTTCAGTTTTTGAATGACGAGTTTTCTATGTGACTGAGATCAGAGTTTTGTGATGGCCACTCTAAGACACTGACTTTGTTGTCCCTAAGCCACTTTGCAACTAATTTGTTGGTTTGCTTAAGGTCATTGTCCAGTTTGAAAATCCATTCCTGCCTAGGCCTTACCTTCACGGCTGACATCTGGAGATGTTGCTTTAATGGTGTCACACATTGTTCTCTCTCATCATAATTCCATCCATTTTGTGAAGTGCACCAGTCCATCCTGCAGCAGAAGCAGATCAATACTGCCAACACTTTTCTTCATAGTTGGGATGGTGTTCTCAGACTTGCAACCTTTTTTCTTGCAAATGTAACAATAGTCATTATGTCACTTCAATATTTGTTTCATCAAACTACAGGACATGTCTCCAGGAAGTAAGGTCTTTGTCCCTGAGTACATTTGAGAACTAAAATCTTGCTCTTTCAGTTGCTTTTGGAGTAAAGGAAAAATTTTCCTTTTTCTTTTAAGGGGGCCCCTTCCCCTTCCATTTTTTTTCCCCTTGTTTGGGGGGGATGTTTTTAACACACTTTTTCCCAACTTCAGCAAGCGTTTCCCCAAAAAGGTTTTTTTTGTTCTATATATGGTCGATTCACACATTTGGCACAACAATGTGACACCTTCAGACATCTAAAGATTGTACCCAAGAATAAATCAGACTTATAGAGGTCTACAATGCTCTTCCTGATGTCTTAGCTGATTTCTTTAGATTTTGTCATGTTGTCACACAAGGAAGAAGCGTGTTTGAGTGGTTGCCTTAAAATACTGTACGTCCACAGGTGTGTCTCCATTTAACTCAAATCTTGTGAATTGACATATCACAAGCTTACAAAACTAACTATGACATTATTATCTTGGCTTTTTCCAAATTGTTTAAAGGCATTGAAATATTTGTAAACTATGGTCACCTAAATGCTGATTGGCATTTAGGTGACCTAAACAGTAAAAGTTTAGTCTGATTACCGTAAATTCCAGACTACAGAGCGCACCTGATTAAAAGCCGCATGCCCTAGTTTTAGAAAGAAAACCAATTTTGTACTTGTACAGGCCGCACTGAAACCATCAGAGTCCTGTTCTTCAGTGTCCAAATTGAACAGCCTCTGGATCTCGTCACTCACTTCAGCCTCTTCCTTGACGCTCTCACTTGAGCACACCCGGTCCCCTTAATCACGCACCGCAGTCCCCGCCTTTTCGAAACCCCCTTGGTTGATTTCCAGTTGTTTAGGGTGGGAATATAAATGTCTAATTTTTCAATACCGGTAATTTAATTGTGGAAAAGTGCTCTTGATTTACACACAAGTTTTATTGGACCTGTTTGAACTAAATCATCAATTTTATTGGTCTTTACTGTTTCCAGGGAAAATGTTTTTGGCGGCATGAAAAAAAAAAATGCATTAAACCCGCAACCGGTTTTTTATAAAGGGCCGCAGTGTTCAAAAGTGTGGGAAAAAGAGTAGGGGCTTATAGCCCGAAATTTACGGTAATTGTCACTCATTTTAAGGGGGAAAAAAAGGGTTTTTGTGTTTTTTTTAAAACAGTTTTCCCTGAATATCGGGTTCAGCTGGTAAAGGGTACTTTTTAGCTTGTAAGCTAATATAATTAAATTGTGTTTTTGATTATTTCTTTTTAAAACATTTTCTTTACTTTAAAATCTTTGCCTGCTACTGTACTATCTAGGCCATGTTCTATTACTCAGTTTAATAAATAGAAGCTAATGAGGAAGAATAAAAACAGAGTTAAATGACCAAAAAAAAACAACTATGTGATGGTGAAAAATGTTGCTGGACTAAAGAGTAATTGCAGAAAATGTTGAATCAACTTTTCCTTTGTTGTTTTTTTTAAAGGCAGGCATCAAGCAGGATCACGGAGTAGAATAGTTGGACCCAGATGACTGAGAATCCATTACTGTATAGCACAGTCCACTGCAGAAACGCTCCCTCTGAGATTCAAATCTTGCAGATTAAAACAGTGGCTCATAAGTCCATGTATGTGTGTGTGTGTGGGTGTGTGTACGTGCGTCATTATGCACATGGCCCTGCATGTGTGTTCAGTGAAATGTGTTTAAATGCCTTTGTGGGTGGCTGCTTGTGTGCCTCTGTGTTTTCAGCAGCCTAAATACCGAAGCTTTTAACATCAAAGCTCCAAGAGGATTTAAGTGGCCTAAAACTTGCCAAATTTGAATATAAGTGATGTCCAGTAGGGATTGCTGATGAGCTGCCCTGTATGAAAAGGAATTCACTAAACGTACACCTAAAATACTGCCTGGTTTTAGATGTGGACCAATTTTTTTTGGTGTAAAGTTCTGCTTTAGTCATGAAAAGTAATCTCAGAGACAGTATGTACAGTAAGATGAGCCAAATTAGCCTTTTCCATTTATTCAGCATTTATTTTAAGTACTTGTTACAGATTTATACCAAACTACAGACAGATATACACACTTTTGACTTATGTTTTTTAGCCTTTGGACATATAAAAATTGTTTCTAACTGGTCTGTTTTTTAGATTTTTTAAATAAAAATGCTAGTAAAGAACAGCTTGAAAGGGTTTGTTAAATCAAGCGGATAAAGTAACAACCTAAATGCTGAAGGGCTCAGAGGGCAGTTGGTTGTTAAATTAAAAAGCAGAAACTTGAGAATTGATTCACAAATCTGAAGATCCAAATTCACAGGATGACAGCAGAGGAAAACAATCGAGCCGTAAGACATTGCCAAAACTGTCAAACAACAAAGGCAGGCATTATAATACTGGGTAAGCAAACATTGGTGGACAAGTTTGGATTAATTGGCTAACTGAGAACTGGAGTTTGACAAAAGCAGGAAGTAAAACTAACTAAAAAATCGCAAGGGAAAACATTATAAACATGTAAACATTATAAACATGAAAATATTATAAATTCAACACCAGTCTTACTAAATCTGGACACATAAGAGCCAAGAAGACCAAAAAAAGTCAAAAAAACATTTAAAAAAGGAATGGCAGGATATTGTCATTGTTTTAGAAACGGCTTTGACCCACATGCAGTAACTCACTCAGGAAACAGGAGAAAGGTTAATAAGTTTATTGAGACTGGGGGGTGAAATGGAGACTGGATTCCGGGACCGGGAACAACTGTACTGTTTGGAAGGAGAACAGGTAAGGTATTAACTGGGAGATGAACACTGATTGTAATAACAGAAGGAGGTTTGGAGTTGAATCGCCAGGGGGAGAGACGTCGGGCCTGAGAGCAGTGATCCAGATCTGCAGATCCAGGTAGTGCCACTCTGAGCACGGTTAAAGGTTATTTCTGGAGATCTGATATCATGGGGTGTGGAGCGAGACCAGACAAAGTTAATATGTGTATCGGGTGTTGGATCTTCTAGATGGGAGCACAGGTGACGGTGAGCAGAGTTCGCTTGGTGGATGGGTCCGAGAGAGAGCGAGGAACCAAGGAGATGCCAACTGGTTTTCTTTGTCTGGAAGATCTTTGACTTAAGAGTTTAAAGCTTGTCTTGGAGCCAGGGAACGAACTGGAACAGGATCCAGGGTCTTGGCATAAATGCCATCTAGGTTTTAGGCAGAGTTAACAGCAGGCAGCAGAGACAGAGTCTCAGACCCTGACATCACCTACCCCCTCAACATCCGCCACCTGGCGGCCCAGAAAAAGTGGATGGAAGAGAAGATCAATAATCAGAAATGAGGGAAGGGTCACAAATAATAGCGCGTGGCACCCAGGAACGGTCCTCGTGACCATAGCCCTCCCAGTCGGCGGCGGCAGGAGTCCACGATATGTCGGACCGCATAAACGGGGTGCCTCTCAAGGTCCTGGGCTGGTGTAGGGAGTTCGGCCGGAGGGCACAATGCACTGGTCTGAAAGGGTTTAATCTGTGAAACATGGAGTGTGGGATGGATGCGGAGAGTAGGGGGCAAGTGGAGATAGACTGCAGTAAGGCTGACCAGAGAGTCGATCTTATATGGACCAATAAAGCGTGGGGTAAGCTTCTATGACATAGATGTGAGTGGAATGTCCCGAGAGGAGAGCCAAACTTTCTGACCGGGAGAATACTGAGGAGCAGGTTTGTATCTTCTATCAGCAAAATGTTTGTTCTGTTCAGCAGTGCATTGAAGGGCTCTGACTATGTTGCACCATACCTATTTGCAGCGACGGATGTCATGGTGGACTGAGGTGTCTGAGATTTCTTTTTCGTCGGACGGAAAAAGTGGGGGTTGATAACCTAATGAGGCCTCAAATGGTGATAACCCAGTGGCTGAGGAAATGTGTTCATTATGTGCGTACTCAAGCCAAGGAAGGTACTTGTTCCAGTCGACTGGATTGGAGGAGGTGAAACATGTGTGGACTCTAGTTCCTGATTCATCCTCTCTGTTTGTCCGTTGGACTGTGGATGATATGCAGAGGTTAAAGCGAGTTTAGCATCACTAGCTGAACAGAACTGTTTCCAGACCTGAGAAACGAACTAAGGTCCACGGTCAGACATTATATCCAGGGGGATGCCGTGCAGACGAAACACATGTTTAATCAGGAGCTGGGCTGTTTGGAAGGCAGATGGTAGCTTCCTAAGGGGAACAAGGTGACAAGCTTTAGAGAAACGGTCTATGATCGTGAGAATGATCGTCATACCTTGTGATGTGGGAAGTCCAGTGACGAAATCGAGTGCTATGTGTGACCAGGGTCGTTTGTGTATACTGAGGGATTGTAGAGGTCTTTTCAAGCGCAAATGAGATAGGCCTGCACGTATTCCTTTATGTCCTTATGCATGGATGGCCATCAGAAGCTAGAGACGAGTGCTGTCGTTTGGCTGGAACCAGGGTGGGCCGAAAATTTAGCTGGGTCTGGTTCAGACTGCTGAGCTTGTGACACCAGGTCTGCGATCTCCCAAGTAACGGCACCGATGATGCAACTTGGGGGGAGAATGGGAGCTGGTTCCTTCACTGAATCATCAGAGGAGAATTGATGAGACAGAGCATCTGGTTTTGTATTCTTTGAGCCGGGTCGGTAGGAGATGGACAGGTTGAATCGTGAGAAGAAGAGAGACCAATGGGACTGTCTGGAATTGAGTCGTTTTGCTGACTGGAGATAAGCAAAATTCTTGTGATCAGTCCAGACCTACACTGGGTGTTCGGCTCCCTCAAGCCAGTGTTGCCACTCCTCCAAGTCTAGTTTGATGGCTAGTAGTTCTTGATCTCCAACGTCGTAATTTTGCTTGGTATTGGTCAGTCTGCGGGAAAAAAAAGCACAGGGATGAAGTTTCCCATCGGAGTTGGAACTCTGGGACAACACCGTACCTACCCCAGTGTCAGACGCATCAACCTCTAAGGTAAACTGTTTCGAAGGGTCAGGATGGATGAGGATGGGAGCTTGTGAGAATTTCTCCTTGAGGGAGAGGAATGCGGCATTGGCTTCATTGGCTTCAGGGGTCTACCGGAATGTGACTTTGGTTGAGGTCAGTGCATTTAAAGGAGCAGCGGTCTGGCTGTAGTTGCGTATGAACCTTCTGTAGAAATTGGCGAAGCCCAGAAAACGTTATAGTTATTTCCGAGTCTCAGCTAGGGGCCAGTCGAGGACTGCCTTGATCTTCTCAGGATCCGAGTGAACCTGCCCACCCTCAAGAATGAAATCCAGGAAGGTCACTGATGACTTATGGAATTTGCATTTTTCTGCTTTGATGAATAATCTGTTTTCCAGGAGGCGCTGGAGGACGAGGTGGACATGTCGTAGAAATGTTTCTTGAATAGTTGAGGATGTCGTCAAGGTAAACAAGTACGAAGATATTGAGAAAATCATGGAGAACATCATTGACGAGAGATTGAAAAACTTCTGGGGCATTGCAAGGGCCGAAAGGCATGACCAGATACTCAAAATCTCCAGTGGGTGTTTTAAAAGCTGTTTTCCACTCATCCCCCTGGAGGATTCTGACGAGGTGGTATGCGTTGCAAAGATTCAGTTTAGTGAAGATGGTTGATCATGGACTGGTTCGAAGGGAGAAGAAATGAGAGGGAGGGGGTATTTGTTCTTGAAAGTGATTTGACTGAGGCCTCTATAGTCAATGCAAGGTCTGAGAGATCCATCTTTCTTTCCCACGAAGAAGCAACCCGTTCCTAGTGGGGAGGATGATAATTCCGGCAGCCAGTGACTCGTTGATATAAGTTTCCATAGCTTGTTGTTCTGGACAAGTGATGCTATACAGTCTGCTAGATGGAAGTGGGGTTCCGGGGAGAAGTTCGATGGTGCAGTCATAGGGGCGATGAGGTGGTAAAGACAGTGCCTTGGTCTTACTAAACGCTTGCTTTAAGTCGTGGTACTCCTCCGGTACTTTGGTCAGGAGGATCAGACATGTAGTGGACCAGGACTTAATACGGAGATCTGACCAGTTTAATTGTGGGTTATGTTGTTTTAACCAGTCAAAACCTAAAACTATTGAGGATTGTGAAATGGGAAAAACGAAAAAGGATATGTGTTCATGATGATTACCTGAGATGATGAGTTCAAGTGGCTTGGTGAGTTATTTTTAGAAGTGTGTCTCCATTATGGGCTGAAACCAGGAGGGGTGTAGTAAGGGGCACCGTTTTAATGTTTGCTTGAATCACCGGGTTTTGGTCGATTAGAGTTTGTTCACAGCCTGAATCAATAAGAGCTGAGAGTCTGAAAGAGTCACTATTGAAATTAATTGATGCTGGTAAAGTGAATCGAGGGGCCTTGAGATTAGTTGGATGGTCCGCCAGCTGTAATGGGGAGGCTGTCTTTTGGCCAAACAGGACAGGATGCAGTGAAATGGTCAGGGGAACCACAGTAGATACATTGATTAAATTCTCTTCGTCGTTGTCGTTCTTCTGGAGAGAGGCGGGTTCTACCAACTTGCATGGGTTCTGGTTCGGATATGGGAGTATTAGTTACTGGCCGGGAAGGATTGGGGTTGCCCGGAGGCAACTGAGGTCTCACAACACTTTGCTCAGTCTTGTATATTTTTCTTTCTTTCATTCTATTATCAATTCTGGTGGCTAAGGCGACAAGTTCATTTAATGTCTTTGGTTCATCTATATCGGCTAGCTCATCTTTTAAAGACTTATCTAGGGATTGGAAAAAAACTGCCTTAAGAGCACAAGAATCCCAGCCTGAAGCGGCTGCAAGAGTGTGAAATTCAATGGAGAACGATTCTTCTGTTTTAGTGACCAGAGACAGCGAGCTACGCTTGTCTGATCTGATTCTACAGAGAAAGTTTGTTTAAAGTCCTGTATAAACTCTTCATATGTACAACCAAATTAGTAAATCAGGACTCTGCCCATTTTAACGCCTTGTCAAGTAACAAACCTTAAATAAATGAAATCTTCACGTCATCATGTAGGAAAGATTGTGGTGACTGGTTGAATACTAGTGAGCATTGTAATAGGAAACCTCCACAGTTACCAACCTCACCGGAAAATTTCTCTGGATTAGGGAAAGTGACGTCACGGGAAAGCGGAAGCTGTTGTGAGACCGGGGACTTTGCTGCGCCCTCTGGAGTGGAGGCGGAACGGGTGTGGAGAGTGTGTTGAAGCAGGGAAGCTATCTGTTCGAGTTGTTGATTCGTGTTTTTCTGTTGTTCCAGGAGAGACTGCAGGGTTGCTTCATGGGTTTGAATCTGGTGTCTGTGATCAGAAAGACTCCGCCTGAGTGAGTCTGCTGGGTCAGATTGGCTTGAGTGTTCTGTCATTGTTTTATAAGCGGCTTTGACCCAAAAGCAGTAACTCACTCAGGAAACAGGAGAAAGGTTAATAGGTTTATTGAGACTGGGGGTGAAATGGAGGCTGGAATCTGGGACTGGGAACAACTGGACTGTTTGGAAGGAGGACAGGTAAGTTACTAACTGGGAGATGAACACTGATTGTAATGATAGAATTATTTGCGCTTACAGGAGGTTTGGGGATGAATCGCCAGGGTGGAGAGACGTCAGGCCTGGGAGCGGTGATCCAGATCTGCAGATCCAGGTAGTGCCACTCTGAGAACGGTTGAAGGTTATTTCTGGAGATCTGATATCATGGGGTGTGGAGCGAGACCAGACAAAGTGAATATTTGTATCGGGTGTTGGATCTTCTAGATGGGAACACGGGTGAGGGTGAGCAGAGTTTGCTTGGTTGATGGGTCCGAGAGAGAGCGAGGAGCCAAGGAGATGCCAACTGGGGTTCTTTGTCTGGAAGATCTTCGACATAAGAGTTTAAAGCTTGTCTTGGAGCCAGGGAACGGACTGGAACAGGATCCATGGTCTTGGCATAAATCTAGGAAGGAACACAGAGGAAGGTAAGTATTTTCCTTTAGCATGCACAAATAATCACAGGCTTCAGGGGGCTAGGGTTTACCACGCAGGTTAACACAAGCGTTAAAGTACTGGAAAAAGGCTCCTCTTATGCTCCTCTCATAATGAGGTTAACGCGATGCACCTGTCATAGCTTCACACATGTGCTCTGGTGCCATTTAGGGTTTAAGCAAAGTAAACAGCACGCAGCAGAGACAGAGTCTCTCAGACCCTGACAGATATAGGTTCTCATAGTATAGTAACTTTTACTAAAAATAGTACAGTTTCATTGTATGACATAATCTAAAGCAGCAATTCCTTCTGCTAATAAAACAATAGAACAGACTGATTTTAATTGTATCCCATGTTGTCTATAGACCATGCGTAGTTAGAATAAGGTTATTTATACCCAAGTCTATTTTATTAAGATTAATATTTTCATTTCATGTGATCTATTCTGACTGCTGGTAGTGTAATTTCTTTTTTTATTTCATATTTTTTAAACACAAAATATAGTTGTGGAATAACAATCTTTTCTAATCTCTGTGGGTGTCCAACAATGCCTTGTTTTGTTCTTATACCTTGTATGTGAAAACACAAACACAATTTCTAAACCAAAGGGTATCTTTTTTTAGATTGTTTTGAAAATATGTAGTTGATTCTGCTTAAAGAAGAAGCTGCAGCTGTTTCTTTTCGACTGTAGTGCAGCTGGCGTACCACACTGTGCATGCATATGTCAGGACACTCATGAAGCGGTAGAGGTTCTTCAGGGTTGAAGGAAGCTTGTTCCTCCTTAGTATCCTCCAGAAGAAGAGGCATTATTGGGCTTCTTTGACGATGTGGGTGGTGGTTGTTGTCCAGCTCAGGTCTTTCGCAATATGGAATCTGAGGAACTTGAGGTCTGAGACACGCTTCACCTCCTCTCCATTGATCTTCACGTTTGTGTGCAGTGTGGACCTCAATTTTGGGAAATCAAAAATGATTTCTTTGATCTTCTTGAAAATTAGGTTAAGGTGGTTGTCACTGCACCAAGTTGCCAGTGTCTGGACCTCCTCCCTGTATGGTGCCTCTTATTGTTGCTGATCAGTCCCACAGTGGTTGTGTTGTCGCAAATTTAATGGTAGTGTTGGAGCGCTGAGTGGTGACACAGTCATGGGTGTAAAGTGTGAACTGAATTGGACTAAGGACACATCCCTGAGGCACACACAGACCACAGACAGAGGGGGTTCCCAGCTGCAGTTTTTGCAGTGTGTTGATCAGTCTGCTGGGCCTGATGGGATTGAATGCAGAGCTGAAGTCTACAAACAACATCCTGACATACAGTATGTGTTTGGTTTTTCCAAGTGGCTGAGGGCGATGTGGAGGGCTATGGCAATAGCTTTATCCATGGATCTGTTGGACCCGTAAGGACCGGATTTATGGCGGCAGTTTTCAGGCAGGTGGGGACTATAGCTTATTGCAGCAAGCATTTGAAGACACTTATGAATACCGCAGTAAGCTGATGAGCGCATGATTTCAGCACTCTCCCTGGTACTCCATTAGTACCTGATGCTGTTGAAGGGTGAGTGGCTGATCGCATTCTGATGGTGTCAGCAGTGTCCTCCGCCTGTCTGGAGTCCTAATCAAAGTGAGAGAAGAATTAAGATGATCCAGGAAGGAGTTGTTAACAGAGGAGGTAGTTCACTGCACTATCTTACACTCTGGATTTGATTAGCAGATGACGGTGCTTGTACTCTGGTGTCAGAAACAGAGATTGTGGTCAGGTGTCAAAGGTGGGAGGAAGGATGGGCTTGGTAGGCTCCAGTAATATGTGTGTAGACCTGATCCAATGTTTTCTTGTTTTACTGTCCACATTTTTATAAAATGTGTATGTGTTGAAATCACTTGCTATGATACAAAAGCCATCCGGTTGCTTGTTCTGCTGTCTGCTGATGACATCATGCCACCTGCTCATAGCTAAACTTGCTTTAGCATGTGGATGCACAAAAAACACAGCTACAAACACTGCATCAATCTCTCTAGGTAGATAAGATGGTCAACATTTTAGCATTAAAAGACCAGGTCTGGGCAGCAGTATCTCTCCATAACAACAATGTCTGTCCACAAGCTTTTGTTTACATAAAAACACACACTATCTCCTCTTACTGGAGTCTGGTGTTCGATCTCCCTGAAAGATTGTGCAATCTGCTAGCTCCTCTGCAGCCAGGTCTCTGTTTTTGTCATGATGAACCTATCAGTCCAGTCATTAGCAAACCTTAATTTAATCTTATTCCAACTTGTTTATCGGGGAGTGTGCATTAGCGAGAAAAATGCTGAGGATTTCTGGTTTGTTTGGTGCTGCCTTTAGCCTAGCTCATATAACAGCTCACTTATTTGCTTCTGTCATGTCTTGCAAAGCTATCTTTGTTCTCGTCATCTCTTTTCTGTCTGTTCATGCTGGTATATAATCTTTAGGAATAGGTTCTAGAAGAAGAACATACAAAAAAAGTTTGGTTTGACTACGTATGTATTTTTTTAAGTGCACCAGAAATGTACTATAAAATTCTGTCCTTTCTGGTGCAGTGTGAGGCTTTCACTGTCATGTACAGGTGTATCTTAATAAATTAGAATCTCATCAGAACATCAATTTATTTCAGTAATTCTAGTGTCAAACTGTCAAAATAATTACATTGAATAAATGAAGTATCACGATTCTGTTGCTTGCTAAGCAAATGCTTCAAATTTTGATTTTCTATCTCACCCATCTCACTTATCTTCTATCTTACTCCTCTCATTGAAATGAAATCCAAAGGCCAACTGGTTGCAAAACCATACGTCATCTTTACATCACTCCGTTGACCAGCGTAGTCTGCCTGCTCTTATGGCACGTCAGCTCGTGGGGCTGTGAATAGCTCTCTTGATGAATCAGCGGCGTAACAGAGGAGGGATGACTTCTACCCCATCACCTCATCTTTCCTTTCATAAAACACATGGAGCCTGTAAAAAGCTGCCTAATCCCGCTTTGAAGTCTTATTAGTAAAGGGCTGTTGTTTGCTGGCAACTGTCAAGTCAACATATTACCCTATGATAGTGTTTATCATAATATGACACCAACAATTTCCTCTGTTAGAAATCCTATCTTTTATTTTGTAATATTCAAATTTTCTAAAAAATTTAATTGTAAGTTTTTGTAAGCTGTAACATTTAATCCTTGAAACGCCAAAACTAATCTCAATTATTCAGTTGAATAACTTAAATAAATTGTCTTATCAAAGATATTCTAATTTATGGAGATGCAGCCGTAAATGTAGCACTAATCTATACGATTTTAGGAGAGGATTCTCAGCTGCTTTATGTACACTGTGTGATGAATTACGAGGCAAATGTAAGAGGAGAGATTTTAAAGCACGGTTTGAATCACTTTGCTACAATGTTCATGTCTGTCTGGATTAAATGACAGAGGGAGAAGAAGTAACATTTGATATAAAATCAGATGTATCAATAAAGTGTTAGAAACGTAACAGTATGTAGGAAACACAGCCATGCCTCAACTCTGTTGGATCTGCTATCTGTCTTCCTGTCCTACATAATAGCTATCGTGCTCTTACACATGTCCACTCTCATGTAATGAAATTTGGCAGAAATCTAATAGGGAAGATTTGTGTTAGGTAGTATTGGCGTAAATTAGACAGTGCCATTCCAGCTATTCAGTCAGAGTTCACTCCTCCACCTTGATAATCAGACACTTTCTGTCTCCAGCATGGCTATCACATACTCTCACATTGTGTGTGTGTGTCTTTATAAACACCATTTACAAGTTAATCATCCCATCTGTGGCATTAATGCTAACAGGATCCCACTTGGTTGGGGATCAAATCAGGAAGTATATAATCCCAACACAAGAATGTACAAAATAGCATTATGAATTTGGATTTAGCTTTATTTACTAAATAATCTTATTTAATATTATATGGTGTGATTATTTTGTGTGTATTGGACAGTATAGTTAATTGTTTGCTCAATGACCCTGTTAGCCATATCAGCATGTTTTATTCACAGTGGTAGCTGTATTAAAGGAAGCACTCTTTTACACTTAATGGCATAAGAAATGGAAACCCAAAATATTTTCGATAACAAAAATCTAATGACCTCATATGTTGTTCTTTTCATGTCTTTACTCTCCATTTGCATAGCACATTTCAGCAGCAAGACAATTCAAGTGCTTTACATGCTAAAAAAATAAAATAAAAACATTTTGAAAAATCAAATTGCAGTGGCATGATAAAGGCAAGTAAAGAAAAGTTGGACTACAGATTAGGATTAATTACCTCAACTTTTTTGTAAAATCGTAAGACTAAACGAACCACCCGCAGGAAAATGTACATATTTAATCAATTCATTGATGCACTCTGTGCTTCCTGGTCCATATTTTTGCCACAATGAAATCAAATATTTCTTCCTGGGGAGGAGGTCATTTCTTAGGTGGTAAAATAGGGGGTTATAAGTGACTGGTGAGCGCAAAATAAAAACAGCCTTCCCCTACAGAAGATTTTTACAGAGATCCCATAGATTTACTGAATCTTAAGCTGCTCTCGCACTGTCTATCTTGCGATGTATGCTGGTGTATAAACATGTGTTACCCAGGTATAAACATAAGGAAATGAAGGGTGGTTATTTTAATGGTGCATGTGCATTGGGATTGAAAGTGTGGAAATCGAAGTGCTCCGTTGAATTACTTAGTTGTTTTTTTTTTCTCTTGGAGTGCGCCAAAGTGGTGAAATAAAGGTTAACAAATTGATTGAAAAGTAAGTTAAGGTGTCAGTTTCACTTTCAAGCATCCGGCATGCTGAGATGAGTGAATCTTCATCAGCGAAAACAGCATAGCTTAGTGGGAGATTAAGTAATGCTATTATTAGTTCATTGTTAAAATATTTAAGTCACAGTTGCATTGATTCTGCAGCAGTGGTGCACAGAATGGCATGGTGAGTGAGAGCTACGACATTCATGCCATACAGACATGTCCAACAAATCCTTGCCAGCCTAGCTTATCTGGTAATGAAACTGTTTGTGTTACAGTGTCAAATATGTTGTAAGGTGATGCCTTCCTACGCTACTGAAACAAAAGGCAGGTACACAACAGTGTAAAAGCTGTATTAGTGTGAAAATCTCATGCAGTGTTTGAACTGATGAGAGGACAGTTAAGCTGTAAGTATATTTCCTTTCTCCAAGCAGAAACTCAAGTCATGTCCTGCTCCGACCTCTTTCCTTTGCAGTCTTGCATACAGATGAGATTGCTACCTAATTGAGAGGTTGCCATTTAAAAATCTAATCTTGTTCTGTCTTCCTCTTTGTTTTGTCTTGTAGTTCCGCCTAAGATATATGACATTTCCTCTGACATCACAGTAAATGAGGGCAGCAATGTGTCGCTCATCTGCACAGCCACTGGGAAACCTGAGCCAGCCATTGCCTGGAGACACATAACCCCGTTAGGTGAGTTTGCTCCCCCTTTCACATATGCCGATGGATGGATGGATGGATGGATAGATGGATGGATGGATGGATGGATGGATGGATGGATGGACGGATTGATGGATGAGTGTAAATGAAAAATGTTTTTTGAAGAGCATTTTGTTACTATAAATCAAAGATTTGTATGAGCACAAAGTAGTTTAAGTTTGATATGCTTTGTAAAAGGTAAATGTTAATTAAGTGTGCTTTTTATCTTTATTAATATAATCACTGGACACACACACCTAATTCTTTAAATCCTGAATCTTTGCTTTGAAAACTCATTCCAAAGCGTAACCATTTCTCCAAATCCCCCACCCAGTTACTTCCAGTCCTTCCTCATTTTCATATTAATGGATTAAAGCATGCAGTGCTTATCTGATAGCTGTGAGGATGACTGCATTTATCTTATGGCTGTCAAATCCCCCCTCTCTGGCGCGCTGGCCCTGATTGCGTTAGGGGAGTTTTCAAAAGATGATCAAAAGAGCCATCCTCAGAGTCCAAGTGGCAGTCACTCATTCTACTTTGAAGTGTCCACACTTTGAAGTTTGCCAGGGAAGAAAATGATATGCTGGTCAAATGAAAGGGCCCACGACCAAATGTAATCACAGAGTGTATCCCAGCACATCAGAAGAGAAGCCCTTTGCCATAGGCTGTCTGAATCAGCTGAAGTAAGGGTGATTTGTCTAAAAGACCTGATACAACTGGAAGGTTGTAATAAGCTAATTACCTATCCATGAAATACCGTTAACTCTTGGATATGCTAAACAGGCCGCCCCACCCAGTGTTCGTGAATGCAGTGTGAATATGCAATCACAGTATAGGTAAAATACAGATTTCTTATAGTTGCTAATGATCAAACAATAATAGACCTTGAATGAACTAAAGTGAACTGAGAAACTAAATGCATTTAGTCCATAATTACTAGTAATTACTTTCAAGGTGTGAATGAATTTCTAATATCATGAATAGATTCATAAAATCAGAAATATTAGAATCCCTGAGAGCTACTATCCTGCACACTCTTCAATCAAGTGGCTGAATTCCTACATCATCATCCTTCAGCTCTGCAGAGGCCTGGTACCAAGCCATCCAGGTGTCTTGGAGAAGGGATGCATTTAGTTAGAGGATAGTAGCCCATGGGAACTGGACCTGGTATGTGCAGTATTTTGTTGATCTTGTTAATCTAAGGAATCAGTTTTGCCTAACTGTTGAATTATTTTCTCCACCCAGCAGAAACACTTCTCACTGTGTGTGCGGTGGAGCAGCTAAAAGAAAACTCATTCAGTTTTAAGACATGAAAGGGAAGTGCTTTAAAAGCAGGACAGCATTTTTTTGTATGTTCAGTCCATGACTCACGATTTACTGGAGTCACACTAAAATATATTACAAACTGAAATATTAATGAGTCAGAATGAAACAGAGAGGGAAGATGCTAGTGGTAACCTAGCACTTTAGGGGTGGCCTCTGTAAGATGTAACTGTATACGTTGAGCCAGGTGTATCTTTAGAAGCATAATAAAAAACTACATCTGTTAAAGATGACAGATTGTCAGGACATCATAATAGCTTTCTTAACCGAGTTACCCCATGGTTGGGGCAGAATTTTTAGGGTAAAGAAACTTCAATTAGGATAAAATATTCTCTTAGCATGGAAATTCAATCTGTCTATATGAGTGATCTGATTATATATTTCTATAAATAAACTGTTGAATTATTCTTGGAACCCCTGGTGCATTGCATGGTTTGTGACTTCCATACCAGCATTCCTATGTGCAGACAAACACCACTGGTAAAAACAAGGGGGATTTTGGTATTGGTGTGGTGTTTTCTAAGCTTTTGAAATCACTGAGAGCTCATTACTTAAGCATTTGACTATTTTCAAGAGCCAATTTTCTGTTGTAGACGGAGAATAAGGTCGAGGATAAAATGATGAGATAAAAAAGATAATTAGCTTAACTGCACTGCAGTTACTTCAAAAATACATTTCACTAAGCTACCAAACCAAACATCTTTATAACTGGTCATGTGCCACTAGAAATGCACCAATCTGAATTTTCTAGGATTTCTGCTATAAGGGGACATTTATTTTGTTTAAGTTTGTGTCACAGGTTACACTGTGTGTGAGAGTGTGGAGTCTCTGTAAAACAAACTTTTACTATTACTTCAAAACACCAGCAAAAGGATTACGGAAGTCTGTGGAACCTCTGGAAATGACTGTGCAAAGAAGGATTCGTCATAAAATTAAGAACATTACAGACCACCCTATACATCCTCTTCATCAGACTGTCGTACAGCAGCAGAGTGTTTTCAGTCAGAGGCATCTTCGGATCCCCTGTAATACTGAACTCTATAGGAGATCCTTCCTGCCTCCAGCTCTCAGCATCCCCAACCCTTTGAAGAAGCCTGCACAAAAAGAGTTACAACAACATTTAATTTCCCTTTGGGATTAATAAAGTATTTTTGAATTGAACTTAATTCAATTTAGTATCTTATATTAGCAGCTAACAAATGAAAAGCAGTCTTTCTGTGTATTACTTAGAGAATGTAGATCTTTAACTTTTAGATTTCCAGAAACCTACCCACTTTGCTGTAATACATTCAGCCTTCCTGGTGTCTGCTGAAGTCTATAGCTCTCCTTCGGCCTGAATAGGTGAGTTTACGTGCATGGTCAGTATGAGGCAATGCTGGAAAGTCAATGCAAGTAATTGCCCACTGTTGCTACATGCTCATCCAGGAGGAGTGAATGCTGCAGGTCAATGACTCGATGCAATCTGCTGGGTTTCCTTAGAATAATTCCTTTTGAATTCCTTTGAATAATACTGCATCATTTGATAACTAGGATCAGTTGGAATGTACTGTATGTGCTTGACTTTTTTGTTTTTTGGTAAAGTGCTTTGAGACTATATGTGTTCTGAATTGGCACTATATAAATGAACTGAATTGAATTGAATTAATTGCAGACATGTCTGAAATATAGAAAACTATTTCATTTTAAATCGTTTATTACATCCCTAGATCGCCGCTCACTTAATTTTAAACACTGATGCATCTTTCTTAATGACACCTGACCATGTTTGCGTAACTCTGGCCTCCATGAGTTAGCCACAAGAGTACTTGCGACACTCGGATCATGCAACACATGACACCGTTTTTCATCTCACCTAGAACATGGTGTATCATTACAGGTCATTCTCTTTTATCTTAAAAGCTTTTAAAAATAGTCTAATTTTCAAAGTACAAAAATAAAATTACTTACCTTAACCCTAAACAAAATGAAAAATAGAAAGAAAAACTTTCTTTTAATTGTGGCGCAGCATGTCTGGTCAGAGGGAGGCCGGAAACATTAGTCCTCCCTTTGTTGTTTTTGATGTGTGATTTGCTGTAATAGCAGGACAGCAGGACAACAACATTGTTAAGGTCTTTGAAATTTAAATAATAATGACTGTGCTACATAAACAAAACCCATTTACTAAATAGTAAACTATACAGAAAGTTTGTTTTTCTTCATCTTTATCCAGTGGATAGTCCTTTCTTTGGAGTGAGGTTAAGCAGGTGCAATGGCTGCAAAGTGGAAAACATGTCTACCTGGCAGGTTTGATGTTTCCAGCCTCAGTCTCTTCAACAATCAACCATTTTTGTGTGTGGGGGGAGGGACTGTTTTGCACTGTAGATAGCTCCATTGCAGCAGTCAGTGAAGTTTGACAGGATGATAAATTGCCCTGACTGACTGTCAAGTTCTTTTTCCCACTCCGACTGTTTTGTGTTTGCATTTTTCACTCTCTCGCCTTCCTGCCAACCACCAAACTGCCAGCTAATAATAAACTTTGTGCATCTAGTGAAGTGTGCCCATAAACTGTTTATGGAGACAATAATTTGCCATAGTATCTGTGCATGCAGAAATTGGATGCATGTTTTCTGATTACAGAAAAGCAAAGTGAAGCAAGTGCTTGAGGTATGCAGGTTGCTTTGCATAAGAGAAGGAATGGTATGTCTGTCCTTTTAATTGTTGAAATAAACATTGCTTATTAACGCTCAAATTAGCTGAATAACGTTTCTTTTTGACAGTTAACTCTCGGGGAATTTTGAAAGACTTGTGAATAATAACAGAGCTTTATGTTTGCAAAACAAGTTAAAGTTGTCCTGTAAATGTTTCATTCTTCCTTTCTTAAATGTGTGGATTTTTCTCCTGATTTCCAATGCTGTGTCACAGCTGCCATTTAAACTTATGAATAAATACTGGAATCAAGGTAATGATGTTTTTTGCAGCTGTTAGACATGATTTAAAGTTATACGGGTAAACAAAATACAAACCTAAAGGGAAAATATCATTAGTCAAATTAGATTTTATTAATCACAGAATCCGTTCTGGTTTTGTACTTCCTTGCCTGACTTTCAAGGTAATGTCAATGTATAGAGCATAGTGCTGTCTGCTCTCCACTCCTTCATAGGTCACTGAAAGGGGGGGGTGAAATAGCCTTCAACATGGTCTATTTCAGTCTTGTTCAGTTATGTGGGGGGAAATTGCTTTGATAAGCTTTTCCCATTGAGATTTGAATTCATGGGATAGAAGTGTGACCTTTGAAAAGGCTGACTAGAATGCTTGAGTTTGATGTTTAATTTTTTTTTTCTTGTGACAGAATTCAGCTTGGGCACAAGTTTCTCTTCCTTTTCAGTCACAATACATTTATTAATACTATACATGTTTCATTTTATATTTATGGATGTGCCAGAGTCAATAACACTCTAAGAAAGCAGGCATCACTATAGCAACGTATTGTATGTGTTGCATCTAACATACAACTGGATTCAATAAAAGCTGATGGCGATGAACTACACCTCTGTGATGCATCGTATCATTTAGGAACCGCTAAGATTTCAGAGCAGCTGTTCTGTTGGTGTTAAAAATATTTCGCAACTGAAAATAAATTAGGTCTGAAATGATAGGAGAGATTTTCTTTGTCCCCAAGACTGGTCTGAATAATTTTATGTGGATGGTCTGCTAATACGAAGTCTCAGTCTGATACTTACATGTAAACAGATCCACATGTTACACTGTTAACTACATTATTACATTATTAACACATCAAGACATCAAGACATGCAAAAGAAAATATTTTATTATTTTAGCATTATATGTAAGTGAATTAAAAACTTAATCTTCTTTTTTTTAACTCCCAATGTTAAAATATGGTTTTAGTTCTTATTCCTTTATTTTCTTTTACAAAAGTCATACCTGAAATCTAATCAAATTAACTATTCTGCCATATGCTCCATGAACCTTCCCTTTTTAAGGGTTTTGTGGCACTGGTGGTTTTTATTCATCAGTAGCTGAACAGAACAAAGTGCAAAAAGAGAAGAGAAAGCCTGCGAATAGCCTATGGCTCGGAATCGAACCGGAGACATCTATGTTGAAGACTGTAGCCTCGGTATATGGAGGTCCAGCTCCACCACTGATCCATGGGGTGCCCCGGACCTTCCCTTTTTTTAAACTAAATAATATTAGCTAAATAAAAACTATATTTACCTTTTTTTGTTTTCTGTAAACTTTTAAAATACCATTAACATAAAACACGCAAGACCATGACAAAATAAAATATATAAGAGGAAAAGAACAAAAGAAACAGGTCTGGTCAGGACATCTGAATTGAGTCTAATAATGTCTTATATTAGTATTTGGGTACCCCCTTTTTTTTACAAATGATCCAAATCGCCAAGATATAAATTAACAAAAAGACTAAAACAAGACATAACTAAACAAAAAGTAAATAAATAAAGATGTTAGAAATGAAAAAAATGAATAATTGAAAACAAGGCATTCATATTGTCTTTATCAAAGAGGAATGCAACACAGCATCAAATTCTGTCCACTTTATCCAGTCTTATGAAGTATTGCTAAGAATGGCTTTATATTTTCTGCTACAGCCAGTCTGTTTTATCTTAGCGACTGTGAGCATCTCATTCAGCCACATCCTAAAACAAGGCAGTGATGGAGATTTGA
This sequence comes from Crenichthys baileyi, assembly GCA_036173005.1. Taxonomy (NCBI): domain Eukaryota; kingdom Metazoa; phylum Chordata; class Actinopteri; order Cyprinodontiformes; family Goodeidae; genus Crenichthys; species Crenichthys baileyi. The sequence continues at coordinate 52,873 of JAHHUM010000418.1, read as the reverse complement.
AATTAACAGCAACCATGTCTGCTTTAAGAATCTGCCTTTTTAGTTCCTGTCCTGTTAGCTCAACCAAATTTTGCTAGATACCACTATAAACAATACTGGACGCATATTGTAACAAACACAGATTTCTTTATAGACAATCACAATTGCACACACTTCGAAAATGAATAGGTAAAACTTTAATATAAATAATAAAAACTCTGCATGTATTAATTAATGGTGCACCAATCAGTTAGCCAATTTTCTGTAAAACTGTTCTGAATACTGAAAAAAACATGATTTCTGCTCGCTTTTTTACTGAAATGTATCTAAATTGAGAGCTCCAGCTTTTGTGTGTGCAAACACTTTAGCAAAAGACATGCCTTGTGTTGCTCTTTACATTGAGCTTAGGAAAATTCATGTAAAGGTCTGGGACATATGCTTTGATGCATAAATGGTGTCACTTGTAACCCTACATTTTATGTTGGATTCATGATTACCTCTCCTATCAAGGAAACTGCAGGACAATGTTTCCTTCGTGGTCAGTGTTTGATACCTTTAGCTATTGAAAAGATACAAAGTTTACCAAAATGAGTGTGTGTGTGTGTGTGTGTGTGTGTGTGTGTGTTTTACGGTCCTTGGAAAGAAAATCAGTATGGGCCAAAGCAGAGATTGTCCGGTGAGACCTGAGAAAAAACACAAATCAGCATAGGTTAAAACCCCAAATTATTGCATCCTGCCTGTTAGGGGCCCTTGGAGGTTTTAAAGCAATTTCTGCCTGAAATTACATAACTTAAATAAATCAACTATAGGTCCACAGGTATAGGATTTACATGCAAACTTTTGGTACCTGTGTAAAGGTAAGACATAAAGGAATATTTTTCAAGTGGAACCACTATTGTATCTTTTACTATGTCTGATTTATTTGTGATTAAACAAATAAAAAAATAAAATTTTCAGCCTCGCCACACATTTTTTTCTAAATGAACATTGCAAAACACCATTAAAATCTCTTGGATATCCTAGTAAAGGCCCAGGTTGTATTACCCAACATCCTGACTATAACTGCAGCAAATTTGAACTGAATCAGTTGAAGCATATTTGTTCCATAAAGGTTTCAGTGTGCAGTGTGCATGGCGGAGCTAGAATTTCGGCACAATTTAGCCAAATGTGTGAAAACTGTGTCAAATGTGTTTTTCATCTCATAAAAGGGAATCTGGTCAGATAAAACTGCTGATTTCCATTCTAGGACTTCTTCTGCATATGACATAGCCTTTGGACATGACATTTACCCTGTATATAATCAAGCTTACAATTGTGCACAGCATGAAATTAATGTAATATAAAGTAATTGAACTGAATTGTATGCTTTTATCTCCAACTGGAGGAAAATAAAAGAATAAGCACTGAAAACAAATATAAAAAAATGTGCAAAAACAATTATTGATAAAAACTGTATAAACAAATGTGCAAAAAACAGCCATCAATAAAAATTTTATAAACAAACGTGCAAGAACAATTAGCAATAAAGACCATATAAGCAAACTTGGTGGCCACAGACATTTCTGGCCAGCTGACATTGTTCTTATCAATAGCTTGTATTATTGATTATGTTCCGGATGGTGATTGCACTAAAAGCTTCAACCGGGTCAGCGGTGACCATGATTTTGTGATGTCAAGTCTAGGTCCTGCAGGATGCCTCTGGGTAAATGTAGGAGCTTGTGACTCAATGTCAGGCTCACCTGGAGAGTGCCACTTGTCCTCTTTGTCATCACCAGGTCTAGAGGTAGCCTGACTCAAGACTTGTTTACCTCTCTTTGTTGGCTTGGAAGAGCTGCTCCTTTTCCCATGGACTGAAGCTACCTTGTGTTTCATGGCCCTTGAGGCACTACGTAGCTGACGGGCAGGTGGTTCATACTCCTCATCTTCTTCGTTTTCTACACAATCGTCACTGCAGAAACAGAAAGATATATGCTGAAGACTAACTTTATGTAACTGACATGCTAAAAATGAAGTTGCATCTTACACTGATTTATAATAAGCTTAGAAACACAATGGTAATGACTGTAATGACACATCATATTTATTTTCTAACCATAATAGTTTGCAGAATAGACTTCTCACCTTGAAGATTGTTTCCAAAGGCTTACAAATTGTTTGTTTTACGCTTCTGTTACATTATAATGTTTGAAATTCACAGAAAAATCACCAAACTAAAGGCGAGCTGTGAGCATGGCAGTGTGTAAAACAAAGCTGTGCGTAAAGCGAAAGTTACTACCAGTTGCATAACCTTGGTAGCGCACGGGATATTCGTGACCGGAAAACGTCATACGAAGATGTGTGATACGTCCCCACAAAGGTGGGATTCTCTAGTTTCCATTGGTACTAAAAAAGACGAAGTGGGGAAAAAAGCATATGTGTTTCCTGTATCATTTTACGTGTAGACACAGATATGCCTGAAGGACCCCTAAGCATCATTTTGTGTGTTTAAATTGCTGTAAAACCTAAAGTATTTGAGAAAAACAGATTTAGTTAATTGCCTTGTAAACATTAAAACCTCCTCTTGTGAGGGATTTTAAAAAGTCTGGCGCTATTTGACCGACTTTTAGAGCCAACGAAAAACGGGCATCCTTCCGCTGTTCTGTTCTGTAAGAACTGTAGATTTTTTCTATTTAATGCAATATGCTAATTGTACCACTAGGTGTCATTGTTGTGTATGTAAGGTAGGAACTTTCCTTCACATAAGTGGGCTTTATAGTTGGAAGAGCTAAAAAGCTACCCAGTTTGTGGAACATGTCCTGGACATTTTTTTCAGATTTATGAGCTGTGGAACTGCTGATACAACCTTTTACTAAGCAATGAACGCTTTATGTAATTAGATAAACATATCTGGATTTATTCAACTTTGCTAAGAGAGGAACAATCATCATTGAAGTGGCAGGGTACGTTTAAGTGTAGTGTTTGCCTTAACTGTTTAGATACTGTTTAGATCTTTATTAGCCCATTACCTAAACTGCTTCATGCTCATTAGGCTTTGTGCTGTAGCTGTTAATGAGAGCATTTGCTACATTTAACAAAATCTGAGAAAAACTGGGTGCAAAGCAGGCATTCGGTACATTTCCCTACTAATGTTAAGAGGGATTATTCCAGTGTTGAACTGATCACGTCTATCAGTATTGTTGACATCTAGAATGTCAATTGAAAGGAAACACTTTGTTTTAAAAAATCAAAATTTCAAAAAAATATTTTTGAAAATATTGTTTAAGGAATTAATAAAAAAAATATTTGCTACAAAGCTTGCTTTGTAGATTTTAGTTTTTTTTTTTTCCAATTACACACACAGAGATTTCTCAGCATATTCAAGTGCCTGAAAATGTGTTTCCCTGCCCAAGGGGTATTTGGCTAAATGTATAAACACACAAAGTAAGAGGCAGGTAATCCTGCAGGTTGCGAAAGTGAGTGCACTTCCAATCAGACATGACTTAAGGCTCCTTTGACCCAGTTACCCTCTCTGGAGTTTAGCAACCTAAGATTGACAGCCAGGGTGCAAGAATGGGTTTATGTATCAAAGAAGACTAACAGCCTGTTTGTCAGACAGGCACTCCGCAGAGTGTGATTTTACCCCTACATTTAGCCCACACCTTAAGTTGGGGCCAGAAGGCAACAGTGTACAATGTAGCAGCGTGGGCTGTTCTTCGTTTTCAAGAGTTAAAAGGATAAATTGATGTAGAAAATGCTGCTCTATGCTATAATGGAATTTCAGCAATGCCTGCCCTATCTGTGCACTGCAGCCCTGGAGGAAGTGTACCCCTCAGCTCCTCTACACAATGTGGGAAATTGCTTACTGCAACAGAACTTAGGCACTCATTGGCACTGAATACAGAATTAACCTTGCTATGATTTCTTTAATTTGCTGCAAGTGACATGTCCCTTTGGTGAGTGGGGCCTCTGTCAGTTCCTCAGATATCTCCTGGCATGGTCTCACACAAAGCTGTTGTATTCCCTTGGTGGTTTCATGTTACAGCAAGTTAGTTTCTTTTTCTTCGTTTATTATCCTTTAGAACAACATATTGTTATTTTTTTGATTACAGTAACATACATGTTTAGGATGCAGTATATAATGATCTTCAAACAATATATCAAGGACAGGATTCTTGTTTAATAGCTTTGACCTTCGCAGCACACCCATCCTTCTGCAATCAATAGGAATACCATTTGCAGCATGAACAGGAAGATGCAACCAGATCCTGCGTTGAAATGATGTTGTTACTTTCATGCATTAGAGAATGGCTGCAGTCTAATGAGCCTTTTTTTAAATGACATTCATTGTTTTGTTCCAGAGTGGTCTGTAATTATTTTTAATATTTCCTTCAGATGAAATATCATCTAACGAAAAACCTCAATAGCATTTCATAATCTAAAACTTGCGACATGCATTGGGAAAACACCCTGTTGGCAGAGTATCATTATGCTACGAAAACACTGGAGAAAAGAACCAGTTAACATTAACATTTACCTTTTCCTTCCCATAGAAAGTACTCCTGGATCAGTGCTTCTTTGTTCTCTTTGTGTCTCTGCTCTGTTCTCTCTAACCCCCAGTCGGTCGTGGCAGATGGCCGCTCACACTGAGCCTGGTTCTGCTGGAGGTTTCTTCCTGTTAAAAGGGAGTTTTTCCTCTCCACTGTCGCTACATGCATGCTCAGTATGAGGGATTGCTGCAAAGTCAACGCCAGAGACTGTCCACTGTCTCTACATGCTCATCCGGGAGGAGTAAATGCTGCAAGTCATTGACTAGATGCAATCTGTTGGGTTTCCTTAGACAGAAAAACTTTTTATCCAATTTGAATAAATAACTGAATCTGACAGCACTGTTCAATGATTAAGATTAATTGTAATGTATGTACCTGACTTTTGTGAAGTGCCTTGAGACGACATGTGTTGTGAATTGGCGCTATATAAATAAACTGAATTGAATTGAATTGAAGACCTCTTTCATTCAAAAACATTCGTTTTTCATATGTGTGAACTACGACTGGCCCGATCCTGTCCCAAATATTAGATTTAGGTCCTAATCAGGGTCTTAATAAGTGATCGGTATCAGAGTGCCTGACTAAACTCGAATTCACATAGCTGTTGTTGTTGTACTGTTCGAGGATTTTATCTCAACTGCAACCCTCGCAGTTCATTTGTCTACAATTTGCAAAGCCAGTTCTTAAAAATGACTTTTTTGTGTTCATGGATATTCTAGGCTATATTGTAGGCTGTGATTGCCATTCTAAAACTCTGACTTTGTTTTTCTTATGCCATTTTCTAACTAGTTAGGCAATATACTCACAGTTTAGACTCATTGGTGACCAAGCTTTAACTCTCTGGCAGATGTCTTGAGATGTTGCTTCAAAATTTCCATATAATGTTTTTTCTTTATGATGTGTCACGACCCAGATCACTAGTCATAACAAACAGATTTAAAGAAAATAATCCAAAATTATGTATTTCCTGAATTAAATTGCTAGCATCATGAGGTGTGTTTTCAGTGGTATCAGTATGTCAGCTGATGTGTCTCATAATGTCTGGGTAGTTTTGTTCAGTGTGGAGTGGGTTTCAGTAGGAACCAGGGGTGACGAGCCTGCCTTTGTCTCTCTGTGGGAGAGAGAGTCTGTGGTGGTCTTCCGTCAGCTTTAAAGATCCTGGGAGACAAGGTTCTTCCAGTCAGGTTGATTCCAGCAGTGCATCAGAACCGGCAAAGGTAGTCAACATCAAGCCAAAACAGGCCCTGCCAAAAAGAGTCCATCACAGATCTATCTATTTTGCACCAGTCCTCCTGCAGCAAAACAGTCACCCAACATGATAATCCATAATTCACAAATGGGTTTGTATTGTCATGCTTGCAAACTTCTCCCTCTATCCTCCAAATGTTATGATGGTCATTATGGCCAAACACTTAAATTACATCTTTATCAAATCACAGGACATATCTCAGAAAATTAAAGTCTTTCAGCTCTGAGTGCATCTACTTTTATCTGATGTTTTAAGTTCTTTGGGGAGTTCTGCCTTTTTGTTCTCTAAAGTCTGTGACCTTCAGCATTTTGGCCAATGTCATTTGTGTCCAGTGTGAGCATCTGCTGCCGTGAGCCTCCGTCCACCTGGCTAAATATTACATTACCATGTAAAATGCAAGTTCATAACACTTGGAATATATTAGCCAACAATTGTTGCACTCAAACAGTCCTTTTTTATATATTTTATATATTTATATAACGCTTTTCCAGTCATGCTAGAAACACATTCATCCAGTCTTACTCACATTCATACACTGATCGGTAGGCAACTTGGGGTTGCAAGTGCCTTGCCCAGGGGCACATCGACATGTAAAAGGAGGAAGCTAGAGTTCAAACCCTCAACCTTCCAACTGCAAGACAACTTCTATACCCACTGAGCCGCAATCACCCATTATACTGTATATTGCACACACTGATACTTTGGTGGCGATTTATTTGCAATATATTGTGCAGCCCAAAAGGCTTCATAATTGAAAGGCCACAATTAGAAATGCATTAAGTGATCCATAATTGTCATTTTGGGGATTTGATATTTTCAATTTATTCAACAAACATTTGTATTCTTTTCATTGTATTTTTATGCCGGATAAACAGGTAAATATGCTGGAGAAAACTGATCTCAAATCTACTCACTTTTTATTGCGATTAAATAGTATGTACAATGTAAATGGTTAATGTGCAAATTTTAATAATTGGTCCTTTGCTCTTTTTTTTCATCTTTAGCGACTGGTTAGCAGATTCTTACGACTCCTGTTTCAGCTCAAGTTGAGTCAAAAAATGAAGCAAATCAAACTTAAATTCATGCAGGGGAAAGCATATGCAGTGACTATAGTGATACTCATATCTGCTTCTAAAATTTTGCTGATATAATCAGCTCATCTCCGTAATGGCCAAGGTAGTCCACCATGATCAGCATAAATTTGCCTTGAATGTTGCCAACACCTGTTGAACGGGTAATTTAGCACAGGCGCAGCTGCTTTTTGTAAAATGGTGATAGGACAAATAAACATGACCCTGCCCATCGCTTAAGGATAGCAGGGTCTAAAAAGATCAGAGCAAAAGCTTTGATCAAATCTGCCTTTTTCATTAAAATAAACTCCTTCTCCATATGTTGAATGGTGTTTATCAGGAATTTATTGCTCTACATGTGCCTGCCATATGAGACTGTTTTCCCCCTACTGGCTCACAAGGAATTCATTGTGTTTTCTGCGGAGTGGAAATACGTTCTTGAGGCTGCCAATGAAAACCAAAGCATTTGATTCAGCCTTTTGGCATACTGTATTGGGAGCAACAAGAATAGTTGCCCACATGGGTCAACGCTTTTGATTTTATTGCCCTAGTAAAAGACACAAGTGCACACAATGGATTTCTACATCCTGAGTATCATAGTTTCCCACTGCAGTGAAATACACTGGTGCTGTGCATCAGGGGCAGTGTTCAGGTCAGCCATGCAGTGCAATTATTTAGTGAAGTTACTCAGCATGTTTGTGTGTTGTTAAAGTTAGGATTTTTTTCTAGTTTGTCGATAAATAGTTTTACAGAGTACTTGTAGAAAATAAAAATTCAAAAGCAGATTCCAATGCTGTGTATGTGCTGATCTTTGGCACTCTATCCTCTCTAAAAGCCAAAGAGTAATCACTAATGTTACGCAGTAATCCATAAAAGCAGAGCATTTATGCATTTATTAAAATTTATATATTGGATTTGACTTTTATGTGTAGTAGGCATGATAATATCCCTCATTCACATGCCAGTTACTATAGGAAAGCATTATACTCTACCCAGCTGAAGTAGGAACACTACTCATTGAAACACTGTTACTTACACCTATAACAGAAAAGAATACTAATTTGTTAATAGACCCTTCACAGGCAAAGACTTTACAGTGTAGTGATGCTTTGGTCAATAGTCTAAAGCTGCATTTTGATCGTGCAACCCCCCTAAAAAAGATTTCCCTATAACACTCTATTTTACCCTGAGTGTTTCTGGTGTGCTTTTCCACTATGGGGTCCAGAAGAGTGCCTGACGGTGGGCGGGTAACTACCTATAATCCAGGACTCCAGGACCAACATCTTGTTCAGTCCAGCAGTGTGGAGTGGAGTGTGTGGGAGAAAAGCTCCTGTTGTGAAAGCAAAACACCTTTATTTTCAGCAACAGAACTATCACAGATGATTCTGTCACAGCGACCTTGTAACGTTGATAAAGTCAGTACAAACTCCAAGCTGTAGATGTAGCAAACTTTTAAAGAAATTTTCACTGATGTACACTGATGTACTACTGTTTTTATCAAACATATTTAATTATCAGACAAACATAACCAGAAGAAAATTAGTCGTAGTTCTCTAAATCAGTGGTCCCCATCCCCTGGGCCGCGGATCAATATGTACCGGGCCGCACAAGAAATAATTAAACTTAGGCCCCACCCCCCCGCAAACGGGGAAGCTCCAGGTTTCTTTTTCCCTATGTTTATTGCTCAAACTTCCCTTAGTTAAACATAGACATGTGTGGTATCCTCTGAAACATCAGAAGCTTGGCTAAAAGCCAATAAAAACCATTTCTACGAACACCAAACACAATTAAAACTACAAGCAGTTGAATCAGAAAGTAAACGCACCCTACAAAATGGAGTCACCGGAAGTCTCGGCCTCTGCTTCCTGATTGGTGGGATTGATGTGAAAGACTTGGAGATAACTTTATTCTACTGGCTCTAAGGATGAAAAAGAGGGGTCATTTGTGGAATTCGGCCCATCCAGACTCTAGTTATGGGCATGCGTAACAGCGCGTATTTCAAAAATCCACATCGAGTTCAAACAGGGCAGAACCGATTCTGCAGCTGAGCGTGTATGTGTTTTAAAAAAATAATTTCTAGTGTTGGATTATTTGGTTTTTTAACCTCAATGGCTTCCCAAAAAAAGTTTTAAACCATGGATCAAGCATTGGACCAAATTACGGCTGAGTTTTGTGCTGAGGAGGGCAAATGAAGACCGGGACCGTGTTTTTCTCAAACGATGGGACAACAAAGAGTGCCGCAGCTTGACAAAACGTATGTTCATAAAGATGCAGGTGGATTCACTCCTGCTACTTTTGGTCCGCTTTAAACGGAACAAAACGTCTCTTGTCGCTGGTATATAAAGTTATAAAATCATACCTGTTCAGCTGGGCGTTGCTTAGCAACAGATTGTGGGAGAGAACGCCGCCTCTTGCTTGTAGCACGCATTCATCGACGCCGTTCCAAAAGTAAAAATAGAAGGCCGCAAAATCTGTGTAGAATGAGCTGCTCTTGACTCTTACAATAATATTTTTCCTTAAAAAACGGCAGAAATATGCAGAACAGAGCAGCTCTGTGTTGTTGAGTTCGTGAGTCTCAGCAGGCACACCAACATGACGGTTCAACCCCCCACAACCCCGGGCCACAGTAAAATTGTCAAGCGTTGACTGGTCCGCGGTGATATAAAGGTTGGGGACCACTGCTCTAAATGATGATTTCATTCATTTAAGGGAAATGCTATCCAAAACAATCTGACCCTATGTGATAATTACCCACTTAATAAAATAATAATGATAATAATAATGCTGGTTGTGCTACCCTTCTCTGCAGCAATTACAGGGGTTTGGAGTAACTGGAAACTTTTACATTTACAGTTGTTTTACAGTGCTGTAGAGAAATTTTGGTCCACTCTTCTTTGCAAAATTGTTTAAGTTTGGTCACATTACAGGGTTTACAAGCATGAACAGCCGGTATAAGATCCTGCCATAGCAGCTTAATCAGATTTAAGTCTGAACTACTGGTGTGTTTCGGATGATTAAAAAAAAAAAAGCTGAAACAGAAGGAATTTGGAAGGGGGCCTATGTAATTTGTTTTTATTTTATTTTATTTTTTTAAACACTGTACAGACATAGCGTTAGTGCTATGTTGGATAACTTCAAATCTGCAGTGTGGGATGTGCTCTTTTCTTGTGTCTCAAAACATAAAACAACAGTATGAAACCATAAACCTTTGATTCAAGGAGGGTTACTCCCTCTTTCTCTACAGAATGCTGTGGATGTGGTAATGATTTATAATCTATTCCAGGTAAAATTAACAATAAATGTGAACTGTAAATGAAATAAACAAATTTAGCAAAAACATATTGCTGACAAATTCAACAAGAATAGGCCTTATTGATTTAAGATTGTTGTTGCAGCAAGAAGATCCTTGGTTTGACTCCCGGCCGGGGGACTTTCTGCATGGAGTTTGCATGTGTACGCGTGGTTTCTCTCCGGGTACTCCGGCTTCCTCCCACAGTCCAAAAACATGACTGTTATGTTAATTGGTCTCTCTAAATTGCCCTTAGGTATGAATGGGTGTGTGCATAGTTGTTTGTCCTGTGTGTCTCTGTTGCCCTGCGATGGACTGGCCACCTGTCCAGGGTGTACCCTGCCTCTCGCCCGTAGACTGCTGGAGATAGGCACCAGCTCCCCCGTGACTCAGTATGAAGGAAGCGAGTACAGAAATGGATGAATGAATAGATGATTTAAGATTGTGTGCACAAACAAGGAATTTCACTATGATTTCACGTGCTTTTTCTCAACCTGGTAAATACTCTGAAAACACAAAGGGGTTATTATTTTGGAACCATCAAAAGGTTCCTCTGGTAAAAATTCACATTCATTTAAATGTTAAAACTCCTATTAACTTGTAGGGGGGGGGTCTCAATCGCTTGGCAGCTGTAAAAGAAGGTTCAACATACTGTATGTAAAGTGAAAGTCCTAAGGAGAAGCAGCTAGGTATAAAAAAACTGTGAAACTGTGAAATGATAATATAAGCAAAAACAAAAGTCTTTGCTTATTATCAAGACAAATGATTAATTTAGCTTGCAATCAAATTTGCCAAGGTTTGGATTACAGATACATTAGAATTGATATGCTTTAAGACTCTGAACAACAAACCACATAGTTAAAACAAATCCAATCATTCTGCAGCTGTTTTCTGCGGTGTGCCGCATGTTTTTCCAATATTTTATCACATTACAAAGAAGGGGTTAAATCTGTGGTCAATCTGTCCAATATATTAACACAACTCATGGCATGCTGATGACCAGCAGAGCAAGTATCTGTACCAGTTGGTTGCTGAGATGTATGAATAGATATTATGATCTTCCACCACTAGCCTGTCAGAAACCAGCACTGGCCACATCTGCAGTGACCAGTGGAAAGATCAGAACCTCATCCAACTACTTCATTCGTTTGGTTTCTGTTCTGCTCAATATGTGGAAGTGATTAGATACGCTGCTCAGCCCACAGTACATTGTCCTTGCTTCCCTCCGAACTATTTCAAATGGTGGTTCAGATTATTGTCATACATTTGAAAAGGACTCTTCATCATCAGTGTTACAATAACTACCGATTGAAAGCAGTTTGTTTCCTGTTTGGAAAAAAATAAACATTATAAATGCATTAATAATCCTCCCACTTATTTTGTTTTCACATGAACTTACTAGCTTAGTAATGGGTGTTATCTGACCTTTTTGGTCTTTAATACGCCATTATACAGTGATCCAATGATAACAATACTTAATCTTAAGATATGCGCTGATGAATATTCAAACTGAAACTGTTTGCATGACTTACTTTCTGATTTTTCAGCTAATAATTATTTGACCACTTGATGGCACACATAGAGGATTAAACTTTAATCCCCAGATGGTCAGTAGCTCTTTCAATATGGATAAACAATTTAAATAAAACATGACAGTGACATCACAGCAAAAGTCTAAAACCCCAGCATGACACAAGAGAACACAACATTTCATTCCCCTGATCCCAATAACCTTCACTATTTAAACTAGGAGTGCAACAAGAGTGACAAATGTAAATATAGATGTGCACGACTTTATGTACCACAAAATCTGCTTCATTTCCTCACGTTTAGACCTGAATTCAATTCAATTCAAAAATACTTTATTGATCCCCGAGGGGAAGTTGGAATTCCAGTACAACCCATCCAGTCACACAACATGACACAAGACATGGAGGGACGGGTCACGGACGGGATTTGCATGTTTTTCATTATCCCAATAAACATGGCATAGCAGATTAAGTTACCTGACATCTACTTACCCTTATCAGTTATATGTTGTCATGCCTTTTTTTTCTAAAAGGAAATGCCAGCCATAATCAACTATATTTCTAACACAAATCCATTAAAGAAACACCCATCCATCTACGCACTGTCTATACCTGCTTATCCTCGCAGGGTCATGGGGTAGGGGCTGATAGTTATCTTCAGAGGCGAGGTACACCCTGTACAGTGTGCCAGTCCATCAAAGAGACACAGAGGACAAAAAAAACTAATTCCCAAAAGTAGTTTAGAGACACCAGTTAACTTTAGATGCAAGGACATGCAAACTCCATTAGAAAGACCCCAGGCAAGGATTCGAACCTAGGACCTTCTTGCTGCAAGGCAACAGTGCTTATTAATCCTCCACCATGGTAGCCCGTTAAGAAAAGTATAAGAATAATTTTCTGCATTAAAATTTATAGTTTCTGTTTATTTTTAAGCGTTAATGAAAACAATTTTTGGCCACTATCAGTGATAACAAAATCGTTCTTATGAACATCCAAGCATAGATGGAACATTGATGTAGAGTTGTAACAGAAATATATTTAAGAATCTTATTTTACCTTTCTCATTTACATTTTTCCACTCATTGAGACAAGTCTGTATTTTATGTAAAAGCTGCAACTAATTTAGTCAAAGCTCTGTGTATCTCTTAAATAATGGGATCTATTTATATTCCCTAATTATAACAGCTTGCCTGAGTCAAAATCTGTTGTATATTCTTTGAAAAAGTAGCAGTTTTATAACACATAACCTGTGCAGTCACAAATAGAAGGCGTTCAAACCATGTTTATGTAATTTCCTGTTTCGTCTGAGATCGCACTTGCTATGCACCATTTGGTTGCTCTATTGACTCACTGGACTGCACTTCTCCTCCCACATCAGTGGGATCAGGTACAGATAGTCTTCACCCACTGAAAATCCTTCTTCAAGGGTGCCAAAGCCTGGCCATGTAGAGAATACAGCCAAATAAAAAAAGAAACTTAAGAAATGTATGTCTCCATTCCTCTGCATTCTATTAACAGGCATATAGAGCGTGTTTATAGAAAAATCTTCAGACATTTTCTCTCTGTTGCTCCTTTCTGTAATAAGATACCTGGAAAACTATGTTGTCACCACGACAGACTGTTCTAATCAAAAGTGCATCAAAACCTTTTCAGGATACAGTAGTTGATACCAAGGTTACATTAGTATAAGAACGCAGCTTACACACAGGGAAGATTTGGGTCACCAAATGGAAAAGGTCCCTGTCCCGAAAAGCTTCAATTGCCTTATTCTGGTTTGTCCTTTAGGTCGTATCAGCTTTGGGTCTCTTTGCCTTTCTGACTGTTAAGCTCAAAAAACAGAAATGACATGGAAACGATATACAGCAACTGTTACTGCTAATGCAAAAATAATATTACATGTTGCTAATATCAACATTTTATAATAATACAATGTTTGTTTATATTTATTTTGATGGAAAGATCAACATGTAAGAATTATGATTATTGATTAATTATTATTTATCAAGAATTATAATTTAAAATCATTATTAAAAAAAAAAAAATTCTTAACCAAAAATCATTACTTATGAATCGAAATCAGAGATGTCCTCTGGTGTTGCAATTATGGCTCAAGGCCCTTGATAATTACAATTATTAAATTCTCAGTAATATTTGATAACTATTTCTAGATGTCACTGTTTAATCAACCGCTTAACCGAAGGTGAGGACCTTTGACCTTATTTTGACAGACGAATCACTCTTGCTCAAAATAAACACAAACGCTTTCTTTTTATCTATGTCAATATTTATTAAATCAACAGCCCTGATACCCCTTGCTATTCTGATTCAATAATCTTCATCTAATCAAGCATGCAAAAATTCTACACAAAAGGGGTAAAATAACTAACTAAACAAAATAAAACAACATTGAGTGTGTATGAAAGTCAAACCAGCCGTTGTGACAAAAACAAGAGAAAATATGGTACTGGGGGAAGCTTTGGGGGCGGGCCCCCCACCGGCTGCAGTCATAAAACCCCCAAAATGGAGCTCAGTGAAACACAAAAGGTCCTAAAACTTTTAGGTGGCAACTAGTGGAAAACCGAAGAGTGAAAACAATGGAATAGTGAGTTTTCACCTGGGTTCTAAAATCCAACTTGAAGTTCACCCCTGAGTCTGTGCCGGTTTCAAACACAGTGAGACCGCCCTTCAAAGCTTTCAGAGTCCAACCAATCAAATGCAATAAACTTGCATACCAACAATTTAAAACACATTGGCTAAAAGTGACGTTTTTAAATCGCCAAAAATTCTACTCTTCCTGCCCAACTATTTCTAATAAAGCAAAAAAAAACGGGTTACTTGTGTCCTTCTCTAAAAGCAGGGGGGAGGGGGGAGTTTTTTACCGTCTGAAAACAAACTCAAAGGGGCCGGGCCTTCCTCCTTTGGCAAAGGGGAAAATAGACGGCCGTCAGCTCGACGGGAAAAAAAAACAAAGAGGAATATTTCGCCCCCTTTGGAACACCTCTGAAAATTTTTCTTGGTTACATTTTTAAATCTACCCTTCGATCGGAAAAAGTAAAATTTGCGGGTTTCGTACCCTGAAAAGTTTAGCTCGTTGGCTCTCTGAGTTTTGGCCTTGGGAGAATTAAAAAAACCCACGTGTGGTTTCTTCTCCAGAATGATGCGCCTCCGTTGCGTGGTAACCGCGTCGGTTTCCAGAGGGAGAAAAGCAATGGTGGGCGCCTCCCGTGTCCTATTAGCTGCCCCTTCCTATTAGCTGCAATGCCTGCTGGGAGTTGTGGTAGCAGACCATACTGGGGTATATAGTAGCAGATGACACTGGGAGGGATTGTAGCGAACAACTGGTCCAACACAGGCGGAGAGTGAAAAACAGGCATGTGTTCATAGTAACTGTTAGCTATTTCATGTACTCAAGACATTACGGATAAAATAGCACAATGTCACATCACAATGTTTTACATCAAAATTACAATCCTAGATTTTAGCACAATGTCCATTGTAAAAGTATAGCTGTTAAAGTAAAATACATAACATGGTGCATTTGTCAAGGAACATTTCAGCACAGATTTTTACTTATTAATGCAATTTTGCCAATTTGTGTTATGAACAGTTGACATTTTAATAACTTGAGGTACCCTCAGACTGTTTAGCTACATTCAAACCCTGTATTCTAACTTAAAAGCTAAAGAACAATAATATGCAGCTAAAATGCAATTTGTTACATATAAGCGCATTTATAAAGCTAAGAGAAAATGGAGGAATATAAAACTGACAAGTCTGCAGTAGAGCGTAGATCAACAATGAACAGAATCTGCCAATATCAGCTGATTGTCAGTTTTTAATCTTTTATTATCTAAATTTTGCACATCACCCAATAAGGGAACTACATTTCATTTATATAGCACCTAGCACAGATAAAAAATATAGATTTAAAATGTGATTAAAAAGACTTTTAATTTTTCAGGCTTTAAAAATTATAGTAGAAAACCAAAACTATAATATAAAAAAACTTGAGCGAAATGCAGTAGGCATTTTGAAGTAGGTGTGTTTATTGGACAGTTTATTTCATGTTGGTAACATTAGCTGTTTAGCTAAGGTTAGCTGATTTATTAGCTGTTTAATTGGTTAATTGGCTGTTCCAGTACCAATCCTGCAGGGAGCTATTTATTCCCCAACAGACATGCTAACACTCATAGCTTGTTGCCAATTAATTTAAAAACATTAGTTGCAAAACAACATTACCCTAAAGAGCAACAGGTGACACTCCTCCTGAATTCAAGCCATGCCTGTAGAAGAAATATCTGTGCTCCATGCTTATGTGGCATCTCATTAAAGTGAATTTAAATGGCAAGAATCAGATGATGGCAAATTTTGTGATATGAAACCATGACTTTTGACGGTTGATACTGGAAACTAATTTACTATTGCTGAGTCCGTATTTCCTGTATTTACATTATTAAGTGAAACAAGATTTTTGTGTAATATCTTTTTATTATGACCTAAATTTGTTTCAGATAATTAGTAGTTGCAAATATCCTATCACGACTTGTGGTGTTCATTTGGAAAGAGTAACATTTTTATGAGTGAATCGTTTGATCGCTGACTCTCTTCAGCTTTAGTAGACTAAATGGAGCTTTAGCCAATAGTTATTTGCTCAGTTAAGTGATTTATCACTCTCTAAAACATACTAGAAAACAATGAAAAAGTGCAAATCTCTAAGCCTACGGTGATGGATGTGCATAATCAGCACTGAAAACTTCAAAGATGTTCAGTGTGCTCACATCGAAGCAAAGTGTCACATTAGGAAGCTGAAGCTGTGGATTACTAAAGAAATGACTGACTTTATTAATTGACCTCAGAAATAGCAGCCAATTAACTTCGTATCCATCAATGAATGAACTATTCATTTAATGTTAAATAATACAGTAAGTGGCATACTCTCAGTGCTGCTAAAAGTAAACTTCATTTACATCCTTTTGTTCTGGATAAAACTGTGTCAAAGCTATTGTTGCTTTCCAGCTTGTGTTGTCTCTGTCTTTGAACAAGCAAATATGCACAGCATCCGCGCCACCAATTTGTGCATGTGGAAAAGAAATTGTAGCGTGGTTGGTAGGAGCCAAGGTTAGGCCACTGAAATTATTTTCCTCTGTGTATTTATATCTCCTGATCCTAACAGAGTTACGGTACGCACTGTTCTGTATCGCACTGTTTTCTCATTACATTCCTTGATGTGCAGTGGGAGCTGGAGTCTATCAGCTGCAACAGTGTTAGTATGTTTTAATTTACTGTTAATTAGAGCTGCGACCGTGTACGTTTGTGCAGATTTTCCTCTTATCAAGTGCAGTATGCAGTCTGCATGCCAGTTCTGCTGCTTCGTGGCCACAGCCTTTGGCTCCTCCAGCTATAAAGCACTGATATTCGCATTGAGTCATCAGATATGTCTTTGTTTCAGTAGGTAGCTGCGTGCTTCAATAAGAACAAATCACTTGTGGATGGCTGGGAACACAACATTATTACCTGCCACCATATCAATAATAATAGATCAATTTACTGCTGATACTGTGCTATTTCAGAATGCACGGATGGTAATCAGTAGTTCGATATGATGTCTAATTGTTATGCATCCTCTGTTCAGGCTTAAACTTGGGAGCTATTTACCACAAATGAGAGCTTTCCACTCATCCACCATGAAATACATCAATCCTTGTGTAATAGATTGTGATTTGTGTGATCTGTTAGTATTCTGTGTGGACACTTTGAAAGTATTTTGCTTCCATTTTTCTCTTTCCAGCCAGGAAGCATGACAGCGGCGAATACCTTAACATCACCAGCATCACAAGGGACCAGGCTGGAGACTACGAATGCAGCGCTTTAAATGACATTGCCTCTCCTGACACCAAAACAGTAAAAGTCACTGTCAACTGTAAGTGTATCTCTTTCTTCTTCTTTTTTTTTTTTCACAGACCCAAGGAAAGGGACAGGGGCAGCCTGAAATGACACAGATGTCGCTTCCCTGTCACTGCTCTTAAAAAACTACTTCTTGTAGAAGTTTGAGAAAGTAGAAAGCCAGAGGTTGAAGTTTCTTAATATTTAATGTGAGAATTTCCTTTTTGTCTGTGCGTGCAGGTGATTAATTTGCCCAAAAGAAAGGTCTGACTGATCTAAGCGCTATTCCATTATGCAGGTAATGAGTCTTTCAAAAGTGTAAGGAGACAGTAATGAGGAGCCCGGGCATTAATGAATGATACTGAGTTTTAGCTGCCGTATTCACATGGAATTCAGCAGCACTAGGAACGAGCAGGAAAGGGATCTTGACAATTACAGTCGATCTATCTTTCTTTATAAGCACTCCTTCACCACACTGTTGTTCTGGGAGGTTTCTGCATAAAAGTCCTGGGTTGGCTCTCTCTTTGTGGCATAACTTATCAGCTAGTCTGTTACAGAGATGTTAGGGGAGGGGCAGGAGTGAAAGAAAAGAGGCTCTGTTACTGATTCATATTCTGCAAAGCTAATCATGCAAGTTTTCTCATTTAACTTTCAAAAAATTGGGTTATTTTATTTTATACAGTTTTGATTACCTAATTATTTTTTTACAGCTTTGTGTCTAGCAGTCCCTGTACTGTATTTCCACCTCACCAGGTTGAGACAGTGCTCTTTTCAACCTCCTTATAAAACCAAGCCCTGGCACCATTATTTCGGTCTAATGTTTGGCTCTAATGAGCTGGACATTAATGCAGTTTCAGAGACCAGTTATTTATAGCTCTATTGAGACATGGGTTCAAGGATGAAAAGTGCTTTGACAACCGGTAGCGTCTTTTTGTTACAGAAGAAAGGAGATATTCTCGGTAGTTGATAGGGCATGTCGCAGCCAGACACCGCATTTTAAAGTAAGACTGCAGGGGTTTGTCGCTTTAGTCTCAAAACTAAGTGAATAGATTAGGCATAATTTTCTTGGCTGTGTGACAAAGTATGCACAATGCAAGCTTCGAAAGGACTCTTGAAACTGGACTTTGCTTCAGCTGGTAAAGTGTTGAGGTAGTGTTTGCCTCCTGGCCCCAGTTACAGCGCCTTGCGAAAGTATTCGGCCCCCTTGAACTTTTCAACCTTTTGCCACATTTCAGGCTTCAAACATAAAGATATAAAATTAAATTTTTTTGTGAAGAATCAACAAGTGGGACACAATGGTGAAGTGGAATGAAATTTATTGGATGTGTCAAACTTTTTTAACAAATAAAAGAAAACTGGGGCGTGCAATATTATTCGGCCCCTTTCGGCCCCCTTCAAATTAAAACGGATAGGAAACATGCCTACGGTAGCCTAGCTTTAAAAAAACTACTCACAGAAAGATCCTTGGTGGAGATGTGATGTACTTTTAAAATTTGCACAAAAAACAATTGGCCATTAAAGCTGGTTCTGATTAAAGACTTTTGATTAAGACTCAGGGGCCCCACATGCAAAAACACGCCAAATATATGTGATGTGTTTTTAAATATTTGAGATTTTGTTTATATATTTTTAGAACCTGGTAAAGATCAGCACTTTTTGTGTCAAAAGTCTACCATGCATACCTGTATCTTTCTCTCTTGATGAATGTTAACTAACCATTAAAACAGAAACATAGTAGTCATTACTGAATTAATGGTGTAATCAAAGAGGAAATCGTACAATTATCTACCCAGTTAGAGTTCAGAAAGCAACTCTTCAGAGGAAAAAGAAAATCTCTGATGAACTTACTACAGTACATCACACTGCAGAGATGCAGCTATTATACCAGCAGAACTGCAAAGCACAAATATTGTAATGGATAAAGTTCAGTGCACAGACAGCTTATCAGTTCTTACTTTAACACGTTATTTTGTCTATACTGCTTCGTCTTTAAACCTGGGGCCCCAAAACTCTCCTCACATACCTCCTCTTATGTTAGCAAACATTTTCAGGACCTCAAGCTAGCTTGTTTTCTGTTTTCAAGCAAAATTCAAAGCTACTTCATCACAAACTGTTTTTAAAGAAGCTGTTTGTCCAAAGGGCTTTTTCCATTCAGCTGTACCTCTCTTAAACTTTTCCACTGACTTCTTCTAGATACAGAGAAACTGGTCCTAAATCAGCTGAACAGAAATGGACGTCATTTTTAAAAAACTTGATCTTGAATCCATGCAAATTATTCACCTGCTCATTGTGCTCACCCCTGCTGGACATTAGCCAATCAAGACAGAATAGTTTGGTTAATCTCTAGTGACCACTTTATCTAAAATCTAACTGGAAACTGCTGTTTTTAGATTGTGTTTGATTCAACTTTCTAAGATTACTCTCTTTTTTTCCCCGTCCTTTACAAAGGTCCCTGTGAGCATGGGGCCCCTGGGCACATGCCCCCTTTCCCTTTATGATAGATTAGAGCTAGCCTTGAGGTCCCTTGTTGTCAGAACATTACAGTGGCTTTCTTAATCCTTGTTAACCCCCTGTTCGAGCAGCAAATAAAGGCTAATTTGTAAGAAACTCTGTCAGAACAAAATATCTGTTGCTGTCAAGAACAGACATGAGCGATTTCAGCATCCTGGGCATCATTACTGGCCAGTCAGGCATAGTAGGACACAATCAGAACACAACTGTACACCATGTAATACTGAGGAAATGTTGTATGAATTTTCAGTTCAAAAAGGACTGTTAGGTTGCTGTTACTCTGTATGAAACATGTGCTCTTTTTGCTTAAATGAATGACAGGTAGGAAAAAATGTTAACTATCAGATATTATTTATTCCCATTAAAATATATTAATTTTCTACTAAACTGTTTACATAATGGAATACCTTTTAGGTGAAAGGATCTTCTCACATCGTAAAACATGGAATTCAGAAAAATGGGGTAAAGAAAGAAATTTGTGGAAAACTAAAATTATTTCAAGAAAATGTTACAAAAAATAGATTTCATGGGACACAAATTAATTTTTAAAGTTTTCCAAAAGCCATTTAAAGGCATTTTTAACATAGGTCTGCAGTTATTTGTGTTTCCACGTGAAATCCCCTTTGCAGCACTTTTGTTATATTTAACAGAGGTTTTAATGTAAAACCCTTCAGATATTATTTACCTAGACGATACTACGGTATGCATAGATAAATGACTCCATTTGTTTATGATGTTATAAATGCTTCTTAATTCTGTATATGCTGTTTGAGTTATGGCCACCACTGATTCATATATGGTCAGACTTCTCTTGCTTAACAGTCACCTCTCACATGAAAGGTGCTGAGTTTTATTGCAGCTGTTTAGCCTTCAAAGTGCTGTGAATCCATTAAACCAAAATACACAAAGCATTTTGCTGACATTAAAAAAGATGGGCCTTGGTATTTAGTGGCTTTAAATGGAAAAATAAATGTATTTGTGAGCTGCAGCTTTCAATTTGTCTGATTTAAAAAAAATATGAGATGAGAGCTTTTATTCGACTTTCAACAAGAAAGCAATCTTACAAGGCAAAGACCAAGACGTTTATAAAAATAAAAGAAGTGTTGCTCAGTTTAGCTTATTAAGTCAGGCTCTTAATTTATTAAAAATGTCTCTAGAGGATTTTACAGGTGCTGGTTCTGTTTAGTCAGCCAACAATGTAAATTGTTCTGTTCAAAGGATTTCAAGGTGTATAACCTCATCTAGATACAACAGAATGTGGACCATTTTTCTTTCTTTCATATATATACTTATGATGTAAGATAATGTAAGCAACCTTTAAGGTGCGCACTGACAACCACCGTGCCCCATACCAGATTAGCATTGATCTGTTGTTTTCTTTCTAATAGAAGTTTAATGAAATTAAGTTATAAAGATCAATTTGTCAGGCCTGCACCAGCTTTTTTTTAATCACGATGGTTAAACAGCGTAGGATTCAGTGGCTCTGACATTTCATGGGTTAACAGTTTAATTAAATACGTACATGTTCCTTCAAAACAATGTGTTTTTTTTTTCTAAGTTAAGAGTACAGTTGACCTCGGAGCTAATTGCAGATTAAGGCCACTAATTAAACTGAGTAAACCTGAGTAATGAAAATAAAATTGAGCTTGAGCATATTTGCAGTTTTAATAAGAGCAGGTCGCTAAGCCTGCACTTTGCCTTTCTATGATATGGTGGTTTAGAGACAGAAGGTTTGAGGCACTGTCATTGTGCATGTGTTGAAGCACTTGTAACCTCAGCTTGGATTTCTCTAAAGCTCAAAAGACCACTTTGATTAAATTACTTGCCTGAGTGGCCTTCTTGCCTTTATTCGCGTGGTGATAAATGAGTCTCGACTGAATACTTTTATCAGCTAAACCTGAAAGATGGCAGTCATCCAGAAGGTCGCCCTGGAATCAGATTGGCTGAGGGCCCCTGCTTGGCGAAAGGATATTTCAGCTGTGATTTTACCCAATGAAATTTGATCTCCGACCTACTTTTCAAATTTACATATTCATCTTCACTGCAGGTGGGTACTGTTATTGGCTGAAAATCTCTGTACACAGTGAGATTCAAAAGCATAAATATCACATCTCAACAGCTAAGTTGCAAGGATGAGTGGGAAGAGAACGACGGTGAAACACCTCCGCCTGCGATCAAAAGCCGGCGTTTCATTAATTAATGAAGCCACCTAGTTTCAGAATCAAGGCTTTCATTACTGAGTAGATAAAACATTAACAGCAATCTGTTTCCTTTTCAAGATAAGAAATCAAAGGTGTCTGACCTTGCTAAGCAGTTTACACAGCTCTTCCTCCGCAACATGGACTCGTCAGCCATTCTAAAACATCATGTTGCAGTTTTTTTTTATCTTTTCATGGGTAAAAAAAGAGCATTTGATGCTATTTTTGTTTTTTTGGATTGTATTTGCATGCACACAACCTGCTTTGATTGTATTTGTACGCTCATGGAGGATTCACAAAGCTGCCGCTGATGACTTACCAGGAGTGAAAAATGCCACTATAAATTGGGGTCCAGATGCATAAAACAGGGTGTAGTTTCATGACTAATAATGTATGAAGGCCTAAATTTGCATACAAGTGGCACATATGAATTATTCTCTGTATATTTATGAAGCTGTTTATTCATATTTTTCATTTGTAAATCTCTTGAAATTGTAGGAGAACATGAGCTATATTTGAGGTTATCTTTTTGCACATGAATAAAAAATGTTACGTTCGCTGTATTAATCCTTTATATTTAAAAATATTGTTTCAACTACAACTTAAAAGGCATAATGAAGAAGCAAAGAAAAATCATATTTTGTATGCCTAAATTGACAGAGATGCTTGAAAGTGAAAAAGAAAAGGGAATTTGTTTCATTTAGTTCATAGTTTCTGAAACACAAATTGATTAAGTAGAAACACAGGAAAAAACAATCAGCTCTATGAGTTTAGTGTATATTAGCCTGCCGAAGTAATAACAAAATAGACAGCTAGCTTAAAAACAAGGGGCTGAAATTCCCACCAGCTCCAACAAAGACAGCATCAAAGCTTTGTTGGAACAAGTTTCTTACTCAGCTCTCAAAAACAGCCTGTGGAAGATTATAAATGAGCCAACAATCATCCGGAAACAGAAGATCTCAGTAATGTACAGCTACTCATCATATAATGAGGTCTTTTTTGGCACGTATCGTACGGATGTGAATGAAAGCATAAAAATAGTTTTTCTGGAAAATTGGTGACCCCACGATGCCACTCTTTGTTGCAGTCCTAGGGCACAGCTAGTGCCAAACAAGTAGTGACAAACAAATGTCTTTGTTTGTCACCAGTTATTTAATAATTTTTAATATTGCTCTGATATGGACAATGAAAAGCTTTTTTTCAGATACACAAAGATGAATGGCATGTTCTCTTGTCTTTCCCATTTTGGAGATTGGCAAAGAGAAATTGGCCTCTGTGTCATCCCATATTTATATCTTAGGTAAAAGGTAAATCATAGCGAGCTAATTAAAAGTTCATAGACATTCTGATCAACTTTTAAAAAGCAAGGAATACATTTTAAATTATGCTTTAGTTATTCCTATACTGTCTACCTGTTTAATAATTAACGTTTTGAAAATGCTGTGCAGTCAAAGTGTGCTGATGTGACCCATAATTTACAACATAGTGACCATGAACACGTCAGATTTGACCTTTTAGACATTTAGATCTATCCTTCAGGTGCCTTTGAAGTGCCCTTGCTGGGCTCTGATCCCATTCAGATAGCATCCTAAGTGAGCGTTTAGAACAGTGGAGTCCAATGTTAGTCCTCAAAGGCCAGTGTCCTGCCTGTTTTAGACGTTTCACTGAATCAACAAACCAGAATTAAATGTATAATCTCTCCAGAACCTTGTTAAACCGGAGCATTTTTATCTGCAATTACAATTGTTTCTATTATCGCTACTTTAAAGAATGCAGCAAGAAAAACAAAACAAAAAATGAATAGATTCTGTTCTGTCATTGGCTCTCTAATGCAATGCATCACATATTGCCCATAGTCCACATTTAATTTGTAATGAGACTTGTGAAAAAATCCCTCCCCAGAAGCTGCAGGGCCGCTAAGGGGTTGTGTGCTGACTCAGAAAAAAATAAAAAATAAACAGAGAAACAGACAGCTAAAAGGAAAATCAAGTGTTTATTTTGAGCTAAGCAACACTTTCTTAGAAGTTTTTTTTTCTGACATATCATTTTGGTTCTGGAGTGATCCACTGTGGGAAAACTATTCAACAACCTGGGCCAAACCTACATAATCCTGCCTCTACGCGTCAAAGGAGATCCTTCAGGTTGGTTCGAATAGACTTTGTGCTGAGAAACTGGATCATGAGAACCACAGGTCAACACAACAGACCTGTTTCACTGAGGGTTACTGAGAGGTGACAGAACAAAGTTGACAGAAGAAGATCCGGACCTCAGTAAGGCATTCTGATTCTTCTGCTTGGGTGGTCCTAAGCTGAGAGATGCCATTTCAGGTGTCTTGGAAAAGTTCAAAATGTCCTTGTGTTTTCATCTCCGGAGCCTTTTTTTTTTAAGCCTAAATTATGTTTTGAATGTTTGTTCATTTTTCAAGATACTCTCCCATCTCAGCTTTTTTTTTACAGAATTAGGGTTATTAATTTTGTTTTATTGTGACTTTAGTTTATTAAATCAGTAGAAAATAGACCTTAGTTTAATTAATAATTAATATAATCATGGCTTACATATAATTAAAATAACCTTATTTTTAAAATCCAGAATAGATTTGCTTTTATAAATACATAAAAAAATCTCTCCTTGAGACTGATTGAGATTGATTATTTATTTACATTAATTAATATAAATTAGGCCTGAAACATGCTATAACCACAAATAAACAAAGAACAAGTTGATTCACTGTCTGTTTTGTTTCATCTTAAATTCTCTTTTCTTTACATTTTAATCCACTTCACCATATCAGACTTAAATCACTTAAAGAACACGTATAACCGTTCTGATTTCCACCACCCATTATTTCTTTGTAAAGACTGGTTAGTGTGTTGGAAAAGACTGCCTATGTATTTTGCACATACACATTGTTTATGCATCCATCCCCTGAAGTTTTAATTGGGTTCCTCCGACACACTGTCGCTCTTTGTTTTAAGTTCTTTTATCCGCGCTGTTTTCATCCACACTAAAAGCGTCTGCACGACCCCTTCCCTTCCTTTTTAAATTAAGGTTAGGGGTTTAACTCTGCACAGATAGACTTAAGCCTTTTTTTACTTCATGGCACAGTTTCCCTTGCCTTGCAGAGTAAAACGGTGCCCTATTTGCTTCAAAGTTTGCCAGCCATTTTTACGCCTCCTGCTTCCCCCAAGCACCCTGCAGCTGTGAATTCTGCTCACACTTTCACCATCACTCTGTTTATAAAGAACAGCCTTTTTTTTCTTCCTTACAGTAATTTGCCAACAAAAGTATAAACATTTTAAATAATTATGAGGATGCACATTAAATCTGGTGTAAGCCTTTACAGCTATACTCCACTGCATGGTTTGAAAAAATAAGCAGGCAGTGTACAGTGAGTATTTACCATTCTTAACATTACCTTGTTTTTGTCCCCACCCTGCCTTTCACTCTAATTCTCTAGTCATCTGTGCTGTTTATGAAGCATACCCTGCTTTTGTAGATACTCCCGCAGCATGCTTTTCTGACTCTGCAGAAAGAGCTGTTCTGGGGAGTCATGACCGTCTCAGATAAATAAGCAGCTAAACCTGTTTGCCTGACACGACCATCCCATATTACAATGTCAAGTAATGATGACAAAGTAAACAACTATTAGTGGAGTGTGGGTGTGTTTGGACAGTATTTCACTGTCAGTCATTACGGACAAATAGCTGCATAGCTCTTCATTTGCATGTGACAAAATGGATGCCCTGCCTATCGTGTGTGTGTGTGTGGTTGTGTGTGGTTGTGTGTGTGTGGTGTGTGTGTGTGTGTGTGTGTGTGTGTGTGTGTCAAGTGTGAGTGCAGTGTTGGGTTGTAAGGTTGGATCAAAGGTAGGAGAAATGTTCATTCCATGGCTCAATGAAATCTGGTGTTGCGAGTGTTTTAAAGTAAAGCACAAAGTCTCTCTTGAGCGTTTGTCGACAGTTAGCGGTATCCATCGGAATACTCAGGCTTACAATTTAAAAGAGGAGGCTTCCAAGAATTGGTTTCTGATCCAATCCTAAGAAGAGTTAAAGCCAGTGCCCTCAAGCTGTTTGGATGTAAATCCATCTCTCTACGTCTCTCCAAAGCTCTCGTCTTGATTGCTATTTGGATTCCACGCTACACGAGGGGCATGAATAAATGAACGAAACCTTGATCTCTTGCAGAATAAATGTTCCTGCTAGTATCACTTCAGAATACATTGGCACACATCAGCTTCCTTTTTGCACTTCGTCTGTGGTTTTTTTGACCAATTCTAAAGCTGAAATGGTTCACAAAAGCCAAACCCATTTAGGAGCGCAACTTTACATAAAAGTCTCCATTGCTTGTTAAGCAACTTCACACAAGCACAGTTGAGCTTTTTTCCTCATGGTATTTCCTTGTGTCCAGCCTTTAAAAAGCAACTCTGGACCACCCAACGTGCATTTAAGAAAATTTGTCTGTATGGTGTAGGTTGTAGCTATGGAGGTGGTCTCACCCTGTGCAAGCTGTCAGCTGCAGGGATAGTGATTGGGGTTTGGGGACTAGATGGGTATGTTGTCCGGTGGCATATTTCAATATTTGGGGGGACCCAGTAGTGGGTGTGCTCTGATAGTAGTGCCAAGATCTTTAGCTGCTTGACAGTTGTTGTGTTGCGGGGGGGATGGATTGGATGTGGTGTTGTGGATGTAGGCTGCTCCTGCACATCCGTGGAGCATAGGTCCTTTCTTTGGGCAGTGGTCTAGGGCTGTGGGGTGGTCTGTCTTACATCGAGTCAATGCTGTGGGTGGTGGGAGCCTGTGGGGTATTGGTCGATGTCAACCTGGTGGTCTACACTTTGTCTCTGGTTGGTTTTTGCCCCTTGCTGTTGTGATTTAGGCCCACTTCCATGTCTACAACCTCGAGGAGGTGCTAATGATATAGGTGGACAAGACAACTTCTGCCTCCACCTTTGTGCACACTTGCATACAAATGCATACAGAAACACAAGCAAACACAATCATTAATTATATGCACAAACAAACCGTATATAGCAGCTGAGAAACTGGTAATTGCATTTACTACTGGTAATGGCTGTCTTGGTGCAGTCAACATTATTATTATTATTTTTAATAGTTGTAGAATCAGTAGTAGTAGTAGTAATAGTACTTTTTAAGTATTTTAGGTCTGTTTATTCATTGTTATTGTCGTTCACCTGGTTCCCCCCTAGTCCCTTTGACACTGCGGTGCCACCAGTCCTACCGCAGTTTAGCTGCCAGGATAGGACATTGAAGAAAAAAAAAGTACATTGTCTGGAATTTTCGCACATTGGTCTATTTTGTGTTAAATACAGACAATAGACTGAACCCGTTCTGTTGGCCCATACAGAATGGCACACTAAGCTGGTTATTTATAAGCCATGCATTGTATGAAAAGCAGGAACACATTGTTCTCTTGCTGTTTTGAATTGAAAACTTAATGAATTAATAAATGTTGGCAGCAGAGCCATTCCTGACTGACAAAATAAGCTGGACAATGAAGCCCACAGATGGTAGTAGGGAACACTGTCTCTGTGTGTATGCTGACAAGTCACGCACTGATGAGTCCATTTCTTAATTGCAGTTGAAACTTATTTTGAAATCTGGCTCAAGATGTTGGGTTATTAATTAAAAAGCAAGCATTTTCTGGGTTTGCTTGGTAAACAACTGCATGCTACTGAGCAAATCTTAATAATAAATCTTGTAGAGACATGTGGGGCATAATCTTTGTCGTGTTGACAAGCTTTGTGTAAAACAGGTGCAGCTGAAGTCAGTTTGTGATCGACCCACAACTGGCCATTTGTCACCCCCGAGGGCCTTCCATGTGCTCATTTTCTGCTATGCCCGTGCTATTCCTGGACTTAACCCTTCACCCCTATCTGGTAGAGTCGCCACGACTCCAGGTATGATTTACAGCGTTACCCTAGCATTCTCCAGGCACTAAATTACCTGGATTATTGAATTTTTATGATTTTTAGTGCACTACTTTGCATTCTCCTCGAACCCTGCTAGTGTATTGCACGATATATGATGATATAAGACATGCCAGCAAGTTAAAATTGGAATTATTGGATTTGACTGGATTTTATGGCTGTGATCCGTCATAACAAAATCCAGTGCCAAGTTCCAAATTGAAAGGATGTGATATTATTGATATGCATAAAAGTAATGGCCTTCTGGACCACCTGCAAAGTTGTGGGTTTTTTTTCTTTATTTTGCAGTGCTGTAATAGTTAAATGATTATTCTAAGTCTGCTCATGTGATTTAGATAGTTTCGACTGGCGCTTGAGATAGCCTATATAATGCAACAGTAGGAATCTTGGTCCCTAATCTTTCTCACTTTTCTTCAGTTACACTACTGCATGGAATAACTTGTAATTTTTCTGCTGTTTTTATAAGCAAGATAGTAAGCAAGATGATGATTATCATACCAAACCAATATTTAAGACATAATGTCAAAATGCTTTCCCCCATGTATACTGACATCATTAGTGATTTTATTATAATTGTGGGTGGAATAGTTTTAGATTAGATAGGGGCTTATTAAGCCAAAAATCACTTTCTAAACAGAAATAACTATAAGCTTTTTTTAAAAGTTAGCAGCTATATGTATATATATATTATATATATGTATATATTCTGGGATATGGGGTCGCCGGCGTTTGGATCAGCTGGGTGGCGATGGTGGAGCTGAGCTGGATAGTGTTTCTCCCGGGGCAGTTGCAGTGGCAGGAATGTTTTGTTTTTTTTTTTGTGGCTGAGTAGGGCATTGTGGGGGCGTGGTCCTGTTGTGGGTGCAGTTCTCGGTGGGGTCTGCCCTGTTGCGCCAGTGGGCGGAGTTGGTGTTGCGCGGGGCCCTTGCCTTGCCGTTGCGGCGCACTATGTGGTGGGGGAGCGGGGTGCAGCGGGGGTGCTCAGAGCGGGGCTGTATGTAGAGCTTGCGCTGGGTGGGTGTGACCTCATCGCCCTCTCGTCTATAGAGTTCACCTGTGGGGGTGTGCCCCTGTGTGGGGGGGGGGATTCGTGGCGTTTGGGTTCGGGAACATGTGTTCGATATCGGTGTCCCTTTTGGGGGTGGCCCTGTGGCGAGGTTCATGTTGGGGTTCACTGGGGGTGGGAGACTCATGGGGTCGGGATCGGAGCTCGTTGGGGGGTCGGGACTGCTCCGTCCTGGGGCGGCTCTGGTTGGCGGGGTGGTTTGGGCCATGTGGACCCCTCTTTTGTACATAGCCCCCTCTCCGGAGGTGGATGGGGGTTGGTGGGGACTGGGTTCTGGGCGGGGGCCGGGCCGAGACCGCCCGGGTCTGGGCCTGTCTGCCTGTCTCTGCCCCGGGAGGGAAGGGGACCACCTCCTTGGTCCGGGGGCTGGTTGCCCCTAGGGGCTGCCAGCGCCCGGACCTTGGAGTATAGAGTATGCATGGGGAGTGTGAGTGAGTGTAGGACGTCCATTGTTGTTTGTCTTTACGTTGGGAGCGAGTGATTTTATGTGTGTGGATGAGGGTGGGTGTGGGTGACTGTGACTGTGAGTGCCTGTTTTTTTTGTGACAGGTTGGGTCTTGGACTGCTCCCTCTCCTGGATCAGCTTAGCCCCCCCCATATTATGGGGGGCCTATTTCCTCCCCGCCACCCTCCCTGCCGGTGGTTGGAGTCTCTGCCCGCTGGTGTACTTGTGGTTCTCGGTGTCCGGGTCTGGATGCTTTGGTGTGTGCTGGCTCACTCCCGGTGGCTGCCTGCCGGGGCCTGGACCCCTGGGCTCTGTCGGGCCTCTGTCTTGGGGGTGGCGTGTCCCGGGGTCTTGGGTCTCTGGGTCCATGGCTGGATCTGCTCGGGAGTGGACGGCTGCCGGCGGGGCCTGTGGGCTCGTCGCTGCGGTTCCCTGGGGCTTCTGCACTGTCGCTGCTGGGTGGCTCCCCTGGAACTCTCCACTGCTCTTCTCTGGGGGGGTTGCGGTAGTCCCGGCAGTGGTTCTCCTGGGGTTCCTGTGCTTTGGGGGGCCTTTGGATGTCTGTTGCTCGGATCTCCTCAGTGTCCGCCCGGGGACCACGGGGCAGGTCGGTGGGTCCTCACACTCGCTATTGCATATTTCTGTGGAGAAACCTTGTATACAAAGCGCATCCACACAGGTGTTGATAGATACACAGATGATCTATATTGGGCTGCACTTCTCACTAAGTACATTTTACATTCATAAATACCGTGTGTTATTTTGTGTATAAGCAAGCAGGGTGTAATCTTTTATTCTATTCATCCTTCTTTCTCTCCTCCACTCTCTCCTCCTTTTTTCCCCTTTTTCCCTTTTGCCCCATCTCTCTCTTTGTCAAGCTTCTGTTTTCCTTTTCATTTCAGTCTCCGTGTCCGTAACAATTGAAATATTCCCAAAGAAGTTTATAATAAAGTTTCTTTTATAAATATCAAGCAGAGCCTTAAAGCAATAGCTGTGATGCTCCGCTTGTGAAAGTAAATCTGTTGGGCAATTTCTTGGCACTCAGACAACAATTCTGAGCACTACTCTGCTGGAC
Source organism: Crenichthys baileyi (assembly GCA_036173005.1). Taxonomy (NCBI): domain Eukaryota; kingdom Metazoa; phylum Chordata; class Actinopteri; order Cyprinodontiformes; family Goodeidae; genus Crenichthys; species Crenichthys baileyi. The sequence goes on along the minus strand of JAHHUM010000418.1, from coordinate 22,106 downwards.
AGGACACGGTAAAAAAAAATAAATAAATAAAAAAAGTTAGCAGCTATATGTAGGGTATACTATCTAATGTTACTGTCATTGCCTTTTATACAGAGGTTTGGAGTTTGTTGGTTTGCCCGATGTCACAGCATTGAACAAAATGCATACAGGCAAGACTTATAAAAAAAGTATCGACAGAAAGCATGTCCACATCATTTTATATGATAATACAACAAATTAGAGAAAAGCAATGAAGGTTATTAGAATTCTTAGCATTGGCTGCTTTATTGGTTGAGCACAAGATAGTTGAATAGTTAAATAGTTAAATATTTTGGATTTATGAGTTTTATGGTATGTTCATGGACCAGAAAAATAATATCTATTTTGAATGTAAAGGATTGCTCTAGGCAAGCTTGACGTTAGTGGATTTTGATTACCACACAAACAGTTGGTGCATCGTTGCCCAAATATTAGATATTTTAACCACTTCTGCAAGAACAATTTAATGTGAAAATGTAATGTCACTAATAAATGCTTCCTTGCAGAAAAACATTTTCCTTCATCAATCATCATTTATAATGGATCAAATAACAACAGTTATAATTATGCAATCAACCACTGATCCACTGATTAAGGATTCATCTGTAGATTAATCACATCAGTCAATGACCTATTGGAACCTGATGCTCATATGGGATCAATCCAGTCTATCTGGTTACTGAACTCAAATTGGATGAAGTAGATTTCGCTTTAGTCATTCGAAAGATAACCCTTTGCCAAGAAAATGCCGCAAATTGTCCCAGGTTTACCTTGTACATTGCATGTAAATCGTTCAAAGAGTTGTGGAGTGTGATGATTCTGTTTGGGAATATTGTCATGCAGAAGAAGGATTTGGAAAGTCATCAGACACCTCCTTATTGTATTGTGTAGTGGATAAACACCTGGAGTGCCTAACGCTCTGTACAGGACTTTATATTTGCTAATCCCTTTTGTTGGCTCAGTCTAATTTGCTTGCCAGGATCAAAACAACTTCTCATGGAGAAGAATAAACCAAATTAACCATATATTTGAAATCCTTTGAGCCTAAAGACAAAAAAACACAGTTTGTTTTGACAAATACTTTATCCAGCTGTTTGTAAACAAAAGTGTAAAAGGACAGTACGTAAATTAAGCTTGTTTATAGAAAAAAGTAGTGTTTTTTTGCTAATATTTACAGTATTTGTTAAAGCTTTTAGGTGTTTTGAGTATTGACTCACCTGGCTGAGCCGCTGTGTTCACTGTCCTGGTACCTGTACAGGATGACAGCTGGGTCACCCTGACACTTTGAGAGGCTTCAGATAATCAATGATGCCGCACAATGACACCAATGGAGGATTACGAGGACTCGCTAAGCTGCTGTCGGTCAGCACGCTGCATTGATTTTGTCACAGTTGTTATTGGCGTGCATTCCTGGGGTTGTTGAGCTTGGTGGATATTTTTTTTATCTCCCTGTTTTATTCCTTTACTTTAAATATCATTCAGACCCTCTCTAATACACATTATTCTAAATGCTAAGCAGTTTAATTTGATTATGTGTAGGCAGACATCTCTTCTTCAAAACAGCTGGTGGAGTCTCTAACTTTCCTAGTTTTTAAGGCTTTATTGCCAGTAATGCCTGTTTTTTTTCTAAAAAAATGCGTACAAATTCTAAACCAATATGAACAGACCTATAAGGTCTGTGAAACTGAAAATAGTTGGATATTTCAAAGAGCATAGACACAGACATCTATTCAAGGTCTCCTCCACCTCCCCTGTGTCCAACATTTTACACAGTGATAAATGAACATAAAAAGCTGAAGCATCACCAATTGCCTAAGTGACTATCTCAAGAATGTGGCATTATTCAGCCAAGCCAAAGAAGAAAAACTAGCTGTATAATTGGCACAAATATGAAAAACAACAAAGACCAGGCATATGAATGTGCTCATTAGGATGCAAAGGAAGGCTGGTCGAAGGGCATCCATCATCTCAGAGCATGCTGTCACTTCGTTATGCTTCTCTCACATGATTATACACACTACATACAAATTCTTTCTTTACCTTTTTTGCGCAAATCTGTTAAATCCTTCCTTATTTATCTCTGCTGCCCCTCATACTGCTTGCACGCTGGCTTTACATTGCACTCTTTTAATAAAAACAAGCTTATCTCAATCAAATATTACACGTCATAGTGCTTTATGGTACCTCGCATTCACACCCAGACTATGACCGCCTATAAGATGAATTTGCTGTTGTCTGCAGCTGGTGGAGTTTGATGGGAACTGGCATCTTGTAGTTGTGTTGGGAAGCTGCTGCAACCCAAACAGAGGTCATCCATCAGGAACATCTCCAGATCCAATTGAAAGGAGAGGTTTGCAGGCATTTAGCCAAGCCTTTTCCACTGGGTACAGACCACATCTTTGACAATCACTATGTTCTAAAAGGCTCATTGTCAAGATTTTATATAGTCTCTCTCTCACTTTCAAACCCGGCTGGGTATTTTACTGCTGAATGGAGGAGTGACCCTAAGAGTGTAAACTTTTTCTATGAGGCATATGCTTTCAGACAGGATACTGGATGAATGGCACGAATAAACTTTGATTTTATTTTTCTTTAAATGGCTCTGCGTCTGCTTGGATTTTCTTTTCATTGTATAAATGATGTGGCAAAGGGAGCCAGGTTTACTCAGTATGCAGTTACAGATCTAATCCTTTTAGCAAAAATAATTGGTTTTCCTACTATAGATTTTTTTACCTGGAGAAACAGGATATCACCGTTATATTTGTATAGTTCCCTGGGTAATATAAGCATGCATAAGTATTCATACCCCTTAAAGATTTTCAACCATTTGCCTTTTGCAGTTGTGTCCAGCTGTCCTGTGAAGGCCTTAGAGGATGTTGGAGAACAATAATGATCAAAGTGATTATGAAGATCAAGGAACGTATCCGACATGTCAGGGATAAAGTTTTCATTACATTTAAAGCAGGATTGGATTAGGAATCCATATCCCAAGATTTCTACATCTTATAGAGCACTGTTACTACCAAGACATAGGCGTCCAAATAAACTGACCAGGCAGGGAAAACATCTATCAGAGAATCAGGTAAAAGATTTATGGTAACTTTTGAGGAGCTTCAGAGATCCACACATGAGGTGAGAGAGTCTACTTGTCACAGCCACTATTAGTCATGTCCTTTAGAAATCTGGCAGAGGAGCACAAGGAAAGTTACTGTTAAATAAAACATGAGAAATATGGTTTAAAGTTTGCAACAAGCCATGTTGGGGAAACAGCAGACATCTAGAAGACGGTGAAACTTTATGGCCTACTTGCAAAAAATACCTGTTGCAGAATACTCGTACTCCTACTCGTACTAGTACTTAAATTACCCTGAACATATCATTCATACAGGGAAACGTGGTGATGGCAGCATCATGCTGTGAGGAGGCCTTTTTCAACAAGGACAGGGAAGCTAGTCAGAACTGATAGGCAGATGGATGGAGCTAAATAAAGGAACTCATATTGGGGCTAATGTTACTGCCAGAGCTACTAGAAAAGGGCTCAATCAAAGGCAGTCCAGACCTTGATACAGCTGACAATCTATCGCCCCACTTTTTTCATTAAATATGACTGAACTTGAGCAATTTTTTACGAAGCTTGTTTGTGGTTGTAACATGACAGAATGTATAAAAGAGCATGAATATTTTTGCTAGGCACTTTGTGTTTTTATGCATAGCAATGGCAATTTAGTATTTAATGGTTACGCTAATAAATTCTAAAACTAATAATAATAATAATATTGAAACTCCAAAGTAAAACATTTATTATCATGCTAAAATGGTTTGTTTTGGTATTTTCACCAATTTTAAATTAAACAAAAGTTTTATTTTTTTCTTCGTATATCATCAGTGCTTTAAAGGCTTTGAAGGCATTGTTTTTAGAAGCTGTGTGAATGCTCAAAGAACTGTAGGATGCCGTTGCTTTGGAAACTGCCCATATGCAGAGCTGCCTTCATGACACCAGCAAAGAGATTTACACCACATTTCAGCACATGAAAGGAATCTCATTTGGCATTCAATGAACCTGCCTCTACCAGTCAGTCTTTGAACTTCCATTAAGCCATTTATCACTACGCTGTGCAATTCATTTTATTCTCCTTTACTCTAAGGAAGGAGGCCCTTTTTCTCTTCTCAATTCAGCATCTGTTGACCCTGAGCATTCAGATTATTCTCCACAAAATGTGCAGAGACCAGAATGTCAGAGGTCACAAAGTCTGTATTTGTAATGATATTCTTATACAGACAATAGAAAAGAAATTTCTCCCTTTTTCTAAGATTTCCTATTATCTTTTTTCTCCAGTTCCACCGAGTATCCATGAAATGAAGAGCCACGGAGTTGGTTTGGGCCGCACAGCACTGCTGCGGTGCGAAGCTGCTGCTGTGCCTTCTCCAACCTTTGAGTGGTACAAGGGTGAGAAGAGGTAAGTCTTGTCTTGTTGTTTGTTCTGTCATACCATAATGTATAATTGCATCACACTTCTACATGTCGTCTGGATGTGACTTTCATATTACTGAGCTACAGTGTGGTATAGTGTCAACCTAAGGGATCCACAATCTGACAATGTAAGTATATGGAATTTACTTTTATCCTTTTCCAGGTCTGGGTACCTATGGAGAAAGGGAGTTTGTACCCTTCTTCTATTTCTGACAGACAAAACTAATCATTCTCAATGATTGCAATAGTTTTGCAATAAGTTATGTTAAATGGACATGTTTTAACATTGATTTGCCACATTACATATTACATTTAACGTTTTACCTATCAGTGGTTTGGATTTTTACTTCCTGACTGAATGCACCCTCATACTACTTTGGACTCTAGACCCCTTTAAATTTTGGTTGAACTGGACTAGTGCTTCCTAAACATTTTCCTTAAATGAAGAACAAAGCAAGAAATCTGCACATTTTTGGGAATTTCTACAAGCAAAATAAGGCACCAAAGTTCAAGAACTGACTTTTTAAGAAAATCTGCATATGACCTTGAATAATAATTTTTTTGCTATTTGACAAGTCCAAGAGTTTTTTAACAATTAGTCCAGATGTAACAAAAGTGGTACCCCAAAATACTCTACTCATTACCTACTTATAAGGTACCTATAACCTACAGACAATAAGACTTGACTACGGTTCAATCAGGTTCAAATTAACACATTTTATTATGCAATAAAAATGCGGAAAACCCATCTAGAAATGTGGGTCTGGAAAACTATGACATTTTACCTCTTAAAATCGATAGGGGTATCGTTATTCCTAAGTACTTTTGATAATATATACACTTAGGCCCAAAATCATTCATAACCCTGATGGATTTACATTTTAAATAAACGTTCACCTTGACCAACATGTTTCTTCTTAATGGAAAGGACATAGATGTCTGTCAAAATATGATACTTAAGTGTGCCATAGATTTTAGAAAAAACAAAAAATAAAACAGGTTCCTTGTTAGACTTATGTTTTCTTTAAGGAGCATGTCCAAAATTATTCATACACATTACAAATTCTGACTCTGTGGGCAAATTCAAGGTTCTAACTGCTTCAAATAGTCCATGCTGTTCTAAAGGATCCTGTTTACCTTGATTATTAGGGAAAATCAGTTTTAATCAACAGCAGCTTTCTGCAGCTGGTTTGTGGCAAGTCCTGGCTAAAACAAAAGAGCTCAGTGAGAACCTGCAGCTGCTCACTGTGACTGCAGTATAAATGATTATAGATTAATACAAGATAATCCACACTGGAAAATAAAAGTGACACCTGCGCTGGCAAAGCTGATGGTGCAAATATGAAAAAAAGAATCCAAGGATCACCACCAAGGCCATCCTGAAGAATGTGGCCCATGCTGGTAGCAACATCTCAAGGTAGACAGTCTACTGCATGCTGCTGGATGATATGGATGTGGACCAGGGAGGAAGCCCCTTCTACGAGCAATGTACTTTACAAAATCTCAACTGGACAAAGCAGAAGACTAGTTTTCTTTTTTTTTTTGGTCAATTGAATCACAAATTGAGATGTTTGGCCACAACGATGTGCCCCTCATTAGGTGTGCAAAAGGAGAAGCATTCCACCCCCAAAAACACCACCAGTCTTGACGGTGGGGACATACTGCTGTGGTGGCATTTTCCAACCAATGCGAGAGGAAACCTAATCAAAGTAAAAGGAATCATGAAAAATTACTTCATTAAGATTCTCAACAACAACATTGGGTAGTCTGCGGAGAAACATGATCTTGGAACACTGGATGCTTTAGCGTGACAGTGAACCAAAACACACAGCGAATGTGTATGGAAATGGTTAGCTGACAAAAATATTAAGCCAGAGTCGAGTCTTGACTTCAGTCTGATAGAGAATGTGTCAAGGGCACTAGAGAATAGGGTGATGGCAAAGAGGCCTGTCAAGCTGAAAGACTTGGAGTTCATTGCAGGAGATAGCTGTTCAAAGATACAAGTGGAGACATGCAAAAAGATTTTCAGCAATTATGAGAAGAGTTAGATTGCTGTAATGGCCAGTATTTTCCGTTTATTATTGAGAAGGGTATAAATAATTTTGAAGAAGTAGTAAGTTAAATGATATGCTTCAGGTAACATTAAAGTATAAATAAGAAATAAAAATAACCTGCATTACGTGTACTGTCCCCTTTTAATGGTAGGTGAACAAAGACAAATATTTCTAGCTGAAAATGGAGAATAACAGTAACTGCCTAAAGCTGCCACTCTACAAACTAATTTTAATCAACTCTTTAAAACGAAATTGTGATTAGACACTATCCATCGATTTATTAATTTTTTTGTACCCATGCCATTTTTACATAGGGGTTGGGGGGGCTTGCGGCCTATCCTAGCACTAAGTGGGGGACAGAGCCAGGACAGGTTACCAGTCCTTCATAGGAGCTGGTGCAGAGACAAACGAGACAGAAAAGCCATTCATAGAAACACTCACACCTAACAGAAATCTGACTCACCAGTTAATCTATAATAAGTGTTTTAAGATGTGGGAAGAAGCCTGACTACCCAGAGAAAATGCACTGGGAGAACATGAAACACAGTGTGCCACCCAGCATGCAGACAATGATAAGATACCTAATATGTTTGCTTGGAACTCTTTCTAGGAAAAACATGGATTTATTATATTGTTGAAGATCAGCTCAGATTTTTACTGTTTAACAATGAATAAATAGACACTGTGACATAAAAATGCTAAAACCTGAACCCCTGCACCTGTGTGGAGTTTGAACATTTCTCCTATTCTTGCACTATTCTCTTTGGATAATGCGGTTTCTTCTCACAATCCAAAAACACACATTCAGTGTTTAACTGGTCACCCCTTAATTGGCCTTAGTTGTGAGTGCTTGTGTGAACGGTGGTTTATTATGTGTGCAGATTTCCTGCACAGTTTAATAGTATAGTATATATATGTTTCCATTGTGTAAAAGTTGTTTCTTCCCATCTATCCATCAATCACCTTTCTGGTTTATGTAAGTTCCTTGTTTAAAGCCTAACCTCTGTAGAAATATCTATGAAAAACAATCTGATCAAAAAATTGGCTTCAATATGACTGACAACACTAGAAATTATGTAATTTTGAAATGTGTTGCCGTGTGATTCTGTGGAACACACAAATGCTGATTTACATGTAGAAACAATGTATATTAAGACTTTTATTGAGACTTTTTTAAGTTTATTGTTTCACTGGAAACTAAAATGTTAAGGGAATACTTAACATGATAGAAATATTCTGTTTGGGCTTGTTTTGTTTTGGTTTTCCTTGGTTTTTCCAGAGATAATGCATTTCTTTGCTCTCCCATTACTCATGCATCTGGGGAGAGCCCACTGAAACACTCCAGCAAGAGTCATTTGTGGCTTTTTCTCACCTTGCATTCTGATAAAATGCTTGTAGGCAACTGGCTTAAATCACTTGTGACACATACATCAATCAGTCTAGATTCAAGTGTTAGTTCTTGAATTTAAAAACCAAATTATACCTATTACCCATCATTTACCCACTCCCGGTGAGCACAATTTTAGTCATCAGCTCACACTGTGCTAATTGTAATTATGGGGTGGATTAAATTTATTCAAATTGCTAAGGAGGGAAGTTGGCATAATTCTGGTCTTTTCTTAATTCAAGGACTCGTTCTTTTGGTGACTTCTCACCTGGCTAAATTGTGATTTCGTCTTCTACCTTTAATCAAACCAGAGCATAAGTGAGAGGACTCCGGCACAAAGTTACCATTTTCTTCATGGCATGGTCATTGTTTACATACATTAAGTAAAAGCTGTGTTTTTTCTCTGTTCTGTGCAGCTTTGCTTTTAGATTGTCAGCATCAGTCATATTGTGACAGTTTTGACAAGTAAACGTTTTTCTTGTTGTGTCGTTGCTTTCATTCTTGGAAGTGGGCGAGTATTTATGTGTACATCTGTCGGGGTGGGGAGCTTTCTTTCACCCTGACGGGAAGCATTGAGTGGTCTGATGTTAAACTAGTGATGGTGCGGAAAACATACTGAGATTTTCAGAGAGCGTTAAGCTAAACTTTGAATGGGTAGAAGCCAGGGAGGGAACGGCATATTTTGAAGATATTGTTGGAAATAAGGTCACATGTAGAGTTTTGGCTCAGAGCGTCTTACAAAGCAGCTTGAGCCAAGCCATAGCTCCTGGGAGGCCACAGTGAGGCTAAAATAGAAACATAGCTCCTGTTTGGAGGATTTTAGAATTAGGAATAGCAAACATGAAATAAGTAAAGAACAAATGAACCAAGATATTCAATTTAAAATCCGTAGCATATGCTTTAATGCAGTAACTTTTAATCCATTGAAGCAAGATTTTTACAAAAACAGCACAAAAAGACATATAACCCTTTTTCTCCATCACTGTCTGACATTAAATCACCCTAAACTTTTCCTCTTTTATGTCAGTCAGCATTACCAAAATTATTTCTATTTTGTTTATTACTTTCTTTATACGTACTACGTTTACAATATATTTAAACAAGCTAACATTTATTTCTAGGTTTCTGATTCACATTTGAGTTAAATGGAGACACACCTGTGGGTGTATTTTAGGGTAGCAACTCAAACACACTGTTTCTTTGTGTGACATCAGGGGAAAGCCCAAAGAAACCAGTGTAGTTTCCAGGAAGAGGATTTTGGACCTCGACAAGTTTGGTTCCTCTTTGGGTACAGTTTCCAGTCCAGCTTACTCCTGTTCAGGCAGGAGATGGGTTCTGTGTTCCAGAGAAGAGCGTGTTTTGGTGTGAAACTTGCATTTCAGCCCCAGAACAAAATCAAAAGATCTTTTGAAGATACTGGTTAAAGCTGGTTAGAAAGTCATTATCTACAGCATAGTCCTGTACTGACATGGGCTGAAAGAGCACTCAGCAAGGAAAAAGCCATTTCATAAAAAAACTGAGTGCAGTTTGCAAATGCATTCTGACTTTTTTGGAGACATGTCTGTTGGTCTGATGAAACTAAAACTGAGGTGTTTGGCTATAAGGAATGTTGTTACACTCGGAATGTTGTTAAGCTTGGAAGTCAGAGAACACCATCAAAGCTGTAAAGTATGGGGCTAGCACCATCATGTTGTGAGAGAGTTTTGTTAAAGGAGGGATTGGTGCAATTCACTAGGGAATAACATGTGGACATTTTGTAGCAATATCTCAACATATTAGCCAGGAAGTTAAAGTTTGGGCATAAATCGTTCTTTCACAAGGACAATGACTACAGACAAAATTGCTCAAAGGACAACAAAGTTAATCTGTTGGAATAGCCATCACGAAGCCCTGATGTCAGTCCTATAGAAGGTCTGCTAAAAGACTATTTTTATTTACCAAAAGAAATATTTTGGTTTTCCTAACTGACCTGAAAAAGGTAATGTTTATCCTGATGTAATAGCACACAGTGATGATATAAGTCATGTGTCTTTTTATTCTGTATGTAAATATCTGGTTTCAACTCTATTTGTTATAATCCTTTGTACATGCAACACGAAAATGTGAACAAAATGTCAAGTAGCACCTAACCACTTCCCCTCTGGTTCTTTCCGCTCTTGTCACAGTCCTTCAAAAGATTCTCTCCAAAACAGACAGGACCCACTATGAAATAAATAGATGTACTGAAGAGGCTGGTAATGATGGAGATCCACTTCAGATGACATTGGCTCCATTCTTGGCTCACGCCTCTTGTCCTACTTGAAGCTTTGTGTGCAGGTGAGAAATCAAAGCCTCATTTGTCGCATTTATGTTGTTCTTCGTAGGATCATTAGGGGCCACGGTATCGACATCAAGAGCCTCAGCTCCAGATCAGTCCTCACAGTGACCAACATGACAGAGGATCGTTACGGGAACTACACGTGTGTCGCCATCAACAAGCTGGGGACGGCTAACGCCAGCGTGCCTCTTATTCGTAAGTTGTCATTCTACTTGCTCTTGGCTGAGTGGAGTGGTTGAAGTGACAGAGGGCTGAAAGTATTAGCTTGTGTGTTTTCTTTATATTTACTGCAATCTCAACTAAACCCAGTGCAGCAGCTGGGTAAGGAGATATTAACAGTCATGCCTAACAGTTTTGTAAATGTGATGTCTGCTGTGGTTGCAGAGTCTGCGTGGGTGTCTGCTTTGGAAGTCTTCATCTGCATGTGTAATGGATGAAAACACCAATTGAAAGCAAAAAATAACTTCGGTGTAATGACATCATAATTATGAAGATAATTGCAAAAGGTTAAAACTACTAAAATCAACGCTAAGTAGTGTGGCTCAGATTTGTAAAAAAAAAATGTCTGGGAGTCAACCCTTTCATAATTTTCAAAGCTTTGTGAGTTCAAAAGGGGCCGAAACATCAGAAGCCATGCTGCGGGAGCATCTGTGCTACTCTTTGCTTTCATTTAATGTGGCTAGAGTAACATTCTTGCCCAAATGCAATAAAAACAATATAAGAATATTTGCTAACAATACAAAACAGACAGCATAATGCGTTAGTTTGAAGGGTTTTACAGTAAATAAGATGGCCAATCACCACACAGCAGATTTGGAGAAACAATCTATTGGATCTATTGAGAGGTATTTCAGTGGAGTTGTTTAATCCATTGTTGAGGCAGTTGTAATTCAAACACAAATACATATTTCTGAAAGCATTCTTTGTTTACAGCATTTTTTCACCCCTGCCTAAAACCTTTGCACAGTACTGTGTATTTCAAGCATTTATTGCTGTTTATTTTGATTATCATGGCTGATAGAAAATAAATACCCAAAATTTGGTTTCTCAGAAAATTAGACTAATACATGACCACGAAAAATGTCATGTCACAGTCTACATAATCATGGGGAAGACCGACAGTTTTGACAGTTTTGACTTGACAGTTTTCCAGCAGTCAGTCAGTGATACCCTCTGTAACCAGGGTAAGCTACAGAGTACGAAGTTAATAAATCTGGCTTTTCACATGGGGCTGTATCCAAGTATATCAATAGAAAGTTGAGTGAAAGGAAAAAGTGTGGTAGACAAAGTTGAACAAGCTATAAGGATAGATGCAGTTTTGACAGGATTGTGAGGCAAAGCCCATTCAGTAGCCTAAAGTTAAATCACAAGGCATGGACTACAGCTCGAGTCAGAGCCCCAAGAGCTCCCACACAAAGATGTATCCAGGACATGGGTTACAGGTTTCCTATTTCTTGTGTTGAGTCACTTCTGAGCCAGGGACAACATCAAAAGTGTGGTACCTGGGTTTAGGAAAAAAAGAACTGGATTGATGCTCAGTGGTTTAAAGTCCTCTTCAAATTAGGGTAAATTTAGCATTTTATTGAAAATGAAGGTCCCAGAAGATTATTTTGTTTAGTTTATTTAAAATGCAAGGCAATGCACATTATTTAGCATAAGTTAGTCTATCATGCAAATATCGTCTAGCTTTAGCCATATAGGCAAATTTGTATCTGGAATCCCTGGCAGGTTGATGGTGAAAACATGCTAAAAACATTAAAGGAGAAAGAGTAGAGAGGGACAGTATTCACGTTTAAAGTTCCTTGAGGTCTAGAGTAAAGTTTTCAAAGTGAAAATGTGGGGTGTCATGTCATCTGCTGGTGATGGCCTAATGCTTTTTTTACAAGTCCAGTCCAAGTCAGCATAGCATCTACCAGGACATTTTAGAGCATCGCATGCTTTTCTGCTGACAAGCTTTATCAAGATGCTGATTTCAGTTTCCAGTAGGTCTTGGCATCTGCTCACACTGCCTAAAGAACCAAAACCTGGTTTAACGATAATGAGGTAAGAACATTACCCAATGACAAGGTGTTATTTTTGTGAAAGCATGTTTCACAAAAGGATTGATCTATATATTGATCCCTTTAAGGGTTCACTGAGTTCGGGCGGGAAAAGCAGGGGGGCTAACTCGGCCCCCTGCTGGGTTTTAGTAAACTCACTCTTTTTACCAGGGCCCTTTTTCTTTTTCGGGTGTTGATTAACGTCATCAACAAAATCAAAGGAAATCACAGGTCCACACAGGACACCGCCTCATACTTAACATCAGAGATAAAAAAGAAAAACAAGAAACAATCGAGCCCAGGTAGAGCACAAAAGGAATTTTTGATTTACGAAAAATAACAGAAGCAAAGAGAGTCTATAATGGTGATTGTCATTCTCCATCCTGATTAGCGAAACATAGAAATTGCTTTTCTCAAAGTCTTATAAAGCAATAATAAAACTATGCTCAAAGTTTGTTGGAGTCTTTTCCATTTGCAGCAGCAGTCTATTCCCCTGATCCCGGGGTGCCCCCTTTGGGAAAAGTCTTTAAAAACCACCAAAGGGGTTTAAATTTTTTGGGTTCCCCCTGCTGAGAAAATTTAAAAATAACCCCTCACCCTTTCTACATTGTGGCTCTGCACAAACTGAGTGCACTGAACGTCACCCCTGCAGCCCTGACTCTCAGAGTGTGTGAACAGCCTCATAACACCCCACAGTACAAGCTACCTAACTCGACCATTCAGTCCAACAAACATAACTCACATTGTCAGAGTATCTGCATTCCACATCTGCAGTGCAGATTCTCAGACTATCTCATGGGATTTTTGGGCCCAAAAAGGGGAAATTTTAAAAAATGAGGGGGGGAACTTTTCCCCAAAAAAAATTTAAATTTTTAACCAAGGCACTTGGGGGTTGAAGGTTTTTTTTTTTTATGTGGGGGGGATAGTGTATAAAATTTTTGGGGGTTAATACACCCCAAAAACCCAAAACCCAAAAAACCTTTCCCCCTTTCAGCGTAGGCAAAATTTGAGCTTGGACCCCCCGGGCAGCGCAAAATAAAATGGGGGTTTTTGCGAAATAGTTCACCTTTTTTAGTTTTTCCCACAAAACTGTGAATAAAAAGTTGGGGAAAAAATTAAACAGATCATAGAAAAAACTGAACGGACTGAAAAAATAAAACCCAAAAACGGGAATTAAGGTTATCCCGAAACACCTGGGGGAACTAAAAAAAACTTTTCTGCGTTCCGGGGCAGACTCCAAGGACGGAACCAAAATTACCGGGCCCCTAAAAAACAAAAATAAAGGGAAACTCAAATAACCCACCTAGATCTGAATGAAATGAAATTTCTCATTGGAATTTTACTTTGGGGTTCGGGAAACAAAGTTGAATGTGCTGAAAACCAAAATTCACACAAAAAAATCATCAAATGGAAAATCAAATGTTTTAACAAAGGGACGGCCGGGTTTTGGGAAAGTCAACACAAAATTAAAGTGAAAAAACCATACGGCTGACCCAAACTTTGTTTTTACATGCCCTTAAAAACCCAAGTAAAAATGGGGGCCCCCCTATATTTTTGGGGTGTGGCCCCCCACGTGCCGGGAAATGACCCCCTAAAAACCCGGGGCCCCCCCGAGGCCCCTGATGGGGGACGGCGGATGGTCTCCTGAGGGATTGCCCCCAGCCCCTTTTGCCCCTAAAGCAGCCCCAACTCCGGGGACCCTGGGGGTGCCAAACAATTAACTTTTGGTGGAGGGGAGCAAAAACAGGGGTTTTCCCAATTGGGGATAAAAGGGAAATTCCCTTGGTTTTGGGGGAACGGGGCGGGCCGTCCCATAGCTTAAATGTCTTCCTCCTGGGGCCAAAAATTGGGGCCCCCCAAAACCTCGGAGGCCCGGGCCGCCGAGAAATAGGGTTCTCACAAAGGGTCTGGGGAGGGGTACTCATCTCGGTACCTAAGGGCCCATGCGGCCCTCAAAAAAAATCCCACCCCACACCCTTTACTGACCCCAGGGCCCAAAACCCGGGTCCTGTAAAGGGGATGCTGCGGGCAGCAATGTCTCACGGTGTCTCGACTCTGTACGTCTGTCACTTTGGTCATGTGAACCTGTTTTATCTGTGAAGAGCTGGGGCACTAGGGCGAAACCCCAAAACCGGTGTTCCTCTGGCAAAGCCAAGGTTCCGCGGGTTGGGGCTGTGAGCACAACCCCCAATTGTGGGCTGTGCCTAACCCCTCCTCATGGATTTGGGTTTCAAACCGTTTGTGAGACACATGACCATTTGGGCCTGTGGAGGTCATTTGGGGCTTGGCATGCTCCCCGGGGTTTCCCCCTTGCACAAAGGCGGGAGGGGAGGGTCCTCCCTGCGGGTTGTTGCCCTCCTACTGCCCCCTCCATGTCCCCTTTGGTAGGGCCTGCCCCTCCTGGTAGGCCTCCGCTCGGACACTACGCTGACAGACACGAAAACCCTTTCTTGCCACAGTCGCCTTGTGTGCCATCCTGGATGAGCTGCACTCCCTGAACCACTTTGGGGGGTTTTTTTAGAGCCTCTCATGGTACCACGAGGTGAAAGCACACCAACTTTAAAAGTGACCAAAACACACCCAAAAAGCATAGGTATGAAAGTGGTCTTTTGGTCCCCCCTGCAGACCACTCCTTTAAGTGGTCTTGTAATCCCCAAAGTTTTTCCCCCTGTTGTCTATCCTTTTGCACAACAGCTGTGACTTTTATTGTCAATCAGTGTTGTTCCTAAGTGGACAGTTTGATTTCACAGAAGTTTGATTTACTTGCAGTTATATTGTGTTTTTTTAGTGTTCCGTTTATTTTTTTGAGCAGTGTATATTTTATGGCTAAAAAAGTGGATTTTGCATGATATGTCCCCTTTAACACTGTTTACCCTTTCTTTCAGCCTTTAAACAATAGTGCCCATATGCAAATTTATTTTCATTTTTAAAAAACTCCAAACTTTAAATTCCCTAGTCTTTTAAAAAAAATTTACAAAATACATTGTTTTTTTTTTGTTTTGTTTATTGAACAGAAAGCTTAAAAAGAAAAAACTTTTTTTCTAAAATGTCAAAAAGGGACATAATTTAACTTAAAAAAAAAAAACGTTTATAATCCATTAGCAAAAAATTAAAAATCATTATTTTAGGAGACTTGTTTTTAAGGGAACACTTTGGAGACTCAAGGAACACTTTTGCCCATTAATACATATGTTCATACTTTCTTGAACTTCTCAATATTTCTCTTGTATGCAGCACAAAACTGTATGTTTACTTGGTGTTTTAAATCCCTGTCTTGGCAGATTGTTTTATGTCATTCACCTGCTGTGTCTTCTCAGCAGCAAAACCATTTTTTATGTATTCGGTGATGAAATATGAACAGGTGAATTAAAATATTCACCAATTTGCGATGCTCCCTCTGATGCTACCATTGTCCCTATCAGGCCAGAGACGAAGAATATAAAAAAAATGTCTATGGAGTTGGTTATTGTCAAAGGAGCACTCCATTCCCCTGTTTGTGTATGCACAAAGAACATCAAAGGCTCCTCTGATTCTCAAATGGATGATCCTAATATGACACTTGCAAGAGCTGAAAGGCAGAGATGTGAGAAAGAAAGCCCTGAAAATTGGTAGAGGAGTCAGCTTCCTGAGCTGCAAACCCCCAACTTCTCTCTGTCTTCTATTACATCTTTTTATCTCTGTCTATCTCTCTATCATGGCTGTGTGATTCTCTTATCTCACACTCCTGTCGCTCTTTTTTCTTCTCTCTTTCTCCCTTGTCGTTCATTCTTCCTCCCTGTCATTCTGCCTTTCTGTCAAACATGCATACAATCTGACGTATAGCCCGCTTTTTTCTCTCAGTTGATCTCAGTTTATCTCTCATGATCTTCCCTTATGGAAGACAGGCCAGTTCTGCTCTTACTCTTAACAAGAAATGGCAAGCAGTTGCCACAGAGCACTCCGCTGCCACAGCGAGGCAAAAAATAAAAACCCAGAGGTAAATTTTGTCACAGGTAAATTTTAATTGCCGTTTTAAAAGGAGTCAACTGCTACTGATTATCAAGATTCAAAAGGGGAAAGAAGCATGCATATTTTATAGCTCATGATATATTGAGGTGAATTCTAAAGAAGGCTTATAACCTTATTTCTCTGGATATTTAGTGGAAGGTGCTGCAGAAGTGTGGTTTCTTAGTTGCTTTTAGGTGTCCTTTTATCTGGTCCTTCAATAACCAATGGAATGGAAGACGCATCCTTGGCACAAAGTCCTGCTGGTTCCGGAATGAAGATTGGGCTGCCCATAGTCACATTTTTTTTTTTTTTTTACATTTTTCTTTTGTTTGTGGTTTAAGGATGGTAAGGACCTCAAAGTGTAGTCAGAGAGAAGAGTGTCTGGTTTGGGAACCTTAGGAACTCATTAAATGCCGATGAGACCCTGATGATCTGGTTCTATTTGCATCTTCAAGCTATACCCTTTAGCATGCATAGCAGGGAGGACTGCTCACTCCAGGTCAGGGGTCAGTACCTGCCTCAGAGAAGGAGATAAATTATTATATTGTATTGTTAATGAATAATGAATAAACAGAGTGCTTGCTTGCAGTAAGGCAGGCACTGCTCTGGTCTGTAGTTGTGAAACCAAAAAGTGAAGTTCTCAGTTTACTCATCTGTTTACAGTCCGACTCTCACCGATGGCCAAGAAATATGGATCATGGCCAAAAGAACAAGACTCCTGAAATGACTGGTCGAAATGATCTTTCGTCATATGAAGGCCTGAGTCGCTTCTGCTCTGTTTTAAAAAAAAGTTAGTTGAGGCAATTTGTTGACCTAACAAGAATGCCTGCTTAACACTGCCCTCTGGACAGTGTTCTTGCCCACTAGGGGGAGAGCACAGTGCAGAACAAAGTGATTGAAAGGTAGTTTGAGGTAATTCTGGGAATTCTCCAGAAATGGATTGTACAGTCTTTCTGTTAAGTACCTATTTCAGATGCGTTGAAGGCTGATGGAACATAAACTGGCTTATTTGGAGCAGAGGAAAATCATACTACCTTTACCCCTACTACTTAGAGCAAAGGTATATCTTTGAGTGTGTTTAAAAAGGAGACTAATATTTTTCTATGTTTCAATAGAAAACAGTTTGCAGTGTCATAACCAAATACCAAAAAATAAGGCAGAAAGCACCTTTCAAAATTTGTCTGTTGTTTTAAGACCACAGTTGATCCTGATTTTGAGTTTTCCTTGAGGTCTTACTTGCCGATACCAGTTTTGAGAAATTAAGAACAAAAAGAACAAAGAACAGTTTAAGACCATGTAAAGACATGTAAACAAAAAACGCAATGCAGGTTATTTGATAGAAGCTGGCAGTTTTATAGTTTTCCTCATTTATTTCTTGAAACCATCTGTTCCTAAACTTTAACAGATTTTTTTATTTATTTTAAAAGTAGTACATCAAAGTACATGCTGTTAGTTGATGTGTTTATAGACATACAAATAGTGGGAGTTCTTAGTTTCGATGAATTTAATAAACAGAAGAAATCCAATTTTTTGGTCTTTAAACTGCTGATCACTGATTAGAGCCGATTAAGGGAAAATTAGCAAATTCCGAGTTACAGTTTTTATCATTGCATTCACAGCTTTGCAGTGTTATTTGTGCTTAACTTCATTGTCAGTCGAGACAAAGAGAACATGCAGTTTTTCCCTCTGAAGCTTGTTTGCTTGGCACATAACTCTCAAACTGTTTCAAATGTAATGGAAATGTAATTTCAGTTCATAAATTAGCAGAGTTGGAGAAAATTGCAGTGTATTGTTTACCTTTCTAAACAAAGAACAAATTTGAACTAAACTTACCTACTCTGGGAGTGGATAAATGCTCCTGTTTATGGTATTTACTATTTTTCTTACTGAAATGAAAGCATCCAAGCATTTGTTAAATCCATGTTCGCACATGTGACACACTTGTTTTGTTTGTTTTACAAGTTACTTTGAGTTAAGTACATTATATAGTTAGTCCGAAAAGGACTTTCTTAACAAATTGAGTCATTGCAAAGATCCACTGATTTGTCACAGTCTGTGTTTCTCATTCTGGACAATTTAATTAGGATGTAAACAGTAAATCATGTCTCTTCTGTTCAGATATCAAGTCACAGTTTGCTGTTCGCTTTTTTATTATGTTACTCTGCCGGTGTTGCCCTTTCCTATACTTTTGTGATCGTACCATATTTCCTCATCATCCATCATGTTCTTGCCAGTCAGTTAGAAATGGCTATGTACTGTTTTCCTTTAATTTTGTTGTCTCTTGTTTTATTTGTGATCAGCATGGCTTCTGGAGGTTTATGAGTTATGTTGCGCTGCCAACTGCTGAGTTTGCTTTCATGCTTAACTATTTATTTATTTTGCAATCTGTATAGCCATTTGCTGTGGAAATAATACAAAATATGTTTATGTAGCAGCTGATGTTTTATTTTATAAGTTTAGGTTGAAATCTCTTAAATGCTTCCTTTTGCCCCAACATTCCAGATTGTATTAGTTTGATATTGTTAGGTTATCTTTTAGCCTCTATGTGCTTCTTATAGACCACTTCTTATAGACCACCCTGCGTATAAACATGTGTTTTCCCACAAAGTCTCAGTACATTGTTGCACCCTTAGATCAAGATGGTATTAGTATCATGCTGTAAATTAATTTTCTGCAAGTTTTATTTTTTGACCAAATTTTCTCAGATAAGAAGGGCACTCCAGCTTAAAAAGTTAAACTGGAGCAAAATTTGCTCATTTCCCAAAAAGGGGTTTATTAAAAATTTTAGCCTTTTTTCATTGAATTGCTGTGGTTTTAGTATTTTCTTTTCCATTTTAATGTAAGGGCGAACAGGGGGTGCTGTCTGAACCCCTTTTTACTTATTAGAATCTTTTGGGAAGACCGTGCTTGCTGCAGGGGTTTATTTGTCCTTTTATCGTGAATCGTGACTCGGGTTTTGTAGAGATTGTCCCTGAAACAGCAGAAGTCCTTCAAATCAAACTACAAAAACTTTGAAACAGTGGGGTTCTTTGACAAAACAGTAGGGGGTTTTCTGACACAGAGAGCTGGATGATTGAGGGTGGCCCGGGACTGGGGGGTCAAGGGTAATTGCCCTAGTCCCGGGTCAAAAACCTTGTTTTTTTTTTTTTTTTTTTTGGTTTTGAATGTTTTTGGGGGTTTCAGAATAACCCAGCCCTTAGGTTTTATCCCAAAAAGATGCATTTTCACACATGCTTTCCATTTTTAAAAAAATTTAATTTTAAATTTGACTTCATGCAAACTCTGCTTTTCCGGGTTGTTTATACAAAACAAAGTTTTTCCATTTTTTTAAAAAGGCACCTGGGGCTAACAAAAAAGTTTTAAACAAGCGTTTTGGTTATATAGGAAATTTAGTTTTTCATTTGTTTTGTTTTTGGGTTTAAAAGGGCCTTTGGGTATCTTTCAGGAGTTTTGGGAGAGAAAAAGGGCTCCAAAAGACGGGAGGTTTTTACAATAAAACCCAAAAATTTTGTGTAAAGTTTTAAATTTTTTTTTTAAAGGGTTCTGGTTGTAATCTATCAAAATTTATAGGGTGCTGGAAATGTCTAATTTTCCCTTTTTAAAAGTATTTTTTTTCCACTTTCTTGAAATCCCGGGTTAAGCGAATTTTTTAAATGAAAAATATTTTTTTTTCCCCCACAGTAAAATGTAGGGAAAACACCCCCCCCCACAAAGCTTTTTTATTTCTTTATAACGACCAACATTTTGGGGAAAATTTCTGTTTAAACCTTCCTATTTTATGTTTTAAAGGGAAAAGAAAACTTAATAGAAAAAGGCCAAAGGTTTGGCTCTGTTTCTATAAAGGAAACTTCCTTTCATTTAAAATTTTGTCAAGCTTTCCCCCCCAAAAACCCACCTAAATTTTAACCCTGGAGGAAAGATTTGCTCCCCTAATTCCCCCTGTTTATTTTCCCCCTCTCCTCTTCCCCCCCCCAAAGAAATCACCAAAAAAAAAAGGGGGGAAAATAAAGGTTGCCTTCCTTTTTGTCTGTACTCACTTCCCCCAAGGGCAGGAGGGAAAATTGCTGGTTTAACGGGGTTAAATAAAATGTTGGGGGTTCCTTTTGTTTTAACGTTTTATCAATATTCCCTGGTAAGGTGCCTTTTTGACCCCTTTCTCATCTGCTATTGTTTTTGTTGATGATTTTGTTTTTTCCCCCACACGGGTGAAAATTGAAACCTGGGGCCTAGAGCAAAGGGAAGGGGAAAAAAATGGGTCCTAAAAGGTTTAAAAATTTGAAACATGGGCGTATGTGTTAACAGTTTAAAAAATGCTGGGAAGAATTTTTGGGGGTCGAATTTGATGGGAGGCGCCCAATTTTTTTTTTTAAAATGTATTCACCCCGGGTTTCCTCACTTTTTTTTTTTTTTTTACTACCAAAAAACATTTTTTATTTTTAAGGGCTTTAAAATAAAAAGGAAAAAAATGTATACATTTTTGACATCTTTTTGTTTTAATTTTTGTAAAGGACATCTAAAAAAAATGTCCCATTATATATTTAAACATCTGGATTTGAGTGTGTCTTATTTTTCTAAAAACACACGGGCGCTTGCAACATTTCCGATTTCCGATTCCTATTTTTGGCTCAGAAAGCCATTAACATTTTCCCCGCTTTATGGTTTAAGGAATGTTTTTGGACTAAGTAAGTGTTCATTTTGAACCCCGCGGGGGCCCGGGCTTTATGGCACCCACACCCCCCACCCTTTTTGAGTTGGCAGGAGGACGATTTTCTTTCCATAGGGGCCTTTATCCCTGGGCGCCCCCATTCCCGGTGTGCCCAAAAGACTATACTTATTTGGGGAAATTAAAAAAATTCCCCCTCTGGACCAATAAATAAATTGCTGGCTCAAGTAAAAAAACAGACATTTTAAAGCCAACTTCTATCAACAGGAGCATAAGTTAATGGATGTTAAAAGAATAGCTAATGTCTAGAAAACGTCTCTGCTTTAGCATTATTTAAATTGAAACTATCTATCTTCTATATCTTCTATCTATCTATATTTTTCTATCATCTATCTATCTATCTATCTATCTATCTATCTATCTAAACTTTAAACTATCTATCTATCTATTACATTTTAAAAAACATTCTTCATTCATTTTTATCTTTTTTTCTGCTATAAAAATTAATTAAAATAGAAGGGGATTATTGGACCCCTAAAAATTTTACTATATGGGCTTGTAATTCAGGAATGCCTAAAAATATTATTGATTTAAAAAATTTTATCTTTTCTTCAACATTTTTTTATAATAAGATATTTAGGCAATTTTGTAAAACAGTAACCTAGCAAATCGAGCAGAAACCAGAACAATTGTGAACCAGAAACCTTTATGTCAGTGTGTAATAAATAATTTAAGCTTGATAAAAATCTTTAGAAAGTTTGAGAATTCTTGGAAAAAAAAGGAAAAGCTCAAAGAGATCAAAGTTAGAAAAGGGTAAAATTGTCAAAAAGCCAGACAGCAAAGCTAAAAAGTTATCAAAAATAAGAGGCTTATTTTGCCTCAAGTGATGAGCAAATGAGTACCCCCAGAGAAGCTGAGTTTAAGGCTTTTTTTATCTTTCCGCAAATCGCCACATAGCTTTCTCGTCCTTTTTTCAAAAACCCAATAATAAGCATTCCTGGTCTTGTCATACAGATGGGCTAAAAAGGGACCTCCCACACGTGCACATTAGTTTGAAAGGTTTGAATTTTTTTTTTGTGAATGGGGAAAATTCAAAATTAGACCCCACTTCTGTTTTTTGAGTTGCCCGTGAAACATGTCCTGTTAAATTACTCTACCTCAGTTAACCCG
>JAHHUM010000417.1:0-235396 GCA_036173005.1 Crenichthys baileyi | reverse complement strand
AAAAATGGTTTTTGTGGACCATGCAAACATGTGGAACAAGGTCTGATGAGACCAAATTTTTACATTTTGGCTTACATGGAAAACTATTTGTGTTGGAGAAAATAACAATTCGCATCACTCTGAACACACCATCCCCATTGTGAAACAGCATTTTGCTGTTTGGATACTTTTCTTCAAAAAGGACAGGGCCATTGGTAAAGATAGAATAAAAATGGATACATCTAAATGCAAGGCAATCATAGATAAATAAACAAGGGCAAAGACTGCACAAGTCTTGATACTGAGACTGTACTTTAAGCAGAGGTACAATTGAATGGTTTATATCAAAGCTTATTTGTGCGTTAGAATGGTCCAGTTAAAAGTCCTGACCTAAACCCAATTAAGAATCTGTGACAAACTGTTGAAGTTAATTTTCACATATGCTTTCCATCCAATTTAACGGAGCTTGAGCTATTTTGCAAAGACACATAAATGTCAAACTCATGAAGTCTAAATATAAATACATGCCATACTTTTCAGATTTGTATTTGTAAAAAATCATGGAAAGTATGCATCATCATTCTTCTACAGTGATGCACTAAGTGGTTTTCCATCATAAAGAATGCTAATGAAACATAATAAAGTTTGTGGGATGTGAATACATCTGCAGGCACTGTATATACATACGCTCTTCTTCTACTCATTGAGGTCCTTTTATACAGACCACTTGAACTCTGCCTATGCTTGGCAAGGAGCTGAAAGTGCTTCATATATAATGCAGAAACTTTGAAGCTCTCTTTCAGGCATATATATTTAAACTAGAAGCTTTATCATTTAGCAGACTTTTATGTTTCAGACATTAATTTGAAACAAACTAAACAAAAATGTATATACTGTATATGCTCCATACGCAGTCAATATATAGTAAAGGCAAGGCAAGGGAAGCTTATTTGTATAGCACATTTCAGTAACAAGGCAATTCAAGGTGTTTTACATGATGAAAACACATGAAGATAAAACATAAACATGTGATTTCAATAGCATAATATAGGAAAGTTGTACTACAGTCTGAAATTAATAATGTTTCTGTTAATAGTTTTGATAATAATATTAAATATTAAATAATATATGAACTGTCAAAGGCAACTCTAAACAAATAGGTTTTTAACTTTGATGTAAACGAACTCAGGGTTTCAGCATTTTTGCAGTTTTGGGAGTTTGTTCCAGATTAGTGGAGCATAAGAACTGAATGCTGCTTCTCCATGTTTGGTTCTGATTCTGAGGTGCAGAGTAGAATTCAACCAGAGGGGTGGTCTGGAAGGTACAATGACAACAAACAACAACTTTAAAGTATTTTGTTTCTAAGCCATTCAGTGATTTATAAACTAACATAACTATTTTAAAGTCTATTCTCTGACATACAGGGAACCAGTGTAAGGACTTTAAATGTGCTCTACTTTCCAACTTTTAGTGAGGACGCGGGCAGCAGCATTCTGGATCAGTGTAGTAGTAATCAGTTTAACTAAAGATAGACGCATGGATGAGTTTTTCAAAATCCTGCTGGGACATTTGTCCTTTAATCCTGGAAATGTTCTTCAGGTGATCAAAGGCCGATTTATAGAGGTTCAGGTCTCAGTCCATCACTATACCCAGATTAATGGTTTCTAGCTATAGTAACTAAAGCTGTGTACTGACTCTTGATCATTATTCCATTGGTCCAAACATAATTACTTAAAAATTATGGCACATCCACACATTGTTTGTTATAATAAACTACCCAACAGTTGAATGAATTCATACTAACCTGGTGCTAGTTTAATGTAGAGCAGTGTGTCATCTGCATAGTTTTGATAACTTATCTTGTTATTTGTTTTAATCTGTGCCATGGGGACCCCAGGATGGATCTTTGGGGAACCCTGCTTGTAATTTCTTTTCTAACTCTGATGTAAAGTTACCTTTTGACACAAAAAGGTCCCTGTCCTATAATGAGGACTCAAACCAGCCAAGTGCTGTACCAGAAAAACCGCCCCAGTTCTCCAGACGCACCAGTAATATACCATGGTCAACAGTATTGAATGCTGGGATGAGCTCCAATAACACCATCACTGTGGTTCTTCCACAGTCTGCATTTATGCGGATGTCAATAAACACCTTGACAAGGGCAGTCTTGGTATGTGGTGTTGGGGTCTTCCATTTTGGGGGGATAGACCAGCTGGGCTGCACAGTTCGACATGTGCAGCTCAACAGACGTTGCATCACTGCGGTCGCCCGGGATTATAAAACCTGACTGGAAGATGCTGAAGCTGTTAAATGTTAAGAAGGTATTTAACTGTTGAAACACAGCTTCTTCAATAACCTTACTGATGAATGGGAGATCTGAGATAGGCCTGTAATTCTGCAATAGCAACTTGTCCAGATTATTCTTTTTCAAAAGTGGTTTGATAATTGCTGTTTTTAAGGTGTGCAGGAAAACACCTGACAAAAGGGATGAGTTTATTATTTGAATAAAATCAGATGCTTTAACAGGCAAAATTTTTTTAAAGAAAGCTGTGTGTAAAATATCAAGACAGCAGGAGGAGGAGCTTAGTTGATGTATAATTTCTTGCAAGCTTCTAGTCATCATTGTCTAGTTATCAACTTTAAGACAAGGCCCCCACACAAGATGACTACTGCACACATCACGGGCATTACTGCGCAAACATTTTTTTAACCCACTGAGAAGCATCAATGTTGACTCTTATGACAGTGACATTTTAATAATAGTGTTAATCATACTCTATTACCGCCAATGCAAACATCACATCAACTGTCAGACATTCAGCTTGACAGTTGATGTGATGTAAATATTTAATTATTATTTGAAATTTTCTCTTTTCACATGTGACCTCCTGGACAACAGGTATCCAAGAAGATTTAGCTATTTCCTTCTTGAAGCTTCAGTTTGCAAAAAAAAAAAAAAAATCAATATATATATATAAAGTACCACTGTGGTGACATGGAAAAAAGTTTTTTTTTTTTTGGTTACAGTATACAAATGTCTGGTTCTGGGCCCCAGCATTATGCACTCATGGGGACTGTCTCTCAATTTTTGTGAAACTGAAGCTTTTGGCTGTTCTGCAGGGCTTGCAAGGAGCCTTCGCTGTCATCAAAAGCAGTAGCACATGATCCAGCCACCTGACACTGATACAACTAGAAGAGAACACATTATGTATTCTAGCTCTCCAAAGCTGTCACCTCTTTAGATCACATTTTCTCTTCAGACAAACTTTAGAACAGCACTTTAATCTCCCCAACCATCTGAGGATACCACCGACTACAGTTTAGTTTTATGAAAGAACTTTTAGGAAAGAACTAAAGACTAGGGATGCACTGATGGATCAGCCCCGATTTCCGAATTTTGGGAGATTGGTGATTGGCTGACCCTTACATGTGAAACCATTCTTATCCGCCGATCTTATCTATTTGTCTAACCTGCTGCACAAGATTTCTTTCTTTTTAAAATGAAAGAAATGAAGGACTAAAGGGACCACAATGCTCTAAACTTTTCATTTATATTTGGGAGCACTACCTCATGTGCAGTTAAAACATGTTGTTTCACAGATATTGTTCGATGTTTATCAGTTAAATAAGATTGAAATATTGAAGGTGTATTGTGACCTTATAACACCTGACAGTGTCAGTTGTTGAAAAAGTCGGTATCGGCCAAAATCGGAATCGGCAGATCAGGCTTTTTGAAGATCGGTAATCAGTGATCGGTCAGAAGACTCCAGTCGGTGCAACCCTACTAAAGGCTTTCATCTTTAAAAGAATTTATTGTGTTTAAATGTACTTTGAATTTTACTACTTTTAGTTATTGTTTTATTTTCTAGTTGTATTTTTACTGTAGCACTTTGAGATTGAAAAATGTAGCTGAAGTGCAGTAGTACTTCAATAAATTATTATTGTTATTTATTGTCATGTACACACACACACACACACACACACAGACAAACTTTTTGGGAAAATTTAGAGAGACCAATTAACACGCATATTTTTGGACTGTGCTAGGAAGCCAGAGTACCCAGACAGAACCCAAGCATGCACAGGAAGAACATGCAAACTACACATAGAAAGACCCCAGAATCAGATTCAAATGCTAGATCTTCTTACTGCTAGGCCACAGTGCTACCAACGACACCATCATGCATGCCTGCTTAAAATTCAGTAGATCCAATTACCTTTCAATGGTATTAAAACATTCTTCTGAAATACGAAAAAGTATGGCACAACAAATAGAGATTGCCATCCATTATAAACGTACAGGCTGGACAAGGACAGCATTTATCAGAAAAGCAGCCAAGAGGCCCAAAGTAATTCTGAAGGACTGCAGAGATCCACACCAGATGTGGGGAAATATGTTGATATCAATCCTAAAAAAGAGAGACTGGGGCAGATGTTAGTCGAGATCTTGAATAGACTTTAAAACTGCTGTTCACAAATCTTCCCTATCCAATCTGATTGACCTTAAGCTATTTTGCAATGAAAAAAGGGCAAAATGTCCAGTTTGTAGATTAAGCAGGTAGAGACATACCCCAAATTAATTGCAGCTGTAATCACAGCAAATGGTTGTCCTACAAAGTATTGACTTTACTTATTATGTGACATCTAAAGGCAGTTAGCTGCACTGGCTTTTATTTAGCATATGAAAGTAAATGGGGCCGAATACAAATGCACATCTTACTTCCTTTAGAATTGTCATTCTAACAGAATTTTTAAAATCCACGTATCCTTTTTGTTTCCACTTCAAAACTGTGCAAGTTCGTGTTGGTCTATCACATAAAATACCAAAAAAATACATAAAAATTTTTGGTTATAATGGAGCCAAATATGAAAAGGAGGTGTTAATGAGTTTGAAAGGAACACAAAATCCAAGGTACTTTTTGTGTCTTACACTGAGAGACGAAAACGACCCTGATAAAGCTCAAATGCTTACAGTTTCTCACAGCCAGAGGATCATAAGTTAAACAGGAAGCTGTGAAATCAACATCTGCTCTATAACATACATGGATTTGTGTTCTTTTCTCTCTATTAAGCTCCATGAGGCTGAGACAATTTCTGTTTACAATGTCACAACAAAGCTGGAGCATTTTTACAAACCTAAAACATTCATTTTATTTAGAAACATAGGCTTATTATTGCTTCCGTAACGCAGTAAAATATTAATTGCCAATGATAATGAAACTGAGACTAAAAGGTAAAATATCCTGTTAATGGAGCATAACAAAATCATGCAGTGCCGAAACAACATAAACACTCAATCATAAAAGACGGTCCTGCTACAATATGGAGTTTCTGATTTATTTTGCGCAGGCAGAGCTTAGGACACAGATGTATCAGATCTGTGAGGCTTTTCTCTACCTGTCACTTTAGATTGTGGATGCTACATTAGATGAGTCACTGTTTGAGCTTTCCTGTGCTGCTCCATTTGTTTTATTACTTTTTATGAGTAACAATGGCACAATAAAGCAGCATTTTTACTAACCATGCCAGTTTAGCTGCTTTATTAAGTACATATTCAGGCATAAAGAGCAGGTCAAGATGATCCAATGAAATATGAACCAAGCATCACAAGGGAGAATATAGGTGATGTAAGTGACTTTGACTATTGCTGACAGCTCAGTTTGACTCTCAAACATTTGATCCACTGGAATACAAAAAAATGGTCAGGAAAGAAACAAAAATAAACATCTAGAGAATGGTGCTTGTCCAGCCTTTAGTGCCTTTGTTTGCACTAAAGCCTGGCTGGACTGGTTTAGGCTGTTAAAGAGAAAACTGATAAGAGAAGGAAGCTGGGTAGCTCCCTGTAGCAGTCCTCCAGCAGAGCCCGCGCAGCCAGGGCCTCAGGCCGGCTGGTTGACGGTATGTAGAAAGCATAGTCCTAGATCCCAGCCCACAGGTCACCACCAAACCGTCTGCGTTTCTAACAGATTTTCCCCGCTCAGCGACACACCCGCTGAGAAGCCAACTCTGGTAATTGGCAGCTCCATAGTCAGAAACGTGGCACTAGAGACACCAGCGACACCACCAGTTAAATGTCTACCAGGGGCCAGAACGGGCGACATCAAATCCTACCTGAAACTGCTGGCTAAGGATAAGCGTAAGTAAGATTGTTATTCACGCTGGCGGTAATGACACCCGGTTACGTCAATCGGAGGTCACCAAAGTTAGTGTTGCTTCGGTGTGTAAGTTTGCCAAAACAATGTCAGACTCCGTAATTTTCTCTGGTCCCCTCCCCGATTTAACCAGTGACGACATGTTTAGCCGCATGCAGTCATTCAACCGCTGGGTGTCTAGGTGGTGTCCAGAAAACAATGTGGGTTACATTGATAACTGGCAAACATTTTGGGGAAAACCTGGTCTGATCCGGAGAGACGGCATGCATCCCACTTTGGATGGAGCAGCTCTTCTTTCTAGGAACATGGCCGAATTTATTAGTTCTCCAAAACTCTGACAACCCAGGGTTCAGACCAGGAAGAAGGGTCATAGTTTAACACTCCTCTCTGCAACTTCTGTACTGCTACCCACCCACTACCCTATTAAGACAGTGTCTCGCCCACGGCCAAAATTGAATGGAATAAAAAATAATCTAAAAGGAGGAAATCAGGAAAATCTCATAAAAATAAACACAACTCAGACTAAAAAGAAAAATAAAACAATTAAATGTGGCCTACTGAACATAAGATCTCTCTCTTCAAAGACATTGCTAGTAAGTGACCTGATTTCTGACAATCAGATTGATTTATTTTGTCTAACAGAAACCTGGCTGCAGCAAGAGGAACCCTTACTAATTATTTAAATTTTCACATTCCTCAAAATACTGGGCGAGGAGGAGTAGCAACCATCTTTCAGTCCGATTTATTGACTAGTCCCAGACCAATCAATAGCTACAACTCTTTTGAAATTTTAATCCTTAGTTTTCCTCATCCTAATTGCAAAGCACTAAAACCACTTCTGTTTGTTGTTTTGTACCGTCCACCAGGCCCTTACTCTCAATTTTTAGATCTGTTTTCAGACCTTTTATCTGATTTAGTGTTAAATACAGATAAAGTTATTATTGTGGGGGATTTTAACATTCATGTTGACACTGAAAGCGATAGCTTGAATATAGCCTTTAATGCTATCTTAGACTCAATTGGCTTTGCTCAAAACATTAACAAACCTACCCACCTTTGTCTTCATTCTCTGGACCTTGTGCTGACATATGGCATTGAGTGTAAAGACATAACAATATTTTCTCATAACCCTGTCCTGTCTGACCATTTCTTAATAACCTTTGAGTTTAATTTAACCGAGTACTCCACACCTGAAACAAAATTTCATTATAGTAGATCATTATCAGAAGATGCTGTTACAACCATTAAAGAATCTGTTCCACTTTTAATCTCCTCATTATCACTGAAAAGCACAGTGGAGGGGAATAATTCTGTTTCTGCCCCTTCACAAATTGATTCTCTTGTTCATAGTGTTAGTTCATCATTGCGTGGTGCATTAGACAATGCCGCCCCCTTGAAAAAGAAGGTAATTATTCATAGGAGGCAGGCTCCTTGGTTTAATTTAGATCTGTGTAATTTAAAGCACAATGTTAGAAAATTGGAGAGAAAATGGCGCTCTACACAACTAGAGGATTCCTAATTAATCTGGAAAAATAGCCTACTATTGTATAAAAAGACACTTCGCCAAGCCAGAACAGCTTATTTCTATTCATTAATAGAAGAGAACAAGAATAATCTTAGGTTTCTCTTTAGTACAGTTGCTAAACTTACACAGAGTCATAGCTCTGTCGAGCCATCCATTCCCTTAGCTCTTAGCAGTCATGACTTTATGGAATTCTTCTTAAATAAAATGTATTCTATTAAAAATAAAATCTTTGACATACTCCCGAAGATGATTACTTCATCCTCAGCAAGTGAGACAACATTGGAAATAATAGTTGAACCTGATCTGTGTTTGGACTGTTTTGATCCTGTGGAGCTTCCTGAGTTTTCAGAAATATTAGCTTCATCTAAACCTTCAACTTGCATGTTAGACCCAATCCCAACCAAATTATTTAAGGAAGTGTTCCCTCTGATTACCAGCCCCATTTTTGATATGATTAATCTATCTTTAGTAAATGGATAAGTACCACAGGATTTTAAGGTAGCTGTAATTAAACCTTTACTCAAGAAACCTTCGCTTGATCGAGATGACTTGAAAAATTACAGACCTATATCCAATCTTCCGTTCTTCTCTAAAATTCTTGAGAAAATAGTTGCTAATCAAATGTGTGAGCATTTACACAGCAATGACCTGTTTGAAGAGAGTTTCAGTCAGGCTTCAGAGCTCATCATAGCACTGAAACAGCTCTGCTGAAAGTCACTAATGATATTCTTATGGCCTCAGATAATGGACTTGTGTCTGTACTGGTTCTGTTAGATCTCAGTGCAGCATTTGATACAGTCAACAATAATATTCTCTTAAAAAGGCTGGAATATGCTGTAGGGATCAGGGGAACAGCGCTAGGTTGGTTTAGATCTTATCTGTCTGACAGATTCAAGTTTGTTCATGTAAATGATAAATCATCTTTAAACTCCAGGGTTAATTGTGGAGTACCACAGGGTTCAGTACTTGGGCCAATTCTCTTTACTATATATATGCTTCCAATAGGTAAAATTATCCGGCAGCATAGAATAAATTTTCACTGTTACGCTGATGATACTCAGCTTTACTTATCCATAAATCCCGATGAGCCCAACCAGTTAGATAGACTACAAGCATGTCTTGAAGACATAAAAACTTGGATGACCTTAAATGTTCTGTTTCTAAATTCAGACAAGACAGAAGTTGTCGTCTTTGGACCGGAGTCTTTAAAAAAGAAACTGCTTAGTCAATCACTTAACCTGGATGGCATTAAATTGACCTCCAGTAATAAAGTAAAAAACCTTGGTGTTACTTTTGACCAGGACATGTCATTTAAATCCCATATTAAACAGGTTTCTAGAATTTCCTTCTTTCACCTCCGGAACATTGCCAAAATTAAAAATATCCTATCCAGGAGTGACGCTGAAATCTAGTCCATGCATTTGTTACTTCAAGGCTGGACTATTGTAATTCTTTACTATCAGGATGTCCACAAAATGCAGTTAAAAGCCTTCAGCTGATTCAAAATGCTGCAGCAAGAGTTCTGATGAAAATTAAAAAAAAGAGATATCATATTTCTCCTATTTTAGCTTCCCTTCACTGGCTCCCTGTTAAATCCAGAATAGAATTTAAAATGCTCCTCCTCACATATAAAGCTTTAATGATCTAGCTCCATCATACATCAGAGATCTGATTATTCCATACGTTCTAAACAGAGCACTTTGTTCTCAGACTGCAGGTTTACTGGTGGTTCCTAGAGTCTCTAGAAGAAGAATGGGAGGCAGATCCTTTAGTTGTCAGGCTCCTTTCCTGTGGAACCAGCTTCCAGTTTTGGTCCGTGAGGCAGACACCCTGTCTACTTTTAAGGCTAGGCTTAAAACTTTCCTTTTTGATAAAGCTTATAGTTAGAGTGGCTTAGTTTATCAGGGAGGGAGCCTTCTTCCCTCCCTGTTGGATGGAGTAAGGGGGAGTCAGGTCTAGCCTGAACCGGCTCAGTTATGGTTGCAAACACGCCCTCCATTTCTGCTACCTGTATGACCCCTTCTCTTTTCCAATTGTTATAATCAGTCTGACAGAGAGAGGTATCCCAATCCTTGTGGTTTTTAGTATAACAGTGACCATCAGTGGGACCCTTTGTGGGGTGCCTTGAAACGACATTGTTGAAAATAAGCGCCGTTTAACTAAATAATCTGAACTGAAACTTTCTGTGTAGTTATGCTGCTATAGGCTTAGGTTGCTGGAGGATATAGTGACCACTTTCACCCTCTTCGCTACATTCTCACACTACTCTCCAAATTTGCATTATTTGCTGTTATTTCAGCTTTTAACTTTTTTATCTCTCTTTTCTCTTCCTAGAAGCTACACCTGGTCTGACTGTGTCTACCTGTGACACCTTTCTGGAGAGGGGCACGGTCCAAGCTTCTGCTGGCAACAACTTAATGCTCACTCTCTACCGATGATCCACATGGCCCTGTCTTTCAGTGTTTCACCCTTTCTCTCTCCTAGACATGGCGATTGACTGAGCTTTTACTGTAACTAACTCTATGTGCTCTCTTTCAGACTCTAACCTTGAAAACTGGCTCAGAGTTTATATGTTCTTTCTTTCTAGGTGAAACGACTAAAGGAGCTACATCCATTAACATTTACTTTTCCTTCCCATAGAAAGTACTCCTGGATCAGTGCTTCTTTGTTCTCTTTGTGTCTCTGCTCTGTTCTCTCAAACCCCCAGTCGGTCGTGGCAGATGGCCGCTCGCACTGAGCCTGGTTCTGCTGGAGGTTTCTTCCTGTTAAAAGGGAGTTTTTCCTCTCCATTGTCGCTACATGCATGCTCAGTGTGAGGGATTGCTGCATAGTCAACGCTAGTGACTTTCCACTGTCTCTACATGCTCATCTGGTAGGAGGGAATGCTGCAAGTCACTGACTGGATGCAATCTGCTGGGTTTCCTTAGACAGAAAAACTTTTTATCCAATTTGAATGAATAACTAACTCTGACTGCACTGTTCAATGGTTAGGACTAATTGGAATGTATGTACCTGACTTTTGTGAAGTGCCTTGAGATGACGTGTTGTGAATTGGCGCTATATAAATAAAACTGAATTGAATTGAAAACTGAATTAATTTTCCTTATAAATGTAGCACCATTAAAGGGGAAAAATTTACTAAAACTTAATTTTTCTTTTTTTTGTGCCAAGTGAATTTTGATGTTCAAACGGCTACATGTACAAATATTTTCAGATTTTCATGCGAGAAACAGAACTTTTTGAATCTGTTGAAAACTGAAAATGTCCCTCAAGGGGAATTGTTCCTGTGTTACCCTGGCTAGACACTTGACATCACAACTGTCAGAATCTCCTGATTCTCATTCCTTATCTCCAGAAGTGTGCTTGTGACCAAATGTGTGTGAAAATATGATTCCGTTATAAAACAATATCAACTGACAACCAACCTCAGAGAGGCATCTTGCACGAAAAAAAACCCACCCTGTTTCACACCAAAATACCAGATGAAGACACCGAACATTTAAAGCGTTGAGTCTTGTGGAATGGAAGGAAAATACTCAGCAAGGTGGCATGTCAGCACTCACGCCCAGCTGTCAGATTTGGTTTTCTCAGATCATACTCCAAACTCTAGTGTTTCTCGCCTGAACAGACCGTCAAAATATAAGCTCTGACAAGGCTGTGTTGGCCTGATTCATTTCAGCTCTAGCACAAAAATAAAAACTCCCTCATTACAACCAGAAAAGGTACATTTAAGATTATTTATTGGAAGTGAGCTGAGGCCACAATTTTTATCATGCTCACTCGTGCAGCTGAGAGTAATCACCATGTGTTGTTGGCTCCCTGCTCACTCTATCATGGGCCGTTTCATGCGCCGACAGAGGATTTGGTCATGTATAGACGGCAGCGCTGCTACTTCTTTTAATGTGTGTCTATGATGCCTGCCAGGTTCTCCACTGAGTATGTTTCATTACTTGCTGTTTAATTTATCCCCTTCCAGTCAGACTGCCCTGCAGTTTCTAAAAACATTTACCACATGCCAAGAAAATATATGCCTACTTGTTTAGCCATAGCGGAGACTCGCCAAAGGGAAATTAAATTTAACTTGGCTGTAAAATGAACCTGCTAAAATACACTCCTGATATTTGTATGCCATGAGGTCAAATATGTGGTCAAACAATCCTCTGCATCATCAGATTCCTGCTGTGTCTGGTAAAACAAACGATGATTAAAAGCGTGAATGGGATGGTTTTATGTAAATCAATAAGTCTGCCAATCCATATACAATTTTCCAGCAGCTGTTTGACATCAAAATCATAAGAGATTCAAGTTTGGCATGCACGTCTTCAGAGCTTTAAAGGGGAAGTAGCGACTGTGCCCCAAAAGCATGATCT
Source organism: Crenichthys baileyi (assembly GCA_036173005.1). NCBI lineage: Eukaryota > Metazoa > Chordata > Actinopteri > Cyprinodontiformes > Goodeidae > Crenichthys > Crenichthys baileyi. The sequence continues at coordinate 223,370 of JAHHUM010000417.1, read as the reverse complement.
TGAGGAACTGTCTCCAGTTTACCCAAGCCTTGTCAATATTCATGGATTGCAAAATGCAATAAAACGTAATTTATTTTTAATCTTTAAATATTGCACATTCAGGATGTCAGGTAAAAATTCATAAACAGAAAAATATTTGGTTTAATGAGCTGGAAACTTTACTCACAAAAGGCACTGAAGTCTTGAAATAATACAAGCTAACTTACATGGTTGATTAAAATCCTGGTGTTGTAATATGACCTCCTTACATGTAATTAGCCATAATAAGGAGAAAACTTTTAAGATGCAGTTTCCTAAAGTTACCCATTCTCTTGTATTGTGCTTTTGTCACACCAATTACTGTGCAGTACTCAGGCATAGATAAAATCCACACTTTTTCCTGACTTTCATGAACACAACATTTTCTAAAGCAGATTAGATGTGAGCAACAGAAACAGAACAGTCAGCACCTTTTATTAGGGCTTTGCCAGCTGCTGATTATTACAAAGAATTGCAATCATGCATATCAATGTGCGACCTATAACAGTCAATATACAGAGACTAGCAAGTTCTTTGGCATCCCTGGTAAAGTGAAATATTTTAAAATCAACATTTAATTTAAGTGCATTCATTTAGTAGGGATATAAATCTTACAACAAAGAAGTAATTGTTTTTAAAATAATCACTGGGGGCACAACTGTTTATTTCCCTGCTGTTAATAACTTTGTACAACCCCCCTTTTGCCAATAGGCCAGCACTTAAGACTAGAAGAAAAAGCATCACAGATCCTCTACCCCACTTAAAAGTGGACCTGATTTTTTTCCACCTCTAGTCCATACATAGTTTTCAGTAAGAACACACACAGAGAGAAAAATCTGAGCAAAGCAGTTCCAGTGAACGTCCCAATAGAGTTTAGCAAATTCTGCTAGTTTACATCTGTTACGCTAGGACATGTATGCTGTTTTTGGTCTGGCATCATTCTCAAACAATTACTTGGCATTTAGGAAGCATTGAATGGTTGCTATGAACACTTGGTGACCTCAAGGTGCCAAGGTCCTTTGCTATTGTTCTCTAACAGTGAGCTTAGGGGCTTTTAACCCCCTATTCATCCTTCTCACTGTCCATGGTGGCAACATAAACGTGGATACTCATCTTGTTTGAATGGCCAAGTTAAGGCAAGCACTTACTCTCTCCTCTGTAAGTGCAATTTTCGCACTTACAAGGATCAGCCTTATGTGTATGACAGTTTCTCTTGTCATTTTGAAGAGTAGCTCAGAATGAACCAGTGAGTTACAGCATATTTTTATAAAAATGGAAAACAAGAAGCCATGGATAACTGATTTAAACTTCCTAGAAACCCTGATCATTTTAGAAAGTAAAGCGAAAAAAAATGTTTCAGTTAAATTTCTTTTAAATGCATTGTTAGGATTACAAATAATCGTGCCACAGGTTACAAAAATGCGACAATTGTTTCTAAGCACGGGACTTTCCCCCCACCGAATAAATAATCTCAAATTACACGTTGCGTCTTTTCTCAAATTTTAACAATATCATGCCATGCCAAAGCAATAACGTATAAATTTATCTAAAGGCTTTCTAACCCCTCTTCATCTGCGGGGGCAGATGGGGTGGCACAAAATATGTCTGCGTCTACATTTCACAGGAGGTTTGTCTCTCATTGCTGTAGTTCTCTTTATAGCACATGATGGATATCTGATGTGACCCTAACATTTCTGCAACGAGAGAAAGACTAAGTGCGTTTAGCAAATCACCCCTCCAAAGCCCCCTTCCCCCAAATGATGACAGTGATGATAAGCGCCGCTGCCAGTCAGAGTGAGCAGACCTGAGCACGACAGGAGCCTCTTAGGTTTTCTCAGCGGCGCTCTGTCTACTGACTGTTAAATGATGAGCGCTTTACCGCCTCCATAGCCAAGACATACATTGCTTGCTCACAAAGGGCCCACAATCTAATCCACAGCCCCTACTATCATGGTATTCACAGTGAAATTGCGCGTTTAAAAGCACATATAGCCAAGAAAAAAAAACCTAAAAGCTGACATTTGTTTCTCACTTTATGAGATTAAAGAAATAAGCCTGGGAGGTGTCTGGTGAGCGCAGGGCTTTCCCCGAGGTTTGAAGGTAGTCAGCAATCGTGACAATGCGTCTTTTACAGGCTGTTTTCCCTGTCTGGAACTTGGTGGAGGTCGGTGGAATTTTGTTAGCCTCAAAAGCACTTTGGAGCTAGCTGATGAGAATGTCTTAATTTCTGTCAGCTGCACGCAGCAAACAGTGATCACAAACATAAGGAAAAGTGTTCAATAACAAGTTGCTAAATAAATAAATAGGAGATTGCGTGGTTTAAAGTGTCCGTTTTCTATTATGAGCTCAAATTTGTGCTTACCATCCTGAAGCCAAACAATTTTCTCTCCTACAGCGCCTGCGTAATAAACTTGGTTTCTCATTAATAAACGTGTTTCCACGGGAGTGGGCACGCGCCACGAATCACTTGTTGATGTTTGTTTTGTTTTTGTCGCAGCTGAGTAATCACGCGCGCGACGCTCCGGGCGCCACGCGCGCTCAATATATGTTCACTTTTCGTTTCCTTTTCCTTTTGTTTTTCACGTATTTATTCTCACACTTGCCGTGCTCACCTGCGTTCCTGAGCTTCTTGTTTCGATACACGGAGAAGATAACCAGCAGGTTCCCCAGGATGTCAACGACTATGGTGAAGATGAGAAAGCAGCCCAAAGTTGTGGTGACCCACGGCGGACGGCTCAACACGGCCTCACTGGGGTCCCGAGCGGAGCTGTTCAGGTGAGACCCATTTATTACCATTGTAATGCACAGCTGCAGAACTTTTCCCCCAACTGAGCCAAATTCACGCCTTCCGTGACTCCTCCGCGAGTCCTACAGAATGGACACCGGTGGTTTGATACAACAACCTCCCACGGGTTTCATGTTCATCTTCTCCACGAGCGCCTCTTCTTCCACTCTCTCTCTCTCGACCCCCTGTGAAGGCTGTACCCAGCTGCCGAGGATCAGCTCTGGTATGGCTCTCCGCTCTCTCTGCCTCTCTCTGCTCTGGTCTCCTCGGAGTCACTTCTGCGCCCGTATGCCATTCACTCTGTCGTTACGCATGTGTGACATAAAGCCGTCACTTCAAACCTTCCCAGCATGTGATCAAACAATCCAAAGGGGAGCGATTCCACTCAAGAAAGGAGAAATACTGTCGCTTGGTGGCTGCGATGTGGAAAAGCAGCCCGTGTCCTACTTCCCTTCGTATATCCCTGTGCGGGTTAATTCATGGCTTTGTGGTTTCAAGCTCGCATTTTTTTCTCCACCATCCCATTCATTATTATTTTAAAGAATTATTCATGTTAAACCTCTTTCTGGAAGAAAAAAGCCTACATACTTACAGGCGGGAGGGCTTATTATTTTATAAACGCTACCTAAGTTTATAGGTATAACTGAAAATAATTTCCTGTTTGACTCAATTTGGTTCTTTTTTACCAGCGCATAAAATGAAATGCATGCAGTAACACCCCAGAACTTACACCACACACTTCTTGACATAGTTAAAGCACTTTTCTGTGCATCTTTCAGGATGAGTAGATTGGGTGAAGGACGAAAGTGATGACGGGATTGTGGGATGCACATAGTTTAAAAACAAGGAGAAGAAAACTTACAAGGAACCACAGAAAAAAAGGACAAGGAACATGGGGGAGTCACAGGCACAACAGGAGAGAACGGCATGAAACCAGGGAGTCTAACGGGAGGATCCAGCAGAGAGCAATGTGATTAAAGCCCTAAATATACAGGGAGAGAATGTTATTGGATGCAAGTGTGTGTCAATCAGGGCATATGTGGAGCAGCTGAGGCACAGAGAAGGCAAGGAACTAAGGGAGAGGGAGAACTAAAACATCTAAACACTAGGGGGAATTTAACAGAGATAATTCAAATGTACAAAGAAAACAAGAATGAATGAACTAAGAAATAAAGAAAATGAAGAAAACAGAGACACAAAAGAAACTCAAAACTCTTACACCTAAGATTCTTAGCAGAATCTGCACAGGTATTTTATGCATTTATTTTAAGATAAATGGGTTGAGGCCTCTTCTACAGGTGCAAATAAAACCTTTTATTTCAGTAATTCCATCAAAAAAAATGAAACCCCAAAGTTAGATTAATTACTATTACTTATTTCTGTTAATTTTAATGATTATGACTTACAGCTAATTAAAACCCCAATTCTGGTTTCTATGGATTTTTAATACAGAAACATTAGATTGTGGTCTGACTTTACAATTGTCCAGAAAACAGTCAATGACATTCTTCACAAGCAGTGAAGCCCCAAAATGTCATTGCTAAAAAAGGCTGATTTTAACTGGCTGATGGAAAGTTAAGTGAAAGAAAAAAAGTTCTGCTCTCCAATGTCCTCTTTTCAAATTAAAATAAATTTCGGATTTCATCTGGAAACCAATGTCCCAGAGTCTGAAGGAAGAGTTGAAAGGGACATAATTCAAGTTGCTTGAAGTCCAGTGTGAAGTTTGCTTAGTTAGTGATCTGGTAGAGAGCCATGTCAGCTGATTCTGATGAATGTATAAGACCAAAGTCAGTGTAGCCCTCTAAGAGGAAATTCAAGAGCACTTCATGCATCCCTCTGTGGCTAGGCTTAATGGAGATGGTAATTTAAATTTCCATCAGGACCTGGAACCTGTTCACACTGCCAAAGGTACCGATACCTGCTTATGACCATGGCAGCACTGTGCTTGATTAGACAGCAAACTGCCTTGACTTAAACCCCACAGAGAATCTATGGAGTATGGTCAAGAGGAAGATGAGATACCATAGCCAAACTTTTTAAGCAACCTGGGTTTTTTATTTATTTAGTGGCACTAGTTGGCTTTATTTAATAGTAGATAGACAGGTGATGGGCAAAGAGAGAAGGGGGAAGACATGCAACAAAGGTCCCAGGGTGTCTGCGATGAGGACTCGTTGTCTCTATATATGGCACTCTACCTGTACACCACGAGCTGCGTTGGGCTTTAACACCAAGCCACATTGTTGTATTATTCATGCAAAAGGAACCATGTATCGTGTGCATATACTGCCCAGGACATGGACTTACTTTTCTGTAGGCCAACAGTTTTTGCATGGAAAATAAACTTTGCTTTTGTCTAATTAAAATTTTCTGAGGGACAAAATTTTTGGGTTTCATTAGCTATAAGCCAAAATCATCAAAAGTAACAGAAATAGATACTTCATACATCACTCTGAATGTAATAAATGCATGTAGTATGAATTAAATGTTTGATGATATTCCAATTTATTGAGATGAACCTACTCTAACAAGCAGCTTCTGTACCATTTGTCTACCTGTTAATCTAAACCAAATGTGAATCCTTATCCAGTGCTTTGTTCAATGCAGCAGAAATTTTTTTTAAAAAACTACAAATTGCTAGGTTTTGATCACTATTCCTGCATACAGAATAACAACACAGTTGAACACTTGTTAAGCAAAAGTCCATACATTTATGCTCATTTTACTTTTATTTATATAAGTAATCTCATTACGACAAGTGGTCTCATTTTCAAGAGAGAAATGAAATCCCACAAAAGATATCAGTTGTATTAAACAACCAAAGATTGCATTCTACAAATAAACTCAGTAAATCAAATAAAATAAAAAATCATTTAGTTTTTCATAGTAGGCCTGTTTGGGGATTTCAAGGCAGTGCAATAAGGTATAAATGTCAAAAATTGAAACACTGATTCATATTTATTCTTTTAGTGATGATCTGGCTGCCACGAAAAAAGTCTGGGGGAACCTGTGAGAACATTATGCTGCTCAAATAAGACATATCGTTTCACCTGAGAGTCAGGCAAAATGAAAAGATATTAAACCAAAGCTGGATCACACTAAGGTCCAGGTTAAAGTACGTGGGAAAACGTACATAGAGGAAGCAGAAAGTACTTTTATACACTAAAAAAGAAATGAGATTGTTAAAAAAAAATGTAATATGGGAGGAAACTGGTGCGGCTATCTGAAAACCCTAAATTAAGAACTTGAAAGATCATACTGTCAGGATCTGTCTGTTAGGGTTGTTTGTTTTCATTTCCCATAGATCTGGTTTTCTTTAGTTTTGTTATTCTGTCTGGTCCCTTGTTTACCTTCTGTTCTGTGCTTATCTTGTTAATTGGTCACACTCCCTCTGTGTCCTTTCAGCCTGGTCCACACCTGTTTATTGTTTCCCCTGATTACACTGTCTCCTTGCTCATTGGCTTTCACTCTACTTTCCCTCAGTACTTAAGCTCTCTGGTCTTCATTGCTCACCACTGGTTTCTTCCATTGTCATCAACTCTGTGTTCTTGCCCTGGTCCAGTCCTGGTTGCCTTCCTGCCTGTTCCCTGATTTTCACGTGGCTTATGTTTTTTACCTGCCTGAGTTCCTTTGCCTGGTCAGCTGTAAGTTTGTTTATTTTCTGTTAAACCTTTTCACCAACTCTAATCATCCTGCATTTGGGTCCTACCTTAAAACTCAGAATGACAGATACGGTTATAAATTGCAGTGATTTTCCTGCCGTGTTAATAGGGAAGTCTTTTAAATCCTTTGAAGAACTTTAAAGGGAGCCAAAAAAAAAAAAATCAAGATCTGTTCAGATATCTCAATATAACACACTTTTACATAATTACAGCTGCTTATAAGGTAACCAGTTAAAAAGGTTCCAAAACTGTGTAAGAAGGACTTGCAAAAGTGTAGTGGTACCAACTCAATATATGTTACTCAACACTGGGAGAAATACCTTGATGTTGAATTATCTGTGTGATTGGTATGCCACATGATAATTTAGCTGAAATAGTTTATTAAGTTTCTCTATATCCCCTCATCAAAGATATTACAGTGCTGGATGCAATGTGACCAATTTCGAGTGGCATTATTTTAAATCTGGATAGTTTGTTCAGGTACAGGATCCCAAAGGATCCAAGTATAAGTATTACTGTAGAAAAGCCTTCATAGCAAGCTGGCTGAAAATGAATGTATTACAGTTAGTAGATGACTTGTTATGGAAGAAAAGCTGCACAACCAACTGCTAAGAAGGCAGCCAGCTGACTGAGTGAGGATGCACCTACTTTTTGTTATAGGAATGACGGATGGCCATCAGTACTGTTAGCATGAAAAACCTGTACCATTGCTACTTCCGACTAATGTCCCTAACAGTATCAATTATTTTCAACCGGACACAGTGGCATCAGCCGCTAACATCTTTCCATCCAGGCAACAAAGCAGTGGGTCTGTTGTGAAACCTGTATTCTGATACTACGGCACAAACTGCATCAGCACTGAAACCCAAAGCTGCAATGGAAGTGATGGGAAAAACTGCCACCCATCAACCAGTGCAACACTGTGTTACCAAAGAGACTGACTGCAGTCTTCATGGTGAAACTCGGCTACCTAAGAAGTCTCACTTAAGTCCTCTACCAGCTTGGGCATCAAAAGATGTGGCAGGCACTGACACCTTCCCTAGTGCCTTCTACTGGCATCTATGAAAGATTATCTGGAAAAGAGAAACAATTTCCTTTAAATGTATATTTTTAATATACTGAAAAGATGAATAAATTAGTTGTTAAAAATAAAGTGACATTAGCAGCACAATTACCTTGCCAATTGTAGTAGATGGCTTTCATTTCATTTCCCTCTGCTGGAATAGTTTTAATTTGAAAAGAAGACTGTAGAGATGCAAATTAAACTGAATGGGACTCAGCCGGAGAAGATTACATTTTATGCAACTGAAAAATTAAACCAGGTTGCTTTTTTGTAATGTGCTTCAACGTGACGTCTTTTATAAGTTAGCCAATTATAAAACCAATCTTTGCTGAAGAGTTCCTGAAAAAAATTACAATTATTCTCCTGGTCACCTCACTGACAAAGGTTCTTCTTCGAGACATCTTTAATTGAGGGAAATATACTTCTGGGAACACTCAAAATTCTCATGTTGATGCTTTTTTATTTTCATTATGTCTATGCGGTTTTATCAGGTAAACTCTCAGCAACATCCCAGATTTATGAGAAAGAATCATCTTGAGTTGTTTTCTGAACTCTCATTTGTTTCATATTCAGAATCAATTCCTTATATTCTAAGATACTCATAAAATAGATGATTGCAGAACACAATCATTTTGCCTTTCTATTCATAGTGCAATGTAGCATTTATAGGGGAACATATTCTTTCAATGAACGGCTTTTCTTGCAGCCTAATAAAAATTGCTGCTGCATTTGAAAATAAAGAGAAAAGGACAAAAAGGAGAGAAACTGATTTGAATAATTACGCTGTAGGATATTTTAAAGTTTTGCAACATAATAAGTACCTTGTTTAACAATGGTAGGAAAAAAAATCAAAGATTCGATTTTTGCATGTTGTTTTGCTGATATTAGAAAAAAATGTCAAAGCATTAAAACAAGTTGGACATTTTGAACTTCTTTATTGGAGCAGCTTTTACTCTGAATGTCTGTGGTTCACAGCTACAGTTTTCATTAATTTAATGCTCCAGTTTGTCGGAAGGTAATAAAGTACGAGCATTGAAATTGCTGAAATTTGATTTCTAGTTATTTCTCACTGGAAGCCATGGGCTGTGGGATTTTTGTGGGAATTTGCCATGACTGGTGAATATGGTTTGAAATTGGCACATTACAGTCAATAAACTCAAAACACTGACTCTAACATTTGTCAAAAAAGAGTTGGAACGGGTACATTTTAGTGTGGGAGGTTTCATGGCTAAATTGGACCAGCCTGGTAGCCAGTCTTCATTGACTGCACATTGCACCAGTAAGAGCAGAGTGTGAAGGTTCTATTAGCAGAGTAAGAGCACAGTTTTGCTCAAAACATTGAAATGCACACAACATTATGGGTGACATACCAGAGTTCAAAAGAGGACAAATTGTTGGTGCACGTCTTGCTGGCGCATCTGTGACCAAGGCAGCAAGTCTTTGTGATTTATCAAGAGCCACGGTATCCAGGGTAATGTCAGCATACCACCAAGAAGGACGAACCACATCCAACAGGATTAACTGTGGATGCAAGAGGAAGCTGTCTGAATGGGATGTTCAGGTGCTAACCCGGATTGTATCCAAAAAACATAAAACCACGGCTGCCCAAATCACGGTAGAATTAAATGTGTACCTCAACTCTCCTGTTTCTACCAGAACTGTCCGTCGGGAGCTCCACAGGGTTAATATAAACGGCCAGGCTGCTATAGCCAAACCTTTGGTTACTCATGCCAATGCCAAACATCGGTTTCAATGGTGCAAGGAGCGCAAATCTTGGGCTGTGGACAATGTGAAACATGTATTGTTCTCTGATGAGTCCACCTTTACTGTTTTCCCTACATCCGGGAGAGTTACGGTGTGGAGAAGCCCCAAAGAAGCGTACCACCCAGACTGTTGCATGCCCAGAGTGAAGCATGGGGGTGGATCAGTGATGGTTTGGGCTGCCATATCATGGCATTCCCTTGGCCCGATACTTGTACTAGATGGGCGCATCACTGCCAAGGACTACCGAACCATTCTTGAGGACCATGTGCATCCAATGGTTCAAACATTGTATCCTGAAGGCGGTGCCGTGTATCAGGATGACAATGCACCAATACACACAGCAAGACTGGTGAAAGATTGGTTTTATGAACATGAAAGTGAAGTTGAACATCTCCCGTGGCCTGCACAGTCACCAGATCTAAAGATTATTGAGCCACTTTGGGGTGTTTTGGAGGAGCGAGTCAGGAAACGTTTTCCTCCACCAGTATCACGTAGTGACCTGGCCACTATCCTGCAAGAAGAATGGCTTAAAATCCCTCTGACCACTGTGCAGGACTTGTATATGTCATTCCCAAGACGAGTTGACGCTGTATTGGCCACAAAAGGAGGCCCTACACCATACTAATAAATGATTGTGGTCTAAAACCAGGTGTTTCAGTTTCATTGTCCAACCCCTGTACACTCATTGTGAGCACAAATATGTAGATCTTAGTTCTTTCATGGTTTATTTCAACTATTTCAAAATGCATTGACAACGCAGCAGAAAACTGTGGGTTTTCACTAATTCATAGTCACAATTATACATACTGGGATGAAAATTTACATATACTCTGCTAATATTTAATTAAATATCCCTTAGCAAGTCGCATCTCAATCTCATGCTTTTTGTAGCCATCAACAAGCTTCTGGCATAACTCTTGTTGGTCATAGTAGTTGGTTTCCTTCAATGCACCTGGCTTTTAAGCTAATCCTCAGTGCAGTTCAGGAGAGGGCTTACAATTAGTTGGCTTTATTCAATTTGAAATCAGTTTAAATGTTTTTGGAATTTTTTTGGAACATCCAGCAATATCCAAGTTTTAACCATCTTGCTAAATGATTCGAGATAAAATGGAAAAATTTGAAAGGCTGTCTTCCATTTTCATTGTTCTGTCCGGCTTTGTGCCAAGCACTAGGATCACAGGCAGATGAAACAGCCCACCATGATGCTACCATCACCTTTTTGACAGATGGTACAGCAATCTTAGATTTGCATCCTCACTCCTACAAACACACTTCTTGCCATTATGAGCAAATAGCTTAATAAATACATAATAATAAAAATAAATTGTTTGCATATCGATCTGGGTATCAGTGGTATTGTTAAGCACTTTGAGTGGTTGGTATGACTAAAAAAGCACTATAAATTCAGTCCTTTTACGATTTAAAAACCTTAAAAACATTTTGCCCAAGATTGCCTCCATTTTGTTGGTCAAAAACTTTAGCCTTTTTTTTTATAGATAAACAAGATCATTAAGTCAAGTTTAACTGTAGTCCTTTCATACATGAGTCTCAGCAGCACATATTTATGCATCCAGCACCATAGCTGTAGTAATCAATCATATTGATCATTGGTGAGACAAAGACAGGCTGAGTCATAGTCATATTGTATTTGTTATACAGATATAAGTGAACATACAGATACACCTAATAAGCTGCTCTCCGGGCTTTAAGTTCACCTCCTGCTTGTGACAAAATCCAGTTACTTGGACCTTTTTTGTACTTCTAATGTCAAAATTAGTTGAGCCTTTCCCATGAGGAGAGCTTAAAGGAAAAAGAGGACAGTAAGGAGCAGAAGGACATACATTATTCTTCTAACCCTGAGCTGGTAATATTTTTAGATTAAACATCACCAGAGGTGCAAGAAGACGTTATAAAGAAGGATGGTGTCTGATCAGTTTTAGTTGCTCTTAGAAAAAGTCTGGGACAGAGAAATTATACTTTACAATTAACAGAACGTAGTTGCTGATTGTGATTCATTAAACTAAGACAGAAGTGAAGCTAATTTAAAACATCTGGCTGCAAGACTTAATTTATTTGTTCCTAAAACAAATGAGGAGTTGTGAAAGGATAGTTTGACTCCAAAGGATTCTCTGGACCTTTTCCATCGTAGATAAAATCAGCTGCTGTCTATCAAAGTACTGTCCAGTTAACGATGTGACCTACAGAAATTAAAAGAAAGCCCTTGTCTGACTTATTTCACATTGCATAAGCCGGTTCTCATTTCTAGAAGCATAGTTTGAATTTAACAGTGTACATAAATCATGGCAACCCGTAGCAGGGGTGTCAAACTTCAGTCCTTGAGGGCCGGTGTCCTGAAACCTTCAGATCAGGTCCAACACACCTGAATCAGATGGCTTAATTACTTCCTCAGTATGCAGTCACTTCTCCAGAGCCCTGGTTACCTTATTCTTAGATTCAGGTGTGTTAAAGCAGAGGCACATCTAAAAGTTGCAGGACAACAGTCCTGTAGCTGTGATTTCACTTCAGGAACTTTCTTCAACAACCAGGGTAGTTTTTTAGAGTGTTTCTTTACCCTCACTGCCTCTACCAGGGAAAAAACCTTTTTACCCTGGAACAAATTTGCCCATAAAAATGGCCCTGGTAGGCAAGGAGCTCTTTTCATATTACTTTGAACCAGAAATGCTGACTTCAGTGTGAGACTCTGACATGAGGCGCCTTTAAGTCGCCAAAATAAAATATTTCAGACTCAACTTAGATTTGTATCATAAAGACTTGAGAGTTGACTAGGACTCGAGTCTTTGGTAACAGCTTTTATCTCATGTAGTGAGTGGGAAAGGAACCCGGTATGTGAGCTGCAGACTGCAGCAGCTGGGCATGTTTTACTGTGAAAGGATGCACTTCATTATTAGCCAGTGGTGGATTATGGGCTGTTAATAATAATAATAATAATTTACTTCTGACATTCTTTCGCTGTCACGGTAGCTGCAACATTACATGGACCATCCAAATGTCAAAATAAAATCACTGTTCTGTTCAATCAGAAGTTTTATTTACTTACAACACGTTGCCTCATTCATTATGTTGTAATTTATGCGTTAATACCATTTTGTAAACTTTTTGTGGCACTAGTGGATTTTGTCGGTTGACTGACAAGAAATCAGGTGGAGAGAGAAGACATGCAGCAAAGTTCAACGGGCAGGGACTGAACCCTTGACGGCTGCGTCGAGGACTGTAGCGTCTGTACATGGGTGGCGCACTTTACCCCTGCGCCATTGCCGTGCCCTTTACCTTATTTTTTTTAAACATCTTTACGCTTTAGAACTGAGAACAAAAATTTTAATGTGGATTCAGAAAAATGTTTCCCAATATTATTAAACATTCTACGGATCAGAGTGAGGAGAAGAAAACCCTCCAAACAACTTTTATTGCAATATATAGTGAAGGAGTGGACAATATAAAGACAGAGATAAACTGGTTTACCCAGTTATTAAAAGACAGAACAGCACTTTGTTTGATTCATTCAGAAATTCAACATTAACTGGTTTCAATATCTACTATTTTTCTTAGAACATAAATGTCTGTTTCTATTTCTACTAGCGTAAATATTACATTTGATCAATTTCCAAAATAATATTAAGCTTTTGCGAGTTTTTCGGAGTATTTTACATGGAAAAAAAATTTAAAAGATAAATACTGAAAGATTACAAGACAAATATTAAATGTTCATTTAATGATTAAGACCTACAGACAGTACAGGTTTGGAATCCTAACCTACATTGCTGCAGGGTGAGAAGTGCTCTGTGTGACCCAGACTAAGGATATTGTCAGGTGGTGGAAGGAGCATTTGGAGGATCTCCTCAATCTGGTCACCTCTTCCTCCGTGAAGCCTAAAGGCGATTCCATCACTACCTCAGCAGACGTCACCATGATAGTAAAAAAACTCCCTGGCAGCAGGGAACTAGATGAGGTACTGAAGGTTCTTGACAATGTGGGACCGTTGATTGACATGACTCTTCAGTGTCACATGGAGGACTGGGAAAACTGTTGGAGTGGCAGAGTTGGGTGGTGGTCCCAATTTTTAGGAATGGGAACCAGCGAGTGTGTTCCCCCTATTAAGGGATCACAGTTCTTAGCCTCGAGGGAAGCTTACTCTGGGTTGTTTGAGAGGAGACTGATAGACTGATTGTTGATGCTCGGTTCCACGACTAGCAGTGTGGCTCTTGTCCTGGCCATGGAACAGTGGACCAGATTGGAGGAGGTCATGGGAGTTTGCTTCTCCAGTCTACATGTATTTTGTGGATCTGGAGAAGGCAGAGACAAGGTATTATGTTGGGGGTACTGAGGGAAGACTAGGTATCTGGATGGCTTGTAAAGGCTATCTGACCCTTGTAATCCCAAAGCAAAAGCTGTGTCCCTATTCTCGGCAATATGGTGAGCTTGTGACAGTGCCTGTTGGCTCTACCAGACCTGCCCCTTGTAACCAATCCTGTTTGTATTGTTCATGGGCAGTATCTCAAGGCGTATTCATGGGGAGAAGGGTGTCCAGTTTGGGATCCTTAAGATCTCATCTTTTGCTTTTTGCAGATAATGTGGTTCTGTTGGTTTCTCCAACAGAATCTCACCACTCCAACGCTTTTACCAGTCCTGCATGTGATATTGAAGGCCACAACCTTTAGTGTGCACTGGAGTAATTTACAACTAAATGTGAATTGGCTGAGATGAGAGTTAGCTTCTCTTAGTCTGAGGCCACCACAAAAAGGGGGACTGCTCCCTCTGATGGACCAAGATAAGTAAATGCTGGATGCAGTGAGGGAATCAACAAGTTGTACTGTGTTGTTTTTTTTTTTTTTCTTTTCTCTTTTAAGAAAAAACACTGCAGATTCAGCCAGGGTTACTTTTGTTAAAAAGGGTGGCAGAGGCTGTTACTACTGTCTGAGCCATTGATCTGTCTTTAGGAAAATAGCAGAAGTATGAAGATGAAACAGTGAACTTTCTGGATTTGGTGCTAAAAGATCCCTTTTAAATTTTAAGGGACTTTACCGAGAACAGCAAAAAAAGGGATTGATTTTATCTTCATAAAAGTTTTGCCCCAAAAAGCCTTCTTTTAATTTCCTTGGCCAAATTAAGGAAATAAACTTAAAAGGCAGAGGAAGGTGGAATGAAGGCATGCAGCATAGCGTGGCTTTAAAATATAAAACCAATAAAGAAATGGGTGTAACAGTGCTGTTATGAGTTTTGTTTGTGAATGATGGAAAGGGGGAAGGTTGGATGAGAAGTGGAGTGGATGGTGTGCTATCACACACACAAACCCCCTCCTGTACGAATAGCTCATTTGAACGAGCTGTCAGCAAAATGAAAGAGAGGAGACAGAAGTAATGTAATGAGTGCAGTCTCGACACAGGCTCCGCATGTCTCTGCCGCTTCACTGGTCATCGCTACATCCCACAGAGAAACAAGACAAGAGTGTTCGCTTTTATCCACCATCGCCCCCAGCCCCCCCCCCCTTTCTTCCCCCCCCCCCCCCTCAGCCAGTCGCCATGACAACAGCAGAGCTCCACCCAGGAAAAAGATGTGTACGCTGGGAGAAAGAGGATTATTGGGGTCAGTGGTCTCTGCATGTGCCTATCTCTCACGCACATTCACACAAAAGTTTTCCCACAGTGTCAAGTCCGCATACCGATGTACTTTAAACTTAGTGCTTGACCTGAATGGAGACAGTCATTTATGGTCCTGGAATTTTTTCAATTTCACTTTGGAGGTCAGTTGTCTATGTTAATATATGTATTCTGTTTGGTCTTTTTTTTGTGATAGCCTCAGGCATTCAAGTTTAAAAACTTTTAAAAGCACAATTTTTTTTCTAATAAATGAATTTCTGAAACAGCTCCTCCAGTTTGAGAGGCTTGGCGCTTTCTGTCAAAACTATTTAGGGCTAAACTTACCTCCATTTTGGAATGAAACGCATCAATACACAACACCCTGAACACATCCCAAGTCCCCACCATAAAACCTGAAAAATGGAGGTGGCAACATCACACTATGGTAATGCTTTTCTTCAGCACGGACAGGGAAGCTGGTTCTAGTTGAATGGAACATGGGTAGAGCTAATTACAGGACAATGGGGCTAACTGCTTCTCATGATTACCAACCTGAAGATCACCTGCAGGGCCACCCTCCGACATCACAAACCGCCATTTGGAAAGCAAACAATGAGAGGTTAAACTACAGCACAACATATCCTGTTGATCTCAGCCTCTGTGGTTTAACTCACCCCTTACTAGAAATCCACCTTCTTCTGCAACAGTAAGATTCCTCAAAAAATTTTAAAACATCAAATCACCTTTTTCCGTACTTATATTAATCACGTACTTCTCCTCCTCAGTGTGCAGACCAGCCATAACAGGGCATCCATACGTTCCTCCTGTTTTGATCATTGATTAATAAATCTGTTAAATGATAACCTTGTCTCAGTAATCGTGGCCTGCACCAGAGTCGATATTCAACAGTCATAACAGCATCATGTTGTGGGAATGTTTTTGTCAAAGCCGAGAAATGGGACTTTCAAGTCAGCTCAATAACCTTTCCAGGATTCATTTTCGAGGGTGAACAGGTGAAGATGGACCCCGGTCCAAACAGCACTAGAATGGCCCACTCCAACTACCAGAAATGAACTCCAATGTTTCTTTCGATTTGCCAACTTCTACCGCTGTTTTATCTGGAACTTGAGCCTGATGGCGTCACCCCTTACTTCTCTCACATCCATCAAGAGGACTTTCACATGGACTTCTGAAGCAGAAGAAGCTTTTCAGAAGCTAAAAGAAAGATTCTCCACAGCACCCATCCTCATCCACCCAGACCCCAAGGTCCAGTTCATTCTAGAAGTGGATGCTTCAGTTAAAGTGGGTTGGAGCCATTCGTTTTCTCCCAGTGAAGGTAACGTCCAGCGCTGTACATTCTTTTCATCCCCAGAAAAAAATTACGACATCAGGGATCTGGAGCTTCTTGCCATCACACTGCCTCTGTAGGGCACACCGCAATCCATCAATATTTGGACCAACCACAAGAACCTCTCCTACCCTTAGTCAGCTAAGCACCTTAATTCTCGTCAGTCTCAGTGGTCTCCGTTTTTACTCCCATTTTATCTTTTCCATTACTTATCGTTCAGGTTCGGAAAACATCAAGCCAGATGCACTCTGCTGACAGTTCTCCACTGAGGAAGACCTCAAGGAACCAGAATCCAGCCATGTGTCATCGGGGCCCTCTTCTGGGATCTGGAGGATCGTATTCGAAGAGCCCAGCAATATGATCCAGACCCAAGAGGGGGGGTCCTCCAGGCCGTCTCTATGTCCCATCTACTATCAGGTCACAGGTTATTAATTGGGCTTATTCATCTAACTGTTCAGGCCACCCAGGCTCCAGTCGCATCATTACCCTCCTCCAGCGTTACTTTGGGTGGTCCTCCCTCAACAAAAATGTGGTGGAATATGTCTCTGCTTGTTCCATATGCGCACGTAAAAAGAGATTATTACAAACCCCATGCAGGCCTTCTCCAACCACTCCCTATTCTCAGTAGCCCCTGGTTCCACATTTTAGATTTTGTCACTGGTTTACCTCCATCCAACAACAAAACTTTTATTCTCACCATTACCGATCGTTTTTCCAAGGCCTGCCATCTTCTTGCCCTCTCCAAGCTTCCATCAGCCCATGCTTTTGAAGCAACATTCCCACATCCTGGCACCATCACCTCATCTGGGCAGAGTACCCTCACAACTCTCACATCTCAGCAGCATCTTGTTTGTCTCCCATTGAAGTTTACCTTGGATACCAACCTTCACGCCTCCCCTCGTCCTTTCCAGAATGAGAATGGAATGACTTCCATCTGTCAGAACTCACCTGCTCCCCAGCCCCACAGTTTGGAATCAAACCTGGGCTGTTCTCCAACGTTCATCTCTCCAAAACAAAAGAATCACTGAAATGAATCCCGGTTCCCACCTACTCTTTAGTACAAGAGGTGTGGTTATCCTCCAGAAACTTTTCACTCAAAGCTTACTCCAGGAAACCACAGGAAACCAAGATTCTTCTGCCCCTTCAGAAGCAACTTCATCATCAGTCTTTCCACAGTTCGCCTCAGGCTTCCTTCTCATCTTCGTGTACATCCCAAGTTCCACGTCTCCCAAGTTTAACCAGTCCTCTCCAGCTCTTTGTTTTCCAGCCAGACTCTCTCTAACTTTCCGGGAAATTGATGGCCATCCTGCATCCGCCACATAGGGGATTCACTGCAACAAGGTAGGGGCATTAAATGCCTGGTTGGCTAGGAAGGGTACGCTACAGTTCCTGGCTCCCTTGAAGTTTCATCCTAGATCTCGCAGAGCAGCAGAGTAACCATTTGTTTCTCTGTTTTTTGATCCAAACACTTACCCGAGTTTGAACGCCAGAAAAACCTCTGAATATTCAAGCCTAGGCTTTTTCCTTCCAATGTACAGTCCATATCTGTGGTTGGTTGGAATAATTACACTGTACTTATCCAACCACTAGTCTCCTTCCCGTTCCTGGAACCTGCAGACCTGAGGAAAGTGCTAACTGCTTCCCACAATTACCTACCTCAAGATCACCTGCCTGTCCACCAACCGACAATCGGAAAACAAACACCTCTTCCTAGAAATCCACCTTCCGACCGGCCATAGCATGGCATCCAGATCTTCCTCCTGTTTCTCCTCATTCATCAATAAATCTGTTATAACCTTGTCTTCGTAACTGTTGCCTGCACTAGAGTCTATTATTCAACCGTCATGACAGCATCATGTTTTTGGGATGTTTTATCAGCAGTCTAGGTAAACTCTTCAGAATGGATGGTAAGATAGATGTAGTTAAACATAGGGAAGAAAATCTATTAGAGGTGCCAATAGACTAGAGCCTGAGACAGTGGTTCACCTTCCAGTAGATAATCTCTTCAATGATTACTTAAAAATGTACAGAAAAAAAAAGTGTTTTCTCCGAAACAATATTTCGTCACTTAAGATCTCAGATATAATTTAATAATAAATAATTTGTGGACCTAACTGTCCACAAATTGAACACTAAATAAAGGGCAATTGTTCTTCTGGTAAAATAAAAAAAGCTAAGTTTAGCAGTCTTGTTATTGCCGTTGGAACAAACTTCCCAGGCTAGCAGCAGGGATTAGTTTGCGGCTATTTCATGCTCCTGTCGGGCTCGATTCGCTGCTGGCCAGAGATTTCCAAAGCTCTGTAGGGTCGGTGTTAATAACACACTCTGGGTCTTTTTGGATAGATCAGACATGTCTGAGGGGGGTTTTCCACATAGTTTCTCATGAATGACTGGGCAGAATTTTCAGGAGGTGGATCGAGGTGTTTTTTTACCACTGACCCTGCTAACTGAAAATTCTCAGTAATGTGTAGACATGTTTAAATAACTAAACAGCCTCTTGTTTATCACCTTCTTCCAAGAACTGTAGATGCTTTTTTTCTCTTGTTAAACTTGACCTAATGTTTGAGGTATTTGATATTTGCATGTAGAGCCTGGTCTTGTAGGAGCCGATTCTGAAAATAGAGAGCAAGGTGTGACTGATAAGAAATTAAATTTTCCTGTCAGAAAATTTTCATTTGATTATAACTATTTTACAGGAATTACAAAACTTGCTCATTACTGACATATCAGATTAGAAGAAACATTAACTGTCACATTTGGGTGACTTTATGTAAAATTATGATGTACAGTTTATTAGGTGCACTTGTTCAATTGCTTATAAAAATAGCAGTCAATAATCAGCCAATCATATGGCAGCAACTCAGTTCCTTGCGGTGGGAAAGACGACTCCAAACCGAGCATCAGAATGGACAAGAAAGAGATTTGGAAATTTATATATTTCTGACTGGTTTGAGTATTTCAGACCCCGCTGACCTCCTGGGATTTCCATACAGAAACATCTTTTGGGTTCACAGAGAACGACCCAAAACAGAAAAAATAGTGGTAGTTATGTGGCTATTTTGGTTATTTAGATGTCAGAGAAGGATGGGCAGACTGCTGCAAGATAACAAGAAGGCAACATTCACCCAAGTAGTCAATTGTTACAACGAATGTATGCAGAACACCGTCTCTGAACAGAATATGTTGATGAGTGTCGATTTCAGCTGCAACATTCAGATGCTGTGGTGATAATTTAGAGTAATATTAAAGGATAGATACATCCTGCCTCATATCAGTGGTTGAGGTTGCTGGTGGTGCTGTGTGTTGTTGCTCACCATGTCATTCCTTTATGAACATCTTCTGATGGCTACTTCCAGTAGGAACATGCACTATATTACAACGCTTGGATCCTCTCAAACTGGGTGCTTGAACACAACAATGAGTTAACTGATCATCATCCAATAGAGCACCAGTGGGATGTGATTGAACAGGAGATTTTGCATCATGGATGTGCAGCTACAAAATCCACAGCATCTGTGTAATGCTATCATGCCGAAATAAAGAAACATCTCAGAAAAATGTTGTCATACCTTGTTCAACCTATGCCACGAAGAATTAAGAAAGTTCTTAAGCCAAAAAGGGGGTCCAACCCAGTACCAGAAAGGCATAGCAAACAAGGGACCCAGTAAGTATATTTAGCTTCCTTTCAAACTTGGCTGTATTTTTTTTCCCCCCACTTCATTCCTGCAGTGAGCTGTGCATTCTGATGTTTTTCGACAGTTCAGACTTTAGGCTGCTGATTAAAAGGCTGAAGTTCAAGCCTCAGCACAGGAAAGCTGGCTTAACCTTATCTGCTCAAAGGATGCTGCACCACGGCTGACCTACCAGTCCAATCCGAGCTTCTTCAAAAGCCGGATCATCAGAAAGTGCACATATGACACAGAAAGTCATTTTATGTATTATTAATGTCTAGTCTTGTTTGAACAGTTGGGTGAACACTTGAACGATGAAAGGGAGAGTTTTATTACTCCTTCGCAGGTGTTTGAATAGAAAACTAATCATTAGATTAGACCCATAAGATTTCCACATAAGTGATAAATGAACATACAGCTTTTTTTCTAACTTATGTTTAATATACCAGCTAAATATCTTTCTCATCGTCCTCATCTGGCAGGCTTCACTGTCTTTAGGTCAGAGACAGTCCTACTTCACTGCTGCAGCATAACAAAATGGGCATATACTGCCATCTTGTGGTTGCCAGCGACCACTACAAAATCTCATCCTGCCGAGTGAACGTCAAGGAGAACTGAAGCTGAACGCCTCCTGTTTTCCTCAGACCTGCTTCCCTGATTTCATATTATGAATAATGCATTAATACCCTTAATTATTTCAATGACAGAAAAATACCTGAGTTAATTGAATCTATCACGCATGAGATTAAAGAAACACATGAATGGTAAACAGAAATTTGGTTTGCCAACTCCATCAGTTGATGCAGATACACAAAAAATAATAATTCTTAAATAGAAACTGTAAAGGTGCAACACCAAGTATTCAACTTTTACCAACAGTTTATATATTTTTTTTTTTGATTTTGTTTGCTTATAAATACAAACAGAAAGCAAGAGTGTGCAACATCTTGTTATTGTTGATTTAAAAAAAAACAAGGATAAACAACCTACAAATTTGGGACATTGTATGCCGGTTTTTGTCTGGGGGGGGGGGGGGTGAGTGAGAGAGAGAGAGAGAGAGAGAGAGAGTGTGAGTGAGAGAGTCAGGTTTTCTATATTATTTAGGTCTGGAGGCTGAGATAGCCATGGAAGGTTGACTTTGTGTCTGGTAAATCATTTCTGTGTTTATTTGGCATATGTTCGGATCATTATCCCACTGGAGAACCCAGTGAAGATCTATTGTCAGTTTTCTGTCAGAGACAAACATTTTTATCTGGTATGCCCAGGTATTTTAAAGAGTTTGTTCATGATACCATGAGGGATCTGTGGGAGAGAAACCGGACCATCTTCACCCTATACTCTATATCTGGTTCTTGATTCTGCTCTTGTCTGTGGTTGGGTTGCATATAACCATCAGTGGTAGAAACTGAAAGGCTTAAAAATGCTGGGATGCGATTTGTGGAACCAGAATTAGGTAAGTCTATTCAACAGAATGACTGGCAGCTGTGTGGAGAACACGAGTGGACAGACTGAGGGCTACAGCTAGAATAGCTACATTGAAAAATAAAGAGGGATGACAACAGTGATTGAACAACAAAATCATAAAACAGAACACAGATTAAATCTTGAATCATAATGCAGATTTTTTTTTATCTTTGTGAGATAATCCTGCTGCAATAAAAGCTGAATTTACGTTAAGGTTTTTTACACATCTTTACCAGGGTTTCCAAAGAGGCTTAGGGACTTTGGTTTTGTACTTGAGGTTTTTATGTTTTTATAGTTTCAGTCTGCTGTTTCTCTGAATCGATTTTACATCGTTCTGGTTATTGTGGGTTAATCTGCCATCTCTTCTGCTCCTTGTTCAACTTACATCTTGTTTCCCCGTTACTAAGGATTTTTTTTTGTCAGTTTGGTCTCACAATTCTTAAAAGTCTTGTGTTTGGTCATGCTCTGTTTAGTCAATATTCTGTTTCCCATTTGTGTTCATAAGTCATTCCTCTAATAGTTTTCCTCTGTTCACTCTGGCTTCCTGCTTTCTTCTAGCTGCAGCCCGTTGCCTTTAGACTCACCTGTTTTGAAGCAAATATTCACCATCCCAGTATATTTGTCGGTTTTTGGATGTATTTGACCCCTTTTACTTCACCTGCTGTTGCTCAAGTCTTCATCTCATGCTAGCTTCCTGACAGTGGAGGCCACTGTGAATCCATGATGAAACATAAATATGAAATCTTATGAATATAACTAGACCACAAAAACTCTGGTTCTGATTTGTTCAAACCTAACAAACATCAATTGGTAAATTTTTATCAGAAATAAGGGTAAAAGTCAAATATTTTTATTATGCCCTAAAAGAGTTGCATGAATGCATTTGATAATGCATTTACTGAGTCTGTCTTACTTTACTGTAAGATAAGTTGATTTTTTTTTTAGTCTTCTTTCAAATTTTTAGGGTTTACATTTTATTTTACATTTAGGGTTTACAAGTTATTTACATTTCAGTCTACAAACAAGCACCCGACGATGACCTCCAAATGAAGATCTAGTCAGATTTTCTAACTTAAAGCAGAAGTACTTCATGACAAGCTGTCAGGTCTTTGGTAGAAATAGTTTCTGTCCCAACTGTGATTCATTGTGTATAATTAAGTTGTAAAAGCTGCTGTCCTTTCATGCAGATAGTTCCTGTGAGCAATCTTTACTCGTGGCTTTACTATGTGGTACTTTAGCATAACAGTCCGGTCAGTAAAAACGCATAATTGAAATTCAGTAGCTTGTTGCCTTTGTATCTTAGAAGTTGCATGGTGTAATTCATTAAAGGGAGCCAGAGTCAGCTTCTTATAGACCATGACTCAACTGTCAGGCTGAACTTCTGAAGGCTTTTCTACCCCCACAAGGTGAAAAACACAGTCCTGTCGATCAGGTCACCACAGCACAACAGAAAACACATTGGCGGTACCACTGGACTCAACCTGGAGGCATAAGGGTCCTGTTATATCCAACAGGCCCATGTCAGACTGCCATGGTTTATTGATACAAGCAGCTGGAGGCAGACAAGGGAGCGAGAACAAGCAGCCAGCCCAACAGACTTTCTGTGACATGAGACAAAAAAATAATTTACCCAACATGCTCTGTATCACTCATTGACTGAATAGCATTTTATTTTTTTTAATCCAATTTGTTTCTGGAGTGAGACCCACAGAATGTAACAGAACTAAAAATCTTCCACTATGAGTGATCTCTTTGGCTAGAACAGCAGCTGTTGTGCTAAGATTCCTGTCAGTGAAACAGAGTCTGCAAGAGTCGTCTAAACCCAAGTCCCAGCTGGTTCCATGAGAGAGAGCAAACAGCCTTAACCTAGACCTTCAAAGTATGCACATTCTGATCAACTTCTTCTGCTGAGGAAGGCCTGTCATTTTCTTCTCTCTCAAACTTTTAACGTCAGATATCACAACCTGAGAATAGGCCACAAGCCCTTTCTTTAAAGTCCAGAGAGAGACCAGTTGAACCTTTAATTAACTTAGATAATATTTTGACTGTTCATTTTAAAATCTAAAAATGTTATAGAGTTAATGTTAGTATCTGTGTTACGTTGTTTGGTCTTCTATGATTTAAATAAATATTAGTTTTTCTTTTATTAACATCCAGAATTTTTTGCTTCTTTAAATTTGGAATAGAAACGGTTTCCTGGGAGAGATTCATGTTTCCATACAGAGTTTGGATCGGTGTTTGACAGATAAGGAGACTGATTATTTATCTACAACAATATAGTTTAAAGTAGCCACCAAACCTGCAGGTAAGATATTAACTGCTTTTAACCTTCTAACACAGCCTCACATCAAAAATCCTGAACCATCACTTTTTATCTACCTTTTTAAACAAACACAAAAATACCTGCAGCAGCATTGTTAAAGCTGAATTACTTGACAAATACATCAATGCCAGTCATAAAAAACAGTCCAAAAATAAAAACACACTAGAGCATTTTTGCATTTTTTAGGAATAATTTATTGCCAGTAAGAAAGCGTGAGCTTGTGGCAGTACTCCATAAAAACCTTAACAAGACCATAACATTGCTCAGACACACACAGACACATGAAAAACTTCCCCAGTGCCCATGAATAACTCTGCACTATAAATATATTTGGGTCCCATTATCTCAGTGGAAAAATAAAGAAGTTTCAGAGTCAAAATGTACAAACAGAAAAAAAATAACACAAGAATATGCAGTCGTTCATTGAAGACCCATTTTGCAAAGAGCATTTAGAGACGATAAACGTTTACAAGTATACTGTGATCAAAAAAGCCACGCTTCTATCTTTTTTTTAACAGTTAATTTTTTTTGAGTGAATGTAAGCACAGAACGGTGATTTCACACCATTTAAATCATTTTTTCATTGAAAATAAACAGAAAATAAAAGCACAGAATATCTACAAAACCTAGTAAACTTTGAAATCAAAACTGTACACGTAAATTTACATTTGAAATGAGGATTCGTAGAAAAACATCTCGCTTGGTTTTGTCTAAGAAAAACAAAAATATTGTCAGGATTACATTTTTTTAAAGATGCTTTTCTGATTTACACTGAAATGTTGATCCTTCAGAAAACTCACCTTCTCTGCGAGATAAAAGTTACTAAAAGGGGACATATTATGCTTATTTTCAGCTTTTTCATCTTTTGTAGAGCTCCACTTTTGTGTTTTTTTTCACAATATACAAAAACAAAACAAGAATAAAGAATTTTCTTTAAATCTCGGGTCATTTTCTATCAACTTTTAGATCTGTTTTTAGTTTGATACATAATATAATTTTTATTTGAGCAATAGGAATTTTATAACCATTAAATCCTTTTTTGTAAATGAGCTCCGGCTAAAATGACAACAGCTGCTTTAAATGAAAACAGCTGCTGAAATGTAAAAGAATAAACTTCAAAAACATCCACTGTTACAGTGTGACATTATAGCAAGACTTATCTTTTTACCAGAAGCTTAAAACAACTACTTATAAATGCCCAAGTTAGCAGGCATTTGTGAGGAAAATTTACCAAACTGCCACCAGCTTTAATGTAACACCAAAAGTACACTAGGCAGTAACGTTCTGTCAAACAACTACAGCTAGTCTCTCAGTTTTATTTTTATTTTAGTGCATAGAAGGCTATAATATCACTCTGGTAGGATGTTTCTCAAGACTAGTTTGATCTTTATGGGTGTGGTGAAGCTGCTAACATAAGCTCGGACTGAATGTTTTAAATAGTTTCATTTTTTTTTTTATATTTAAGCCTTGATTTAGTTCAAAATCCAACCAGAAGATGCTACTTCTAAAACAGAAAACAAAAGCATAATAGGTCTCCTTTAAAGTATTAGTAATGCCATCTCAAAGTGGCAAAAGTTGATATAAGCAGAAGTAGAAGCAACAGAATGCCCCCCTTTTCCTTTTAATATCTTCTCTGGCCTTTCAATTATCTCTTTTGCTAATTCGTACCCTCGTTTCATACCCATTTTGTCCCTTTCTGCTTGGCCAACATTAACGTATGGGGCCCATATAGGTTGGAAATGGAGAGACAAATGGGTCCCAGATGGGAATGTCTGTGAGTTGCATATGCCCCTTTTCCATGGTCTCTACTTTGGCCGGTTCCACTTCCCTCAGCCCGGGTTGCGACTGTTTCTATTACTGGCTTTTCCAGCCCGGTACTGGTTGTCTTAGTACCTGCTCATCAGTAGGTCCCATAGGCACTGAGCAGGGCCGAAATGTGACCTGAACAGACTGCTGTTTATTGACTGGCCATAAGCATGGTCAGCCAAAGCTGGAACCGTGGATGGAAAAGAGGCAATAGTGACCCGATGATAACTGTATGTATAGGTGTGATGTAATACAATCTGGGCAAAAAGTGGAAACTTGAC
The DNA here is from genome assembly GCA_036173005.1 of Crenichthys baileyi. Classification (NCBI taxonomy): domain Eukaryota; kingdom Metazoa; phylum Chordata; class Actinopteri; order Cyprinodontiformes; family Goodeidae; genus Crenichthys; species Crenichthys baileyi. The sequence goes on along the minus strand of JAHHUM010000417.1, from coordinate 197,594 downwards.
AACCTTTAATATTTGAATTCATTTTCACTACTGTTTAAGACCCAGCTGACACCTGTAGGCTGCCCAACTTGTTTTCCAGATATAGATTAAATTAACTTAATTGGATCTCATCCATGAGGCCCATTGCCAGCCTAGGTCCATTTAGTCCTAATTCAGTCTAAGCAAAATTCAGTACCGCATACACACGTTGGCTGGGTCCTTCCAATTCATACCTGGGAACAAACTGCTTCGTACCGATGTATTTAAACTACTGCATATCTTTTTATTTTTCTTTTAAGTCAAGTATCTCATGAAATAAATATCATGTGTAATTTAATTTGACTGTATATTAATTTCCAAAAACACCCTATTTCCATTGATTGTTGTTCTGGTTCCTGTTTGGTCCAGCTGACTTGTAAGAAATATTACAACCTAGAAAAACTGATCAGGGCAAGATAATCTTAAAGTAGAACTAAACCCCGAGTAAAAGAATAACTCCTCCCCCAGACAAATTTTGAAAAATGTTACCAAAGTGGGCAGTGCCAAGTGTGGGGATGAGCGGAGAGGGTTAAGCAGGGGTGTGGTCAGGAGGACGGCGGAAAGTGGTAGCACCCACCTCATCATTGTGGGTTAAGAGAGGCCCAGTGGGCCTGAGCCTCATCAGTTTGAGCCGCTGGCTCAGAGTGAGAGTGAGATGCTTTTATCGCGGGGGCTCTGAGGTAAGCATGTATCAAGCTGTACCGTTTGAACCAATAGGAAAATTCAACTGCAGTAACCACCATTCAACCCTAAGAGGGCAGCACTAAGACAGTTTAGGACAAATATTGCAGAATTAAAGAAGTTTACATGAAATTAAGAAAAATAGCACAGTAACATAAAGATAGCACACCTAAGGCCCAGTTTATACAGTTTATCTGCAAAAAAAGTTGATTTGGAGTTTAGTTCCACTTTAAGCAATCTTCTGGTGGTGGATATTATTTACTGGAGTCATATATTCCCATTTCCCTATAGGAGAATATCAGCAGCTTATAGAAAATTACTTTAAATCATTTGCTGTCAAAAGTGGTATGAACTGTCCCCCTAGCCGAGACCAAATAACACATTGTCCTACGAAATGACCAAATCCAGAAAGATACAAAATGGCGAAGGGGTGAATGACAAGCACCCCGGCCCCTTACAACTACTGTCAACTCTTTTGCATGACAGGTATGTGTGTGGTGCTCTTCTGTGTTTCCACATACTGCGCATTTTTTGTGTTGTGAGGTGTCAGGGGCTACTAATGAAAGTAGCTGTGGGTTCAGGCACTTTTGTTTGGATCCAGTGTCAGACTTCAGTGTGCTGTTGGGAATTCAGCATCGGGATGGTCAGCTGTTCAAAGTGTTCCTCCTCGCCGCTCTCGTAGTCGCTTATCATCACCTCAGACTCCTCGCAGCATGCCGACATGTCCGAGCAGGAGGCCGTGGATGTGTACAGAGACATGGACATGTTGTCTAGAGCTGAGGAGTCAAAGTCCCGGGTGCAACCTAAGGTATACCCCCCTCTGTAACCGCTGTTGCCCATGGTTGAAGCTGGGGTGATGGTAGCAGAGGTGGAGGAAGTGCCCTGGCCCTCAGTGTCGCCACCATCACTTGGGTAGGAGTGATGCGGCAGGTACTGGTTAAGGCTGTAGAGCTTGGGCAGGCCAGGGCGCTGGTGGATCGAGCTGGAGCTTCCCGGGCTGGGCTTCTCCAAGGATCTGTTCAGGGAACGCAGTGTGTCACAGCGATCGGTGTACTCCGACAGAGGTGGCGGTGGGAGGTCGTCGTTTGCAGGGAAATCCTCTGGCGGTGGAGGAAAATCGCTCTCGATGTCAAAGCCACCGGGATAGTAGTCGGTGTCTATGGCACTCGGATCATTGTATTGAGGCGCAGGAGACTCCACAACCTCATAATGCGGAAACTCCTGGATTCCAGGAAGTTGAACACTTGGCATCCAATCAGATGTATCCCAGTGATATCCTGTTGGATAAAGGCACAAATAATTAGGCCTCTGCAATGAAAAATGGCCATACGTCATGTTAATGTTAAAAAAAATGGTAAAAATCAACATCATGCAACAGTCACAGCTGAGTGAACACAAAAAAGACCTTAATCCTGATGTTTACGGCTTTATGCTTGCTTTAAAAACACTGATGTGTACAGGTTATAAAAAGCTGGGTTTAGTAGAACATATGCCCCTTTTCCACTGGCTTGATTTTGCCAGCCCGGAACAGCTCCGCACGGCTCTGCACGTTGTGTTGCATTTCCATAGACCCACATCGCATCATGTGCATGAAACACCCAACCGCCAATGTAAAGAAGAAAAGCCCCAAACGCGTAACAAAAACAAGAAGTAACACGTCTATTGCCTGGGGATTAAATCTGCTGACTGCACTGACAATTAGATTTGATGAGCAGGATTTTGACATCCGTTTTATTATTATTATTAAAAATCTCACTTTCCATTTAAGAGAATTTGAAAAGATTTGAATAAGGTCCCCTTCTATTTCTAATAGTTGTTGCCTATATATTTATTCAGCTGCCACTGAATATTCCAGTCTCCTATTATTGCTAGAAAAGCTTGCACCTCGTCGTTGCTCCAAGGGGTGACTTTTCAAGATAACTGTGCAAACTCCATCATATGCGGTTCATTCTATACTATGTGGCCCTAAAAACATCATACTATAGTATGTGGCCCTAAAACCGTCATACTATAGTATGTGGCCTTAAAAAAATCATACTATACTATGTGACCTAAAGATGTCATACTATAGTATGTGACATCAAAAACAATATACTATACTATTTGCCCTAAAAACCTCATACTATACTATGTGGCCTTAAAAGCGTCATACGCGGTCGTTGTTCTTTTTTTACACTGGTCGACTCTTACGGATGGCCGCCCCCACGGCCAATCAGTGAACAGCCGTTTGTTCACATCACGTACAGTACCGACTCGGCCTCGCTTAGCCCTGCTAAGAGGGAGGTACCAAAAAAGTAGGTACCAGTACTGAAATAACAGTAATGGAAATGCTCGCGAAGCGAGCCGAGTGGAATCGAGTCGGGCCAAATCGAGCCAGTGGAAAAGGGGCAATAGAGTTTCTGGGTTATTGTATTTATTAATGTGAATATAGAAGTAGTTGTTTAGACATTAAATAGACAGAAATATATTTTTCAATATGACAAATGAATCAGTTTAAATTGTATTTTATTACAGATATTTGTCTAAAACAACATGGTTCAAGATTCTCAGTCTGTTTGTTCATGGGATTAGAGTCATTTTGGCTTTCTCAGGTTGTTTTTTTTAAAGGTATGGCATTCCTCGCACTTTACTCAAGACATGCGTGTGAATCGATCCAAAGTGTGATACATTTATACACTTGGATTTTATAAAGCAGCAACTCTACAGAGGGCTTAAACATGAAAAAAGCGACAAATATAGCTGCTTCCATCCACTGCTACATATTAAAGTTCTCTTAAAGCAAAATGTTGGATGGGAACATTTGAAATACTTTCTCTGAGATTCCTCAATATTAGGAAAATGTGGTGGCCATGTTATTGGTGGATACTGGGTTGAAGGTCAGTTTTAAATGAACTAGGACTGCACAATATAGTGCAGTAGTAAATATTACAAAGATGAAATCCGTTACAATATATGCCTACTTTCATCTTTTCTATTCTTCTCATCTGTGCTTCCATCACTCTGTGGCCTTTAGCATTTTTAAGCAATGTCATTTGTGTCCAGCTTGAGAATGATCAGAAGTTTCAGCTCCATCCAGTTTTTTCCTTATTTGTTTTACATCTGTTTAGCAACATGACTGCAGCAGTCCAATCTTTTGCCTCCTAAAAATTAATCTGCAAGTTCCGAAATCTGAATTTTAAAATGTTAGATAAGCGCAGCAATGAAGCCACTGCAACATTAAATTGATACGTTCAAATGCCATTTGTTGAATTGAACTTAGGTAAAAACGGGTCTTCCAGCTTCTGCCTGACTGTGCGTTTAATGCAGATCCGTTCGTCTTGCATCCTGTTTCAGCAAAAATAATCCCTTTAAGTTTATTATAGAATATAGACTTTTAGACATTCGGAATTTTAAAAATACATAATGAGAAAACAGACACAAAAACACAATTGGGAATTCATTCAGTTAGGCATTAAGTAAGCAACACATTTGATCATACATTATGTCACAGCCTCAAACCATGCAAGATAGTGCTTTAGAGGAGATCAATCAAAGATGGAGTCAACACAGTACAATGTCACTGCAGTGTTCTGTCATTCCAGCTTCACCTTTCAGCAAAGGTTTAACACCTTTTTACCTCAGATTTCAGAGTTAGTGGTTAAACGTTTCAGGAATGGGTCAGGAGCAACAGTGACCACCAGACAAGCAAAGATGTAAAAAGTCACCTCTTGGGTTCTTGAGATCATGAGCCAAAAAAGACTCTTTATGCGAGGCAGGATGGGGGAGAAAGAGAAAGAACAAGATACGTTAAAAACCGACGAGTCAGCTAAGAATAACAATGAAACAGCGATGGGGACATGAGAGGCACGTTAAAAAACACATAACAGCTTAGTCATTTTCTTACACAACAGGAGGTTTGTGACCTGTTATGGCCAATTTCCTTTAGTCTTTTTACACACATACAATTCCAGTCCGAAGATTGTATATATGGCCAAAATGAATGATCCTTTTATTAGTGTGTGCTAATAATGCAACATGCAACTTCATTTAATTAAAAAAACAAGAAATGGGTAAACAAGTTTGAATTCATTGTTGGTTTTCTTTAATCCACACAGGTTCAGAATTATGGGCTCAAATATATACATACAGCCCACTAATATTTGGATGAATGCCTCTTAGTAAGATGCAGGGAAACCACACAATTTTAGAATCCACAAACAAGCTTCTGTCATGAATTGTTTATTTAATTGACCACCACACTTTGGTGGTTGACGTGTGTTTTTCACTACGCCTGCATACACGGCGAGATGGAAAACATTGTTTTTATCTAAGGGTGACAGCTTGGGTAAGATGTTTAAAACTTGGAGACAATTCGGTGTTCCAACAGGAACCCTATACACACATAAAACCTGGTTTAGGGAAGCTTACATAAGGCTTCTTGAATGGCCTCCCCAAAGCCATGGAGACTATGTTCAAAAGCTGGGTAGAGACAAGAAATTCAAACTTTTTCACCCAATGCCTTTTTTTAAAAAGTCACTAAAGTTGCATAATCAATCTGCCCTGATAAAAGAACAGTTTGAATAAATCACTACAATCCCCAAAGTAACATGCCTGTCCGAATCAAACTAAATCTAGAAATGAGGAGGACAACATTGGATAAGAGTTGTTTGTGTAAGATAATGACAAGAGTCACAACCTGCACTTGACATCCAAACACAGAGGACAACAATACCAGTGGACGCAAGCTAGAAGAGTACCTTCTCCTTCCACCGTGTCAACAACAGAATTGACAAGGTGGATAACCGTCACAATGGAGGCTTGTGAGAGGCAGAGGAGGGGAGAGTGATGAAAAAGACCTAAGATTAGTACAAATTAAAGCCTTGATCATTCATAAAAACAAAAACCAAGCAAACACAGATGGAATGTGGTTGGAGTGATGGCAGCACAGGCAATAGGTCCCACACACATCGCTGTCCTTGTTGCTGTTCACACTGTTTTAGTCTTTTAAGCATCAACACAGTCTCTGAGGGGGTTTATGGCTGGGGATGAGACAATGTCAGAGGGTTTGTTTGTAGCGAAGGGAATGGGGGAGGTCAGGTTCTGTTTGTGCAAGATAACACACAACAACTACATACTGTGAGCCAGAGGGTGCCACTGACAGTACAGATGGAAGAATCAGTGAAATTCCCCAGAGATACGAACACAGAGAAGATTGTGTGTTCAGAAAGCAGACTTATGTAATGTTTTTCTTTAAAATTTGAAAATGTTTGGCATTTTAAAAGTGTGGATGAACATTGTGATGATGGAATAATCTTTATCGTATACAGGTACATCTCAGCAAATTAAACTTTCATCAAAAGGTTCCATAATTCACTTCAAAAAGTCAAACTCGATTTCTTATGTGCAAAAAAATGTTTTCTTTACTGATACTAGCTGCAGTCAATGTCTTGTGAATCTTCTGCAAGCTCTAGAATTGGCTTGGATTCACAATCCTCTCAAGACTATGGCTATCCCTTTTGAACACTTTTTCCTTCCACTAAACTTTCCATTGATGTGCTTGCCAACCCCTGTTGTGGCTTTGTGACTGTGTACTGAACAACTTTCAAGTCAGCAGTTTTCCCTATGATTACTTAGGCCAGACTATGGACATCCCATAATAATTCTGCATTGAAAGTATATATTTTAGTAGGTCTTATGTGATCTTCAAATTGTCTGAGAAACTGATTTTTTGTTTTTTATTAGTTGTAAGCCATAAAAATTAAAGGGACAATGTTAAAATGTATCCCTATGTGGTAAATGTATATATGTTTCACAATTTGAATAACATTTTTGAAAAAAAACAACCTTTTAGATCACCTTCTGCTTTACTGAGATGAAACTGTGCATGAGATGAAGATAACATAAATAAAATGGAAAACATAGGAGAACAGAAAATAAATGTGTATACCCTGGTAAAATACTCTTTGATGTTAAACATCCATTTGCATCTAAAGTTTGGATGAAAAAGAGTCAGAGAAACAAAAAACAGAAAATAAGAATAAATAAAAAATAAAAGGTAAAATAAAATTCACTGATGAGCAGATTTTGAACAACAGTTCAACTTCTTTTTGAAGATGAACTCGCTGAGTAAGAAAAAAGAGCCAGGTCTTAAATAAATAATCCCAGGAGAATTACAAGGCACAGGGAGTTGTGATTTCTTCCGTCTGTACCGACAGTGACTGAGGACTTACAGGCCGGACCCCCTTGCTTAAAACCTTGTTCTGGATCTGTGGACTGATTTTATCCATATGGGAGCTGAAGCCCCGCAGCGAAAAGAAACAGAAAAAAAGACATGTGACCCCACAGCCACTACCGGGTCATTTGTTCAGCACATGCAAAAATTCAAAGTGTTAGCTGTAAATATACGAGGCACCGCACAAAAGTAGAATAAACTTATTACAAAATGCTTGTATGTGAAAAATAATGTAACATTTCTGAAAGTGTGCTGTCAGGTTAGCGTGTCCTGAAAAGATGGGAGCGTACCGTTGTCGTCGCATGACTCTGACTGGAAGGAGCTGAGGGAGTGGACCTCAGACATGCTGCCTCTGGTGTTGTACAGCTGGGAGGCGCTCTCCTCCACAGGCTTCTTGGTCAGGCAGGAGTCTAAGTCCACCACTTTAGCTGCAAAAGTAAAGATGTAAATAAATAAATCAAGCAATAGGGGACAGTCACATTTTTATCTCAAATACAAAACAAATCTGTCAACTCATGTTAACAATCACACCTTTTTTTCACGTGTGTGTTGTAAATTACATTTACAAATATAATATATGAAAAGCTACAATTATAACTACTTCTGTTAGCTGAATTCTCTGCATATTATAAATAAATATAGCACAGGAACTTTATCAGACAACAGAAAGGCTAACCAGATGACAAAAGGTTGCTTCATTTGATTCTTTTGAGCTTTCAAAAGACTGCAGAAGCTTTTCTTTTACTGCCTTGGTGTCTTGAATCTTAATGTGCCCCAACTTCCTCCCTCCCAGCAGTCTGTACTCAGATTTAGCAGGCTGGCAGCGGACAGTATTGTGAATATTGGCGTGAAATGATAATTATGACGCCTGTTATGTACTGATTTAATCAATTATTTAAGTATAAATACAGGGGAAGGCTAAAACTGCGGTTGTATAACTGACGCTCCTTTCTTGATTTATTCATATTAATTAATAGAACACCATTAAAGTTCCAGCAACCTTTAACTGGTGAAACTGGAAAATATCGGTTTCAGCAGATACCTAAATTCAGAAATCTTTATTGGATCAAAATCCAAAAAAAGAACTGGATTCAGGAAACTTAATGCAAACATAGAGTGCTTTTTAATAAAGGCATACAATCAGGTATGTAAAATAGCTGCCAGATGGAAGCAAACTTACTGTCATAATCATAGTCCCAGTTGGGCTTCTGTATGGAGTCACTATCTGAGACCGAGTTGGACGGGGGAGGAGGGGGGAGATTGGGTGCCACACTGCAGACAGCAACGGTTTTACGGTGTCCATGAACAGAATCTGGGTTGAATGTGGTGAACTCTGGGTGCTCTGGGATGGTCGAGCCTTCGAACGAGTTTCTGTCTAAGTTGTTCCGCGAGTCACTGGGAATGCTGGGAGTGTAGGAGATTGGACGCACAGGCACCTGAGGAGGGATGTCAGAGTAGATGTTCTTGTTGAGTTTGGAGTCAAAGTAAGGCCTCTGGAGGAAGGAGTGAGGCATGCTGGAACCCCCGGGGTGTTTGTCATCGTTGCCTGTTTTTGACTTTCTGCAACAGGCTCTTTTGCGGATGATGATGAAGAGAAGGACCAGTATGGAGATGCAGGACACGAAAACCACAATGCCGATCACTTCCTCTAGCCCGATGTTCCAGGAGGTAGAGACGAACTGATTCCGGACCTCTGCTGGGAGTTCACAAATCTGTCCGTCGAAACCCAGCGAACAGTTACACTTAAAAGAACCGTATGTGTTTTGGCACTGGCCTCCGTTGGTGCATGGGTTTTTGATGCACTCATCAACATCACTCAGGCACCTTGGACACAAAAGGTGGGATTCAGAGAGGCACTGATGCAAAACATCAAACATATCCAGTTGAAGAATTTCAATCCCAACAGACATACCTGTCTCCTTGGAATCCAGCTTCACACTCACACACAGGACCATCCAGACTGTCGATACACTTTCCACTGTTTTTGCAGGGGTTATCTCTGCAGTACGGCCCTAATTGGCACCTGAATTTCATAAATAACCCGTATGAAAATACACAACGGCTCAACTTCTGAAATGTGTTTACAGTGCTCATTTATGTAATTTCTGTTGCATTAGTAGTTTTGTTAGCACGTAACTTTCTAACATTACAACCACAAACTTTTTTTTTAAAAGTTGGATTTGATGTGATAAACCAACATAAGGTAGTGCATATTTGTGAAGTGGAGAAATATTAAAACATTTTTTGTACAATATATACAGGAATATACAGTAAAACTATTAGTCATGCATTATGCAAATCTGTCCTCTATGGAATGATGACAACACTCCTCCATCTCTTCAATGAAACGTAGTGTTGGCAGCATCATGCTGTCTGCATGCTTTCATTTAGCAGGGACAGGTAAGCTGGTCAAAGCTGATGGGAATATGGATGGAGCTGAATGTTGAGCAGAACCTGAGCTTAGATCCTAGCTTATTCAAATGTTAGAATTGCCTAGACTAAGTTCAGAATTAAATCAAATTAAGAATCTATAGCAAGAATAAAAACATATACACATCTATCGTGACTGAGCTTGACATATTTTGCAAGGAAGAATGGGCAAAATATCTGCTCCAATAGAACTACCAATAATATCAGTCAAAGGTTGTTTTACAGTATTGACTTAAATGAGCTGAAAATAAAAGAACACCACGCTTTTTAGAATATTATTTACAAAGCAACTTGATCTTTGTGTGCTTTTCCTTCTATTTTAAGCACTATTCTGTATTAGTCCATCACATACAGTCCCAATAAAATACAATAATGTATGTGGTTGTAATGTAAAAAATGCAGAAAAGTTAAAGGAGCAAGAATACTTTTCAAAGCCTAGTATGTTACAAACAAATTACACATATAAGCTGTGCAAATGTATATATATCTACATTTATATCTACAGAACATAAATGTTAATGTTAGGAAGATCCAGTAGGAAGCAGCGTGATACCTCTGTCCTGAGTACTGCCCTCTGCACTGGCAGTAGAAGTCATCTGCACGAGGTACACAGGTGCCACCGTACAGGCAGGGGTTGGAGGCACAAGGACTTATGGCAATCTCACAGTGTGTGCCCATGAAAGAGGCAGGACACTTGCAGAAGTAGCCTGTGGAGTTCACCCAAGAGAAGGCTAATGAGGAAGTGCCACTTAGTGTTACATTTCTATAATCAGAATTCAGATAAGGAATGATTTTCTTCTTTATTATGCTGGTGTTTCGTTTGAAACTGAACAAATTAGGCATATTTTTAACAAAAACCCTCTGAAGAGGTGACTGCCTTGATTTGTCTCTTCTGTTATAATTTATGATTCCCTTGGTTGAAAGTTAAATTAATTTGGTGCATATGATCAAAGTAGCAAAAGAATACTTACCTCCATTAGGCAAAGATACGCAGCTCCCTCCGTTGGTGCAGGGGTTGCTGGAACAACTCTCAGCAGGTGCGAGTGCACAGCCCGGTGCCACATCCACGATGTCCTCCAGCACCGCGTGGGCCCGCTGAGCTCTGGTGTTGAGAGGCAGCTCTTGGCTGTTCAGAGCGATGGCCTCCATGCAGCCCCGCAGCCCATTGGTGACAGGCAGGCTGCGGCCGAGGCGCTGGGTGGAGAGCTGGCGGAGGTGTCCGCCGAAGTAAATGTTGTTGTCGAGGTTGAGAGTGCGCAGAGTGCCTGGAGCTGTGCCCGAGGCGGCGTGCACCCGGTCCAGTACCAGTTTGGCATAATTACCATCCACCTCCAGAGAAACAGAGTGCCACTCCCCATCGTTAACTTGAGCGCTGTGCACTGACACCAGGCCGGGGCCGCTGCCACAGTCAAATTTGTACTGCAGGCGTCCATTTACGATCTATTTCGAAGGTGAACACAGAGTTTGGAAGAATAAAGGCAGAATATATCAAAACAGGCCAACCATGTAACCTGGCCTCAACTCTGACTTTTATATGGTAACAAATAGCTTTATTCGATGATATACTTCTATTCAAACATCTAAAATATAAAAACATAGATGGCAGCCTGAAATTTAAAAGCCTTTGTTTGGCATGCAGAGTGCTCTTCCAGACAGACTAAATAAAAGGAATGTGTGTATGTCTGTTTCCTTTCACTGCAAAAATAGCTTGTGTTAGTTTTTTTCCTCCCAACTACCCACATTCCCATACTCAGCCGTGTGAATGGAGTTTTTAAATGCCCTTTTGAACTCTTCAGTTCTCATACGCATAACTGACAGGGCTCAGAATGGGGCAAGGTTTGTTTCGCTTTTATTTGGCTCTTTAGATATGGAGATGTTGGGCAGTTAAGAGGGCACAGGTTAAAAGTCTGAAGATACACATGTTGAACAAGACTACAAAATGAGTCACAACACACCTCAAGGATGCTATAGTCTGTCCCTTTAGCATACATGACAGTGGCATGGCTAGAGAAAGTCCTGAGCCTCAGAGACAGTTTCATCAGCTCCTTGTTGTCATTCTCCATCAGACGGTACTTCACATAACCATTTCCACTGAATGTCAGTGAGTGGCCATCTGAAACAAGATAAAAGACATTCACTAAGAACAGTTAGAGCAAAAAAACATTGTGAATCCAGAAGGGGTGAAACAATACATCGAGCTCAGGAGATGAGATGATGCACAACACTGGGTTCATGAGACAATATGTATATATTTTTTGAAAAGAACCCCTTTTTGTTTACTTTTTTTTACAGAAAATGGTTTCACAAACCTCAAATATGTGTAAAAGAATCTCTATTCAGAGTAGAATTATTCAGTTTTGTTTTAAATATGTTAGGGTTTGACCTAGAGGGGATCTAATTCAATCAATCCGATACTTTATTAATCCCAAAGGGAAATTAAATGTTGTTGTAGCTCATATTATGCAGGTTTTTACAGGTTTCCTCGAGGAACTGTTGTAGATGCTGATGGCCGTGGGCAGGAAGGATCTCCTAAAGCGGTCTGTCTTGTAGCAGATCTGAAGAAGCCTCTGACTAAAGACACACTGTCGTTGTACAACAGTCTCATGAATGATCAGGGTTCTCCATAATGATCTTCATTGTATGAAGAATCCTTCTTTGCACAATGATCTCCAGAGGAGTCCCCAGAACAGAGCCATATTTCTTTATTAGCTTGTTGAGCTTTTTTATGTCTTTGGCTCTGATGCTGTTACCCCAGCAGATGATGGCAGAAGAGATCACACTCTCCACAACAGACTTATATAGATATGCAGCATCCTGCTGCAAACCCAGAAGGACCTAAGCTTCCTCCTGAGCTTCCGGTATGCTCTGTCCCTTCTTGTAGAGTCCTTCACAGCTGCATCTCCACTCCAGTCTGTGTCCAGGTGAACACTGAGGTATTTATACTCCTCCATCACCTCCACGTCTTCTCCCATGATGGAAATAGTGTTTGACCTATTCCTGTTTCTCTTAAAATCTACAATCATCTCCTTTGTTTTATTCACATTCAAGATAAGTTGATAGTTTCTACACCATGCCACAAAGCACTGTAATGAAGCCAACTGGCCCTTTAGTTTAGCTCCAATAGTAGCTATAAAGCTGATGGCTTACTCTAGTGTTGTTAGCAGCCAACACCTAACCAGTCAAGGTATTCTTACAGTGCTTACAAATCATTCGTATATTGTCTACCAGCATCAATTTCTTTCCACAGAGCAGCCAGAAATGCTTCCACACAAACAATTTTAAAGTACAGAGGATTTCTTTATAAATGTAGCAAGAAATCAGCGGGTCATCAAAATGGTACGATTTTCAGCTTTATCTGCCCTGACTGGTGACCCATCAGTGAGAGACTCAAAGATTAGATTTTTCCATTCAGTAAATGCCCCATTGTCAGCACTACCAGCTCGTGCTGACACCAACCTTTGGTGTTTACGCCATTCCTGAAAGAGTACTTTTAGTATTACTAAAGCATTCAAAATGAAGTCAAAGTATATAAAAAGCTATTTAAAAAAAAAAGTGTTTGTGGTTCATTCAGTTTGCCAGAGGGAGAGAGAATTCACTCCTAACAGATAACAAAAAGGCCAAATTAGGTAAAACAAAATCCTTTTCAGTTTTCAACCTCAGTCTGTCATGGAAAAGGTTGGATTTCTGGATTTGGAAATCATTAGCCTCATAGCATAATTGCTAAAGTTATATTTTGGCTTATATGACTTGGGCAATTATGCTATGAGGCTAACGATTTCCATTTGAAGACAGTTTAAAATGCCAAATCCATTTCATTTTGTGTGTATTTTTAATACTATAAATGTGTTTAAATGCTACTTGAGACACGGCTCAGTGTTTATCAGACTGGTGCGAGCAGGCCCGATTGGCCGGTTCTGTCGACACACCAGCGCAAATCAAGAACTAACTCCTTTATTACTTCAAAGTAAGACTCTCAAATAACATTACAGGTCGACAAGCTTGAAGCATACACCCATAATAACTGCTTACACTTAATTCGCCAGACAAAGGCACATGCTGCCAGCAACTGGACAGGACTCACTTTGAGTAATATTGTGGGATTTTCTCGTGACACCCCTACTACCTAAAGAATCTTACAATGCGCTGCGTTTTTACATTGGATTTAATATCAAAGATAGTAAGAAATGTGCAAAAGGATTTATTCTAAAAAGAGAAATGTTCTTACCAGAGCATTTGCCCTTCTTGCCCTCAGGACACACACAGCTATAAACAGAATCTCTAGGGTCTGCCACACAGTCCATCCCCTCTGGACAGGGGTTGTTTTCACACGGGTTGTTCAGCACAGGACACCTGCCACCTGAATGCCACAACACAGATCAAAGTTAAGAACAGGAGCTTTCACAGACAACAAAACATCCAATATGTCTGCTTGTGTGATTAAAGTACCGTCACACTGGCAGGTGGCGGTCCTCACATGCCGTGGCGTGACAAAGCTCAGGCGGGCGGTGCTGTAGGTTGACATGGCGCTTTTATCCAGGGAGACAACCTCGTCGCAGAAGTGCAGCGGACAATCCAGACCTGCACACAGCTTCTGAAGCACACGAACGATGCGGACCCCGATCATCTCCTCGATCACAGCCGCAGAGGAGTTCATCTTGCGGAAGACAACCTTAGGAAAATTCAACAGCAAATGACTCAGTCAAAGGGATTAGTACTAATTAGAGTGTTATTCCTGCTCATTAGCAGGCCTAAAACAAAGAAACAGATGTGATGGAAACAGATGTGATGGAAACAGATGTGATGGAAAATTATTCTTTGTGGTAGTTTTATAAATAGATTTAGCAAACATTAGTGGGTTGAAGAAGTTGCCGAAAAATAATCATCTTTTAACTTTAGACTGTTGAATTTTAAATTATGCAAATAAAATAAATCTCATGAGTTAAAAACAATTATTTCTTCTGGAACTTCTTATTTTGGCAAATCTTACCTCCTGGGATTGATACGGGCTGCCAGATCTCTCCAGAGTCAACAGGACGTCCAGATCTCCTTGCTCAGGCTGAATGCTCACTAAATGAACCTCGCTCCTCCTAACCCCAGCGATGTTCCTGAGTGCTCGCTGGAAGTTACGCCAGTAGTCCCCGACAAACTCCTCTGGAGCGATGTTTCCAAAGCGCACCGCGATGGAGTTGTCCAGGGCCTGTTGAGCTGCTTGACCAATGTGCACATTGACGTCTGAGGGAGTTGTGAAGCGCCCGTCAGTCACCGTCACATTTAGAGGGTAGTGGCCGATGTCGAGTGGCCGCAGGGCGATGATTTTGCCATCTGAGGCCGACACTGAAAACAAAGCTCCGCTCTCATCCACAGATGAGGAAGCTGAAGGAGCGAGGCTGTAGGTGAGGGTGTCGTAGATGTCCTGGTCAGTGGCGTGGATCTTTCCTAAGACGCCCCCAGGGTATTCGTCACCAGCAATAGAGACATAAATGTCCAGTGGAAGTACTACTGGGGGATAAATGCTCTCTTCAATGATATGTACGCTGATGAAGGCAGTGGAGAAGAGCTGAGGCTTGCCACTGTCTGACACCTGCAAAAGAAAGGAGGACTGTGAAGCTTTATCTGTTTTTCAACACCAGAGGGCAATCAAACTCTTCCACTGCTTGCTCAGTCCCTCAGTTAAAAGGATCCACACATTGCTAATGCACCAGATAGAGAGAGACATTAAAACATTAACGAGATCAAACATTTTAACAACCACATTCTCACAGGATTTGGTATTTGGTTCTGCAGGAAAAAGAAAACAACAATGACTCAAATCTGAGCTCGACTCTTGTGTGCACAACGACATGACACTTTTCATGTCCCATCTGCCCACACATTTCTCCTCTGTTCCTTCCACTGATGAAGCCAAATCAAAGCTGCTGTCTCCTATTTAGTCTTCTATAAGGTGCACTGAAGCAGCTGCTTGACTTAATATCTAATTCCTTTCAGCTTCTCCGGAAAAGTTACTTTCAGTGCTACAAGCTCTTAGTAAAATACTTCAGGGGGCTTAGGTGATTGAGGTGCTTAAAGAAATGCAGACTGGTTTCAGACTGAGTGTGGATGAAACTAAGTCTACTGCAGCTTGACAGTTAAATCAATGCAAACTCTCAACCCTTGTCTCACCTTGCCTCTGTGACTCACCTGTGCTTGAAGTAGGTAGTGTTCTTTAGTTTTCCTGCTCAGCACTCCCATTGTCACAACAGCTCCCTGCTGGTTGATGTGGAAAGCACCGCCCTCATTCCCGTCCACAATAGTGAAGGTGAAAGGTGGGCCGTTGTGTGAAGCGTCTCGATCGCTTACAGTGAGCTGAAGAATACTTGTGCCTTTTGGTCGATTCTCCTGAGAGACGAGAGGTGCAAGCAGTGTTCAAAAGACATGGTTTACTTTACTGTACTTTATAAATGCTGTTTTGTGATGAAACGTGCACTAAAAGAGCATCTGAACATGATCCTATCTACAGGGAATACAGGTGCATCTCAGTAAATTAGAATGTTATTGAAAATATATTATTTTTTCAGTAATTCATTTCAAAAACACACAGAATGATATATTTTAAGCTTTTATTTCTTCTAATTTTTGTTTATCATGACTTATAGCTAATGAAAACCCAACATTCAGTTTCAAAGAAAATTAGAACGATTCTGAAAGACCATTAAAAAAGTATTTCTCATTTAAAAATGTTATATTATGGCTTAATTTATGATCAGAAGATTGCTAACTTGGCACAAGTCCAGCAGGCATTTATTGACACCCTCCACAAGGAAGGTAAGCAACAAAAGGTCACTGTTCGGAGAGTGCTGTATCTCAGACATCTATTCAGAAAGTTGAGTGGAAGAAAAAAGTGTGGGAAAAAATGTAGAAAAAAACAATAGAGACAACCACAGAATTGAGAAGATTGTTGATGCAGCAATTAATGGGGTCCCATGGAGTTCATTTACAATTTAGTATATAGACATTAGCTTTAAGCCATCTGCATTTTGATTTGATTTCCTGAAAATAAAAAAAATCTTTTCAGTGGTATTTATTTAAAAAATGGTATTTGACCTCTTTATTATATTCACATCTGAATAACTTCAGTGGTCATATGTTAAAAAGACAAATGAAAAAATGATTGTTTTTCATTAAGTAAAAGTCATAACTTTAGGCACATGATTTTGGATGTGTCAACCTAGATACCACAGATCCTAGTTGAAGTACCACCAAAATAAAAAGACCCAAAACACATAGAGAACCTCAAGGGTCGCAAGATTTTGGTAATGCAAAAATAACCCGATGATTCCACCAGCAACAGGGAATATTTGTTGACTTCTATGAGTGTCGCTAATCAACAGACGATTATCAGCTCATATATAAAAGATGTACCAACATGTTTTACCTGGACAACAGGAGAGATAACTCTATGTTTCATTGTGTTTATAAAGCTTGTGTTTGTTCTTACTGATCAGAAGTACAAGTTAAAAGAACAATATGACTTTTAAAAGAAGGTGTTTGCCTTTTTGTGCCTTCATAAAGTCCAGATCTGACATTCTATTGTATCTTTTACATCCCGACTCCCTATTACATTGAGTCTCAGGTGCTAAAAAAAGCTATTGATCTTCCCGTGGGTGTGTACAGTATGTGTACCCTCTGGGTATTCCCTGGCTTTGATTTAAAGGAATTTACTGCAATAGTTGGTCAAGCCCTAATGTGAAGAGGTAAAACAACGTTCAGGTCTGACGCACTGTCGCAGGTTGGCATATGTGCTGTCCTCCGATTACATAAACAAATAAAAAAGTAATAAAACTTAAAAGGAAAAACTTTGATAACCACACAGCCTGATTCATGGAATGCCCTGACAGAGGTAATTGGTCTCATTTATGTTCCATTAACTGAGCTGTGGAAACCTTTTTTTACCTGTGTTCTAACCACTCATCCAGTTTGTCTCGTAAAGTGATATGAGACTACATTTTTGTGAATCGGCATTGGATAAATAAACTCTATTTCATTTTAAATATCGTCTGTTCAAGGAGGTGTGAGACAAGCTGTAAAACCCATGTCAATACCCAGTGTGCATCTATAATCAGTATCTCCAAATTATTTTAGCGTCATACATGATGTCCTTCATCCCACCACTGCATGTAGCAAATACATGTTTAGGGTTCCGACACATTTTAGGTTGAAATTTCATGCTCTTTTAAGGTTAGATGTTTAGAGTGTTCTACCTGCTTTTAAAGTATTTAAAAATACGATTTTACTATTAATGTATGGCCAGAGATGGATGGATGGATGGATGAATGGATGGATTTGTAGAAGCTCTAGAGGTTGACTTCCACCAATTCCAGCAAACAAAAAAAAACTACTATTCATACAGCGTATTTATCATTTTATCCCTGATAATAAAAAGATAATGAACAAAGGGCTCAATTAGTTTAGTGGATGTTTTAAGTCTGACAGTACCTCTCACAGTGGGGTGGGTGTGACAGAGTCTTAATGAAAATAATCCAAAATGAGGTCTAAACTTACACACCTGGCGAGTTTGTTCATCAGTTAATTTTAGTCTTCATTTATCATCTTACATATCACTCTTCTTTGGCTTTCTAAAAGGGCATGAAAGAAGACATTCTCTCTTCTACTGAGCTTTACTCACTCCATTGATGCATTTCCCTTTAAAGCTTCTCATCTTTCCTTACGCTAATAAGCCATCCCTTCTCATCTTTGCACCTTGCAGATTTTACTCTCCATCACTCCCTCCATTCCTGATCTGCATCCCTACACTTAAGATTCAACCTCTGTCTTTCAACCCCCGTTCTTCTTCCTTTTTCCTACCTTTGTTCTTACTTCATCCTCCTACTTGGTTCTTGATATTCTACTCGCAAAGCCATCCATTATTTCTTTCTCTTAATCCCTCTCTGTGTCCATGGCAATCCCTCTTGCAGCCCCTCATCTCTTTCTCCCTCTCAATTAGCCCTTTTCACTCTAATCAGCAATCTGCACCAACCACTACCTCCCCCTCTCACCTGGATGATGAGGCTGTAGTTGGCCTGGGAGAAAAGGGGCGGGTTATCATTGACATCTGAGATGTCGATGTTGATTATGGCGCTGCTGGAGAGAGGCGGCACCCCATTGTCCGTGGCAACCACCTTCAGCATGTACCCAGATGTCTGAGGGAAGCACAGAGCAGGAATTACTGTAAATAAACAAAGCTGCTCTTCTAAGCAATAATTTAGATCACTAAACAACTCTCCCTATTAAGTCTAGCTTTAGTGTGATTGGATATTATATAGACTGCAATTAGTTCCTCAATGGATTACATTGCATGAGAACAGTCATTAATGTATCTGCTGCTCCACTCACTCTCTCTCTGTCCAGCTGGCGAGCAACTTTAAGTTCCCCTCGGAGCGGATCCATGGTGAAAGGGCTGCCTTGGTTGCCGTCCACAATGGAGTAATGGATGTGATTGTAGGAGGGTCCATCAGAATCCTCGGCCATCACCTTTGTGTCAAAGAAAATGACATAATCAGTTAACCGCCGGTTTGTGTCATTATGTCAATGTAAAACAGGAGACGAAATTCAAGTCAGCCTCTAGATGAGCAAAGGGTGCTTAACAAAGCATTTTTCAATACCAAGGTAATTTAATGTGTGCGTAATAACTATATTACTCTCTGAATTAAAAAAAGTTGGATTTTAAATTAACTTTTAGATATTTTTTTAACAACTGGCATTAAATCGTCAATAGAAATGAACTGTATGTCATCTGATCTGAATCTGACTTTGAATCTGACTATGTTGCTGGACTGCAATGGGAGGAATTAAAAACAGATGGTATATAAATTGAAAATAATTGGACCTGTTTTTTAGTTAAATGCTTTGAGATGACATCTGATGAGCAATAAGTGCTACACCAATAAACCACATTTAAGAAAAATATTAACTATGGTTGCTACTTTTATCAATCGACCAGTGATTGACATCAGCCGCTATTCCTTTCACTGACTGCTGATCTGCTGGTAAAACACTGAAAAAAAATACTTTTTCTTTTACACTTGGTTTGGAATTCAATAAAAGTCAACGGTCAGGAGGATATGGTTTGATACATAAATTGTAATATTCTTGCAAGTCCTTCAATTTCTGTTGGATTTAAAACTACTTCTATTATCAAGAAACCAAGAGCATTTGTTTTCTCTTCTGGCCAAAGATTGTAACATTTAAATGTTGAATTAAAACAAGATTAAGAGAAAAAAGTTTATATGTAATATAATCCACTGCACGAGACAGAACATGGGTCCCAGCTAACGAGAGGAAATTTTAGCCGTCTTTTTAGTCGTCTTTTGGGAAACTAAGAATTTCTACTTTATTTTAGTTTTCAAAAAGAGAACAAGGAAAACACGCATAAAAATATAAAATATTGAACCGTTATTTATTATACCAAGAAACCATTATATTTTTTTCATACAATTGAGCCTTTTCTGTTAAAAAAACCCACAATGGGGGAACGCTCCATGTGGTGTAGTGAAAGCGTGCTCACTTTAAATAGAGGCTGTGAGTAAACGATGCAGCTGTCTGAGGGTCGATTCCCAAACCTGGGACCTTTGCTTCGTGTCTTTCTGCCCATATCCTGTCTATATATATACTGTGAAATAAAGGCAACTAGTGCCACAAAATAAAAATAAAAAAACACACAATGTTGGTAAGTGGTCAGCAGCTGAACATCCAAGGCACAGCGCCCCACAGCCCTTTGTGTTCCCAGAAGCATTGATAAAACTTCTGATGAATCTTTTCTTCTATCTTGGTGAACTTCAACACAAAACGTCCAATGTGTGTTAAAGACGCCAATTGATGTGTGTCAATTGACTTGACATAAAGATATGTTTATGTTTACAAATGTGCAAATCACCTAATGTAATTTAAAGTGGTTGAAAAAGTTTCAAATATTCCAGTCCAAAACAGCATTAAAAAGCATCATAAATTTTAAATTAGTTTTTCAAAAAGCTTTTTTTCAGTCCAGAATAATCTGGTACTTTAGGTTTCAAACTAGAAATCCAGTCCAGATTGAAACCTTTAGCCCTAATAGGAACCTATGTAGTGAATGTTAAGTTGGGCACCGACAGCAGCTAACAATTAGCTAATCGTGGTATTTGCACAGCTTACAAACTGGTGTTTTTTTTTCCTATCGAGTACCCACAATTCGGTTTAAAACGGTTTAAAAGTAACAGGCTTCTATTTAACCAATCTAGATAGATACAGGGTGTCAAGTTTAAAGCACTCAAATTTACTGACACTTAGCTTCCCAAGCTAACAACAACTGGATAGTGCTTGGCGAGGCAACTTCCCTTTGATTAGAAATACCATGGCCCTTCAATATCACAAGATCTTGTTACACCTTTATTTGTATGTTTTACACACCTAAAAACTGCAATCAGACAATTTTGGAAATGTCAGGTCAGGCAACAAAATACACACTGTTGCCAGTAAAAGCCTGATCTGTGAATCTCTAGTTCAGGAGTCTCAAACTCCCGGCCCCCGTGCCACTTTTAGCCCCCGCCCATTCAAGTTCCGGCTCGCGCCCCAATATCAACATGGCGAGTATCACATGGAAGATGACAGAATAAAAAAAGAGTATCAGCTCCAAAAAGCATTACAATTCCAGCAAGAACTTTTCTAGAAGTCCAGTAAAGATTCTGATGCTGCGGTTCAAGCAAGTTACGGTATTGGTGAGTTAATCGCTAAAGCGGGAAAACCATTCACTGAAGGGGAATTTCTGAAAGACTGCATGTTACGAGTTGCTGATATTCTCTGCCCTGAGAAGAGGAGCTTATTCAACAGCATTTCTCTGTCAGCTAACACTGTGACAGAACGAATTTGTGGGCAGTCAATTAACATTTATGAACAATTACAGGACAAATCCCGAAGTTTTACTTCATATTCCGTGGCGCTGGATGAAAGCACTGACAGGAGTGATACTGCACAGCTGGCAATCTTTATCAGAGGTGTTGATGAAACGTTTGAGGTGACAGAAAAGTTTCCAAGTTTGTGTCCTTTGTATGGCCGCACAACAGCCACATATATATTTCAGCAGCTATGCGAAGTCATCGAGCAACTTGGTTTGCCATGGAACAGACTGGTGGGCGATATGACAGGCAAAAACAACGGATTGGTTGCGCTGGTTCAAAGAAAGTTAGAGGATGAAAAGCAGAGCTAGCAATAGCTCTGCACTGCATTATACACTAACAAGCACCGTGCAGCAAATGCTTGATATTAGACCACGTCATGTCTGTTGTACTGAAATGCGTGAATTACATCAGATCCAGAGCTTTGCAACATCGCCAGTTCTGTGTGTTTTAGGAGGAAGTCGAGGTATGTTATGGTGATGTTCTGTTAAGAGAGTTAAGAGAAAAAGCGAGGAGGTTCATAGAAGATGGCAGACTGGATGTTCCTGAGCTAAATGATCCAAAATGAATAATGGATTTGGCATTCCTTGTGGACAAAACACAGGAGCTAAACATTCGGAACCTAAAACTGCAGACCCCTTCTCAGCTGATGTAGAGAAAGTGTCTAGCATACTACAAATGGAACTTATTGACCTTCAGTGTAGCAATAACCTGAAAACTAAATTCAGAGAGACACAGGGAAAGGCAGACGAGACTGGAAAATTTCTGCGAGAGCTTCCTCCGTCGTTCCCAGAACTGTCAAGAGTTTTCAGTCATGTAATGTGCATTTTTGGAAGCACATATTTGTGTGAGAAACTGTTCTCAACAATGAACTTTAATAAACATAGGAACAGATCCAGGCGTACAGATGCCCATCTTCAATCTGTACACAGAGTTGCAACAGCAACATGGATCAGAGCAAATGTGGCTCAGCTTTGTGAGCAGAAACGCTGCCAAGTATCTGGCAAGAAATAAAGCTGTGTATAGTGAAATAATAATTCAAGTTCTTTAAAAGAAAAACATTTACACTCTGAAATGCATCAGCAAATATATACATCTACTTCATGTTGTGTTTCCAAGGTTTAAATAAGTTATCAGAAGAAAATGTTTGTGCTCAAATACTTTTTTATTAATTTTATTTTTCCTTATTTATGTCTGCAGAGGGGCTAATCTGCATATTGCAAAAGAGTAAGTACACAGGCATTCTGGGTTATTTATTTGGTAATTTCAAGGTTTAAAAGTGTCTTTCAGGAGTTACAAAAAATGTTACCGTAAACTGGAATAATAAAAAAAAATTGATTTGGCAAGTTTTTTTTTTCAGCTTTAAAAAACATAGCAGAAGACGCAAATATGTTTAGGGATGAAGGTTAGTTCTAAGTAAAGCTATTTGTCAGTTGCTTATGTGAACACAAAGCATAATTATTTTTAGCATAAAGGTGACATAAGTTTTAGGTCTGTCACATTTTTGGTACCAATTTATGTTGTTTTTTTTTTAAAGGTTTCCATTAGTCAGGAATGAGGGAATGAGGAAAATACCTGATATTTATTTTATTGTATTATTTGAAAGAAAAACTATATTGCAGTTCTTTTTGTGCTTGTTTCAGAAGAATTTGTGTTTTGTAATGACCTTGATAAAGGCCACAAGCCGAAATGTGTTGGTCTTCCAAAAGTTGTTTCTTACCACTTCCAGTGTTGCTGGAGGCTTAACCTTAGCTGCTTTTTCATACTACTCTCATACTGAAGTGGCCCTTTGTTTTGTGGACGGTATTGGCACCGGCTCCCAACTCGTTTGAGTTTGAGACCCCTGCTCTAGTTGGAGTTTAAAATAAACTTCTTTAACATTCTCTAACATTTTCTTTGTTAATCAGACTCAGTTCTTATTATTCACTTGGGAAACACTGGAAAAATGTAGGTTTACGTGCCGTTTTTCAATATGTCACCAAAAATAATCATTCTTCCTTTCAGAACAATAAAGTAACTATAGTTCAAATGTAAGTGAAAAGAAAGCAGATGGGGGGAGGGGGGGGCTGGGGGTTGGGGTTCAAGAGCTTTTTAACCCTGGCTTTGTTTGTTTTTCACTTGTGTTGTGCAAGATAGGTGTCATATCATAGGTGGAAAATGTTTTGAAATAATTTATCATGCCCTCTCTCGTGCCTTTTTCTACATCACAAAAAATGGCATTTTACCAGGGATACATTTTCAAGAGTCAATGGCGATTCATTTTAGCTATGCAGCTTTATTCAAACACAACACACACAACAAATTCTATATGCATGCACTGAAAACCCCAGAAATGTACTGTAATGTCAAATACAGATAGGGATCCCTGGGGAAATTAGCACACAAAGAGGATTTACAAGTATGAGACAATGGCAAGCATTAAATTCAAATTTTCAAATGGTTAATTTATATTCAGGTACCTAAGATAGATAAAGTGTTGTGAGTGAGGATCATTTTCAAACAGAGTGAAGACAGAAATTCAATAGGGAGTTAAAATGTGACTCTCTAGGTTACAAATACCTTAAGTTAGATAGGAGGCCTAATGAGTCACATGCATTAAATTTCTCTATCTTGAGTATGTGTGTCAAATATTGCACAAGAACATAAGTTGCAGTGAACATGAAGAACAGTGGTCCTAATTTAGCTGTTCCACCAGATGGTGGTTGGCCACAGGTGCAGATATGCAAAAGTGAATTCAGCAAATAATGGGTGTAAAGGAGTTAGGCTGTGAGCGAGGAAATGAACAACAGTGGGAGAAGGTGGATGAACTGACATATTTGGCTGGAGGCAAATTAAGAGTGATGAAAAATGTCAACCCTTTCATATGGTTTTAGAATAATTATGGGTTACTTCACTGAAAAAAAACATCTGGCCTGTATAACATAAACATGTCTGTGAAAAAAAAATGAGCATCCTTACTGTTAAAACGGTCTTCCCGAGTTCGGCATCCTCGCTGATGACGGTAGTGTAGATCTCCTGGCTGAAGACCGGCTTGTTGTCGTTTACATCGGTAAGGTTGATGTTCACAGAAGCAATGTCACTGAGCGGTGGGGAGCCCCCATCTGTGGCCTCTACGGTGATGTAGTATTCATGGGAAACCTCATAGTCCAAGGCTTCAATCACAAATACATCACCTGCAAGGAAACAGGAAATGGGACTTCTGTAAATAAGATATAAAAAGTTTACAAATGTAGCTTAGAATCAGAATTACCCAAGTCAAAAATGACAGCTCCACAGTATAAAACAATCTTGCCCCAAGTGTTAAATGTTTATTTGTTCCTGCTGCAAAAACCATTTTCACCAGGAAATCTGTGGCGATTAAGTCAATTTTGGAACCAGGAGCCACTCAAGGAACTGCAGCTTTACGCTGCTCTGCAGCTCACCTTGATGTGACTGACAGATATAGCTACTTAGATTTACAGTAACTTTCCATGAGCAACAGAAAAATAAATTCTCTCTAAATATTTGCAGAGATGCAGAAATGTCGTTAGATGTAGCCACAAAGGTGGTCATAAATAAATAAAGTTGAATCCAATAATTCTTTATGTTGACATACAAGCTAGCATTAGCATTGAAGCACAAATAGAAGCTATTGGAAAATTTAAAAATAGCAACTCCTAGGGGTGTAAAAATATACTGTATTGCATTATAAAATCTATACTATATTTCTCATTAAAGTGAAGTCAGTTTTGCAAATTCTGCTCATGTTAACCTGACTTTGTTTGGTAAAGTCTAAGCTATACTCATTAGCTGCAGATATGATGGATAATGCTTTGAGGTTGGAGCCCAGTATCCACATTTAAGTCTGTTATTTTGGAATACAAAGAGAAAGTAGTCTTTATGTCACCCTGTTGCGCTGACAGAGTCGACCAAAAAGTCTCCTAGCAGAGCAAACACTTGTTTACAACAGTACTAAAGAAATAATAATCCTTAAATCGGTTTGGATGTATTTGCGGTACTTGGTAGAAAAAAGAAGCGACACCTTAGATGGGAGCAGTTTGTCCATATTGAGTGGCTAATGACACTAAAGTGGGAATCTGCTTCAGCTCTTCCTATCAGGGCTGAACTAAAGGGCTTTTTTCACTATGTTTTAGTCTTGACTGCATTTCATTATTTTAAGTTTAAAAAGTATTTAGACTGATCAAATGTGAACTGGATAATTCTACACTGAACAGAGATTCTTTAAAACACAGATTGAGATTTATGAAACTTTTATTCAATTTGTGAAATAAAACAATGTTTTATAAAAGTAATTTCACCATAAACATCACCTTAGAATTAGACAAACATAAAAACCGCCAAATATGGACTAGTCAAACCTAATCAAAAACTGGGAATCTTAGTTTTTCCACATTTTGTCTCATTCTCGCCTTATGAACTGATGTACAGTTACACCTCAGATTGTTTAGGATCTCTTTATTGAATTCATCTGTTTACCTTGAGACAACCATTTCAGAATAGAGTTATTACAATGCTGAGTAGTTTTCAGTAATGTTGTTGTGGCTGTTGCTTTAATATTGGCTGCTAGGCACCTTAAAACCAGATCTTCCAGCAGTAAGTCATGTGTTATTCAGATAGAATAGCCGTGCAAAGCTAAAGCAATAACTCTTATTTAAAAACACATGCAAGTAAAATACGTCAGCACTGATTCCCCCTTGTACAACACGGCTTCCCATGCGCCTGTTTGAGAATAGTAACTAATTACTGCTTGCAGCAGGAAAATAAAACCCCATCCTATTTTTTTTTTGTGCCTGTAAGTTTGGTGCTGCATGGGTCTTATTCAGTGAGTTAATCACAACCCAGCCTGAAACTAATTCCTGTACAACATCCTAGAGAGCAAATAATAGCTCCTGGTGAGTTTCATTTGAAAAAGTTTCTGGTTACACTGTAAACCGTGTAACCAGAAACGTTAAATTTTAAGGCTGTACTTGCGAAGAAGAACACATCTAAAAATATGTTCATTAACAATAGAGCAGCATGAATTTTAAATTAAACTACAAAGCAATGAAGATTTTTTTTTTTTCAAAATCCACAACCAGAAGCCATTCCAATCAAAATAAATTTGAAAAGTGATATGGATCTAAACTGACCAGTAAGTTTGATAACATTTGGCCTGATAGTTTTAGCATGAAACAAAAACACAACCCATGCTGAAACCTTCAGCTGCCAACTTGGCTGATAAACGAGAAATTTCAGATTACATTAAAATAAAAACTATCTGTGTCTCCACATACCTGTGTGGGGGTCCACACTGAACATGCCATGTTCATTCCCACTGATGATGCTGTAGGAAATCTCTCCGTTAGCGTCTGCGTCGCGGCTGGCAGCCTGCACTCTTACAACCTGGGTGCCCACCGCCACGTCCTCGGACAGGCTGGCTGTGTATTCGCGGTGCTCGAACACTGGTGGGTTGTCGTTTATGTCCAGCACCGAGACCACCACTTCACACAGCGAGGAATAACGTGGAGAGCCCTGGTCGCTAGCGAGGGCCTTCAGCTCGTATACTGATTGCAGCTCGCGGTCCAGGGGGCGCTCCAGGGTTATCACACCGGTTTGCTCATTGATGGAGAAGAATCCATCAGCAGAGTCAGCCAAGGAGTAGACGATGTCACTGTTAAGACCTGGAATAGCCAAAAAAGAGCATTCAGGAATTTTTGCTAAATAAAATCATTTATGACAGTTCAGCAATCACTTATTTTATTCATCATGCGAAAGTTTTCAGTTTACAATTAGTTTGAGAGTCTGGCTGTACATAATTATCACTCCTCCCCAGGATCTCACTCTGCAAGCTGGTGAGAATGATAACACTGATCGACAGGAACACGGATACTCCTTTTAACCCATTTAACTGCTGCTTTAAAAAAAAACATGCTGATATTTCTAAAGGTGTGTTGAATTCTTAGAATTTCAGAACATGGCTCCACTTAGTGCCTTGCAAAATATTTTGTTACAATTTCTCACATTTCAACCACAAACATAAATACATTTTATTGCTACTTTCATATTTTTTGTAATAAAAATCTAATCTGTGTGGCATATAAAAGCATTATTCATGCAAACAGAGCTGTAATTGCAAGTATTTTGTCCCTACCTGCTTTGCTAAGTTTGAGCTATTTTTCATTAAAGATTTGGCAAACATTTCAGCCAGTTTAGGTGAAAAGCATCTGAGGGTTTTTAGTACTGCCACTACTATGTTTAACAGTCGGGCTGGTTTGTTCAGGGTTCAACACACAGCATATTAATACTCCCATTGGCCTCACAGTTTAGGGGGGCAGGTGGTTGGTTTGCAGTTAATCTATCCTCTTTCTGTTTTCAGACAATGAATTGAACACTCCTCTGTGACATGTTCAAAGCTTAGAATTTTGTTTTAAAATCTACTTCAAACCTCTCCACTGCTTTATCCCCGACCAGTCTAGTGTGCTTTTTGATCGTTATGATGCTGTTTGTTCACAAATGTTTTTTAGCAATACTGTGAGGGCCACAAAAATTCTATTGTATATAGTGATATTAGAGTAAAGGGGCTGAATGCATTAGGATGACAACCTTTTCAGATTGTTAATTGTTTGTTTATCTTCACAATTATGCAGTGCAGTGCTTTGTTTGTCTATCACATAAAATCCAGTTTGAAATACACTACTCCTTGTGGTTATAACGTGACAAAACATGGAACAGTTCAAAGGGGAATAAATGCCTTTGCAATGCACTGTAAAATATCCATGCTTCACTGTGCTTCTGGTGAACACCAGCTGTAAATGTCTGATATACCCCGTCCTCATAACTCATGTCCTCCCACAAGTGTTATGTACCCAGAAACAAGACAAAGACTGATCACGATAATAATCAAAATGCTTTCCTGCAGGTGGTCCCCATTTGGAATACGCTATTACAGTCTCATTTATCAGGTGGGTGCCCTCCATCCTGTCTAAATCTAATTATCATGCTGGAGAGATGACCGTAGGGAACCCAGCTTATATAGATTCTCATCACTTCTATCCGGTCGGAACATTTAGAAGACGATTGCTTGATGATACTTAGGAGAATTGTTTTGAGTTATTTCTGCCTATATTGTCTTATATGGTTATTCTAATGATGCTCATCTCAGTCCCCTCGCTGAAATGCTGAAAATTAAACAGAGCTGAAAGCATTTGGTTAATTAAGCTGTTACTTTATAAGCAGAAAATAAAAAGGTTGCTCACGTCACATGCAAAGGGTCCCTTTAAGCTTTAAGAAATTACTGATAAAATTGTTTACTATTATATGAAACCTTGTTGATGTAGAGCTGCATGATTTAAGCATGCAGCAAAGCTGTTCACAGCCAAGTTAGTTCTCTTAGTTCTGAGGCCTGAGCAGAGAAGTTCAAGTATCATGTGTCTTGTTTACACATAATGGTAGGATAAAGAGGGAGATGGATGCGAGGAGACACCATGGGATACCCAGAACTCGCTGAAGGGACTACTATTTACCTTCTGACATGGGAATGTATTGGAATCCCCCAGAACTTCGTAAGGAGGGCTGCTGGAAATAGCAGCCCAATTTCGGATAGGCATAAGACAGTGAATGGATGAAGGAACATGGAAAGCCAAAACTAGACAGGAAAATTATTTTAATATTGTTTGTTTTGTGATCTGCATGTATCATCACACCCCTACCTGCTTCATGTTAGGAAACATGGAATTATCAGATGATTATACCATACTGTGGTGACAATTATGATTAAAGCATATTTTCTTTATTCTTTTTAACTTGCATTTGACTTGCATCACCATGATGCCCCATTCCTTTTCAACAAGCTTTAGCATCTCTGTCATACATTGCATCAGCGTTTTGCAAGTACTGTAATGCAAACATTTTTGGAGGGGTGGTAAGGCGTATTCGTCACTTCCTGTTTTGCACTTGGTGAATTGTTTGGTGTGTGAAGGCTCTCTCGTTTGATCTGATTTCTCTCTACTTTGATATCTCTTACTTGTTATAATACATAAGCACGTTAAAACACATACTTTCTGTTGCTGTATTTAACGTTTCGCGACTCTCCGTGTTTTACACGGTTTTTTCTAGTAGTGGTAAGGGGTTGCTAGCTTAGCGTTAGCTTTAGCTCCACCATGGCTACCCGTTCTGCTGTTTCTCTTTCTGAGTCTCCTCCTCTCTCTTGCTCTCTGTGTCAGATGTTCAGTTACTCCTCTGCCTCCTTTAGTGATAATGGTACGTGTAATAAATGTAGCATTTTTGTAGCTTTGGAGGCGAGGGTGTCGGATTTGGAGGCCCGGCTCCGCGCTGTTGAAAAACCAGCAGATAGCCGAGGCCCCTTAGCCAGCGCGGAGCCACCGAGGGTAGCTCCCCGTAGCAGTCCTCCGGCAGAGCCCCCGCCAGCCGGGATCTCAGGGCCCGGCTGGGTGACGGTACGTAGGAAGCATAGTCTTAGATCTCAGCCCACAGGTCACCACCAACCCGTCTGCGTTTCTAATAGATTTTCCCCGCTCAGCAAAACCCCGCGGAGAAGCCACTCTGGTAATTGGCAGCTCCATAGTCAGAAACGTGGCACTAGAGACACCAGCAACCATAGTCAAATGTCTGCCAGGGGCCAGACGGGCGACATCAAATCCTACCTAAAACTGCTGGCTAAGGATAAGCGTAAATACAGTAAGATTGTTTATTCACGCTGGCGGTTTTAATGAACCCCCGTTTTTACGTCAATCGGGGGTCACAAAAGTTAGTGTTGCTTCGGTGTGGTTAAGTTTGCCAAAAACAATTTTGGGACCTTGTAATTTTCTCTGGTCCCTCCCCGATCTGACCCCAGTGACGACATGTTTAGTCGCATGCTGTCATTAAACCGCTGGCTGTCTAGGTGGTGTCCCAGAAAACGATGTGGGGCTACTTGAAAATTGGCAAACATTTTGGGGGAAAACCCCTGGTCTGATCCAGAGGGACGGCATCCATCCCACAAAATTTTTTTTTGGATGGAGCAGCTCTTCTTTCTAGGAACTTGGCCGAATTTATTAGTTCTCCAAAAACCTCTGAAAACCCAGGGTTTTCAGACCGGAAGCAGGGTCGTAGTTTAACTCTCCTCTCCTGCAGCTTCTGTACTGCTACCCCCCCATTACCCTATTAAGACAGTGTTTCGCCCACGGCCCAAAAATGAATAGATTAAAAAATAATCTAAAAAAGGAAATCAGGAAAATCTCATAAAAAATAAACACAACTCGGACTGAAAAAAAAAAAATTTAAAAAAATTAAATTGGGGGCTTACTGAACATAAGATCTCCTTTTTAAAAGACTTTGCTAGTTAGTGACCTGATTTCTGACAATCAGATTGATTTATTTTGCCTCACAGAAAACCCTGGCTGCAGCAAGAGGATTATGTTACTATAAAAATGAGTGCAACTCCTACTAATTTTTTTAAATTTTTTCACATTCCTCGAAATACTGGGGGAGGAGGAGGAGTAGCAACCATCTTTCAGTTTCCCGATTTTAATGATTAGTCCCAGACCAATCAATAGCTACAACTCTTTTTGGAATATTTAATCCCTTAGTTTTCCTCATCCAAATTGCAAAACACAAAAACCACTTCTGTTTGTTTTTTTTGTACCGTCCACCAGGCCCTTACCCCAATTTATAGATCAGTTTTCAGACCTTTTTTTCTGATTTAGTGTTAAAATACAGATAAAGTTATTATAGTGGGGGATTTTAACATTCATGTTGACACTGAAAGTGATAGCTTAAATATAGCCTTTTAAGGTATCTTAGACTCAATTGGCTTTACTCAAAAACATTAACAATCTACTCACGTTTGTCTTCATTCTCTGGACCTTGTGCTGACTTATGGCATGAGTGTACAGACATTACAATATTTTCTCACAACCCTGGGCTGTCTGACCATTTTTTAAAAAACCCTTTTTGAGTTTAATTTAAACCCGGGAGTACTCCACACCCTGAAAAAAATTTCATTATAGTAGATCATTATCAGACGATTCCTGTAACAACCCCTTTAAAGAATCGGTTTCCCCATTTTTTAATTTGCTCCCTTATCACAGAAAAAAAACAGAGTGGAGGGCAATAATTTTGTTTTTTTCCCCTTCACAAATTGATTCTCTTGTTCACGGGATTTTTTACTTCATCATTGCGTGGTGCATTAGACAATGGCCCCCCCCTTGAAAAAAAAGGGAAATTATTCATAGGAGGCAGGCTCCCGGGTTTAATTCAGAGCTGCGTACTTTTAAAGCACAATTTTTAGAAAATTGGGGGCGAAAAATGGCGCTCTTACACACCTAGAGGATCCTACTTAATCTGGAAAAAATAGCCTACTGTTGTATAAAAAAACACTTCACCAAGCTAGAAAAGCTTATTTCTCATCCTTAATAGAAGAGAACAAGAATAATCCTAGGTTTCCTCTTTAGTACAGTTGCAAAAATTTACCGGGAGTCATAGCTCTGTTTGAGCCATCCTTTCCCCTTAGCTTCAGCAGTCATGATTTTATGGGATTCTTTCCAAAAATTAAATTGATTCTATTAAGAAGAAAATATTTGAAAATCTCCCAGAGATGATTACTTCATCCTAAAAAAGGGGAGACAAAAATTGGAAATAACTGTAGAACCTGATCTGTGGTTTGGACTGTTTTGATCCTGTGGAGCTTCCTGAGTTATCAGAAATATTAGCTTTATCTAAACCTTCAACTTGTATGTTAGACCCAATCCCAACCAAATTATTTAAGGAAGTGTTCCCTCTGATTACCACCCCCATTTTAGATATGATTAAAATCTATCCTTAGTAAAGGATATGTACCACAAGCTGTAATTTAAACCTTTGCTTAAAAAACCCTTCGCTTGATCGAGATAAACTTAATTTAATTTTTACAACCGTACCCAAATTTTCGTTTTCTCAAAAATTCTTGGAAAATAGTTGCTAATCAAATGGTGTGGGCATTTAAAACAGCAAATGACCTTTTTAAAGATTTTTCAGTCGGGTTTTTCGGGAGTTTATCATGCACTGAAACAGCTCTGCTGAAGTCCCTAATGATATTTTATTCCCTCAGTAATGGACTTGTTTTTTGTACGGGTTCGGGTTAAATCTCAGTCCCGCTTTTAAATCCCGCGTCAAAATTTTCCCTTCTTAAAAAGGCTGGGAATATGCTGTGGGGATCGGGGGAAAACCACTAGGCTGGTTTTTTAAATCTTTTTTGTCTGCCAGATTTCCAGTTTGTTCATGTTAAAATGATAAATCTTTTTAAAATCCGGGGTTTAATTTGTGGAGTACCAGGGGGTTTGCAGTATTTGGGGGCCCCTTTCTCTTTAAATATATAATTGCTTCCAATAGGAAAAAATTTATCGGGGCGGGCTTTAAATAAATTTTCACTTTTTAAACCCTGTGACCCTCGGGCTTTCTTATCCATAAATCCTGATGACCCCCAACCGGGTTAGATGGGACTAAAGGCTTTTGTTTTGGGAAGACTTTAAAAACTTGGATGATTTTAAAAAATTTTCCTCTTCTAAAAATTCAGAAAAGACAGAAGGTTGTCTTTTCTTTGGACCGGATTTCTTTAAAAAAAAAAAACTGCTTAGTAAAAAATTAAACTTAACCTGGAGGGCATTAAATTGACCTCCCGATAAAAAAAGAAAAAAAACCTTTGGGGGTTTTTTGGGGGCCCCAGGACATTTCTTTTTAAATCCCATTAATTTAAACGGGTTTTCCGGGAAATTTCCTTCTTTTTTCCCCGGAACACTCCCAAAATTAGAAATACCCTTCCCAGGTTTTGATGTTTAAAAAACTAGTCCATGCATTTTTTTTACTTCAAGGCTGGATTTATTGTAATTCTTTACAAATTCCAGGATGCCCCAAAAAATGCATTTTTAAAAAACCCCCCTTCAGCTGATTAAACCGGGCTGCACCAAGATTTTCTGTTTTGGGAAAAATTAAAAAGAGAATATTTTTCCCCCCCTTACTTTAGTTTTCCCTTCTTTTGGCCCTCCCTTTTTAAAATCCAGAATAAATTTAAAATCTCCCCTCCAAAAAAGGGCCCCCTTAATGATTTAGCTCCTCATACATCAGAGACCCTGATTGTTCCATATTTTCCCAAACCCCCAGAGCATTTCCCCTTTTTCTAAAGACTGCAGGTTTACTGGGGGTTTTCCAAAGTCCTAAAGTAGAATGGGGGGGGCAGATCCTTTATTTATCAGGCTCTCTCCGGGGGAACCAGTCCCATTTTTTAGTGGGTTGAGGCGGGACCCCTGTCTATTTTTAAAGGCTGGGTTAAAAATTTTTCCTTTTTGAAAAAGCTTATGTTGAGTGGCTTGGGTTTATCCTAAACTATCTCTGAAAGTTATGCTGCATAGGCTTAGGCGGGGCTGGAGGACATAATGACCCCCCTTTCACCCTCTTCGTTTACTTTCTCACCTACTCTTAATTTTGTATTATTTGCTTTTTATTTCAGTTTTTAATTTGTTTCTTCTTCTTTTTTTCCTAGAAGCTCCCGGGCCCTGACTCGGGTGTCTACCTGTGAAAAATGTCTGGAGAGGGGCATCGTCCGGGGTTCTGCTGGGAACAACTTGGTGCTTTACCCTTTTACCCCCAGATCCACATGGCCTGTCTTTTTAGTTTTTAACCCTTTCCCCCTCTCCCGACATAAACTACTGACGGAGCTTTTTTCTGAACTAACTTTTATGTGCTCTCCTCAGGCTCTAACATTGAAAAATGGCTCAGAGTTTTTCTGTTTTTTTTTTTTTCTAGGGGAAACGACCCCCCAAAGGAGCTCATCCCCTTAAAAAATTTACCCTTTTTCCCTTTCCCCTAGAAAGACTCCTGGATCAGTGCTTCTTTTTTCTCTTTTTGTCTCTGCTCTGTTCTCCCCCTAACCCCAGTCCGGGCGTGGGAAAATGGCCCGGCCCCCCACCCCCCCCCTGAGCCTGGGTTTTTCTGGAGGTTTCTTCCTGTTTAAAAGGGGGAAATTTTTTTCCCCTCCCCCCGGGCGCTACATGCATGCCCCAAATATGAGGGATTGTGCAAAATCAAAAGCCCCGTGACGTCCCCTGTCTCTACGTGTCATCCAGGGGGGAGTGAATGCTGCAAGTCACTGACTGGGGTGAATCGCTGGGGGGGGGTTAGATAACAAACTTTTTTTCCAATTTGAATAAAAAAAAAGAATCTGACCCGCACTGTTCAATGGGTTTGGATTAATTTTAATGCCTGTACCTGACTTTTGTGAAGTGGGCCCTTTTAAAACGACATGCGGGTTTTGAATTGGGGGCTATAAAAAATAAACTGAAATTTAATTGGGAATTTAAATTTAAATTTTTATCGTGAGGGGAATATGGTATTTTGGGGGAGCTCAATGTAAGTAAAATTTTTAAGAGATGGATTTAAAGAATTTTTTGTACAAAACATTTAAATATGCAAATGTGATGTTGCTTAAACTACATCTAGTCATTCATTTTAGGCAGGGGCCCAGCTCTTTGAACACATCTTTAAGATTGACTGCAGTAACTTTGTGAAGATCAGTATGTCTCTGACAAAGCAACAAAAAGGACGGAGCACAAAATGTTCAAATTCCTCCAAAGTGGCGAAACTTTAGAAGCAGAATGAAGGAAATAAGACTGTAGAGCAGTGCCGGGGGCAAAGAGATACACTCAAATCCAGGTGGTGAGATAAAGGACAAAGCAGAATCAGAGAGGGAATTTAGAAGTTTATCACAGATCAAGGACACCAGTCTGGCTCTGTGTCTCTGTCTGGTTTATAATCATTGCACTGATAAGTGCTGCTTCTCAGAGATTGTTACAGGAGGCTGAACTGGGGGAGCAACTATGTAGGCGAGGAACAGACATCATAGAGAGATCACAGAGGCTGTGGCACACAGCAAGCAGTGCCAAGAATGAGTCCACTCTAAAATATGCAGAAACTATGGAAGATAATGCAATATTTTTCTCTGAGGAGGAGGGTTACATTAGATTTTAAAGTTTGATGCTTGGCTGGAAAGACAACTGATTGAAGGCTGCGTTAACTGGGTCAAACCTACATATTCTGGGTCTCTGCAAATATATCTGAGCCAAATATGCAGTGCTTGCATCTAAATGAGAAATACTACACAGACAAAAAAAAAAAAAAACTTCAGATATGCGCATATCTATGAGCTGATGAAATCCATCTCTGCCTGCAACAAGTAACTAATATTTACTGCCCCTGACTAAACTTCAGGGTGCACATTGTTTTTTTCCACCTTTTCTAAAAGTTCTCTCATCTACGACATGTAAAATCCAAAACACATTTTTGCAAGGCAAGACTTCACAATGAGAAGTCTTAATGCCAGCTTTGTTTACACCATTTATTATTTGTCTCTAAGGGGCCCATTTGAGGCATGTTATTCACTCTATCAGCAGCCCCACTCCCAAAGAAAATAGAACGAGACAGACAGAGTTGATTCTCTGTCAGTCAACAATCTGAAACGGTTCCTTGAGTTTGGGTGTGCTGCTTCAGTAAACTCAGAAAGCAATCTGGAATGGCAGGTCCACCAGTCTCCAAGAAAAAAAAGTAATTCCAACGGCTGTTAAATTGGAAGGTTTTAAGCTCTCGGAGCTATCCATGTGTGAGCCTCTTAGTGATTGGCAATGTTTGCTGAAAGGAGTAGAGGCCTGAGATAAATATGTGGCCCCCATGGTGATGCGCTAGGTAAATGGAAAATTGGAATCCTCCCTTTTGAGAATTTAGCCTGAAGAGAGAGGAATTTCATTAGAGTGTAATGGAGCTTTTAATTTCAGGGGTTGATCATTCATAAAATTTCACATTTGTTATCCTTCCCCCATGCCATTTAGCCTAATGCAGCTCTACGGTGAAAAGATAATAAGGGCACAGTGAGTCAGCACTGAGCCAAGATGAAGTGTAAACGCCTTAATTGTAAAGACTGATTGTCAGAGTATGTTCTTGAAATCACCTGAGGTTAGTGTTTCTTTGTGACCAGGATTAATACACTGGCTCGCTGGTAATTGGCTGCATTTGTGAGTTTATTTTCTACCAATTAACTTTTATTGCAACAGCAGGAAACAAAGTCAGTGTAAACAGATTTATCAGTGAATGTCAGGCTCTGACATTTAGCTTGGAGCCATATTCAACTATGAACTTTATGGTAGTGCTTCTTAAACTTTTTGTAACAGTTGCCACCACAGTTAACAGAAGGTCTTCTAAGTACAACCTTTGGGACAGACATTGTGAAACAGCGGTACAGCAGGACTTGTGTTGAACTTAGGCCCGGTTTGTTGCCGTCAATTTCTACCCTCATTTCGTACCCGTGTGTTGCCATTTTGTTCCCGCAAACTTCCATTTTATTATTTTTCCCACATGCGTCTAGACCAGTATGCATCAGTTTTTTTTTTTCTCTTTGCATATATTTTCTTCAGTTATGGAGATGACTAATCATAAAATGCTCAGATCTCATGTATATACAATTTTAATTCAATTTGCTCTAATAAATACATTTTATCACACCCTCTATCCTTTAATTGTGCTGATTTTTCTTAAGAAAAAAGGCAGATTATGATAAAATGATTGTATATTGTCAGTTGTGAAAGTTGGCACGAAACATTCCCAAGCCAGGTACAAATAGATGCATGGTTGGTATGAATTATTTCATACCAGTCGACTCCTTCTGGCACCAAATGGGGAAATGACTGGCAAAATGTGGGTGACTTTGGTTTAGTGGGTGAAATAGTCATCTTGGAAACTGAAAGGTGTAGGTTCGATTCAACCTTCTTCCTACCACTTGTCGATGTGCGCCTGGGCAAGGCACCTAACCCTAGGTTGTCTTCTGAGTATCAGTGTATGAATGTGAGTGCGATGGGGTGAAAAGCGCCTTTTCCATTGCAAATAGAAATCAGCCATTACCTGGGATATTGAAGGCGGTTGGCTCGTTTTGTAATTTTCACATTTGCGTGGATAAAAGGTCCTGATCTGAGGGTAGGACTTTGAGATTGCCCCAGAATTATTGA
The DNA here is from genome assembly GCA_036173005.1 of Crenichthys baileyi. NCBI lineage: Eukaryota > Metazoa > Chordata > Actinopteri > Cyprinodontiformes > Goodeidae > Crenichthys > Crenichthys baileyi. Next base: position 160,350 of record JAHHUM010000417.1, on the reverse strand, counting down.
GAGGCTGGGTTGTGTGCTAAACAATGATGATTGGTGGACCCTTTCTAGGAGTGTTCTGACTTCCACTCACCCACCATATTTAAGACCAGTGTTGTTGCTGTTTCTTACTTTATACATGATTTATATTTAAGCATACTTTTTGTGATCCAGAATGGACCAAAGGAAGCGGGCATTCAATAGGTGGACTGACGACGAGGTGCAGGCTTTTTAAGCATTTTTGCTGATGATGACATTCAGAAGGATTTTGGGTCAGGAGCACAGAATGATGGGGTGTACGCCAAAATTGTTGCATAAAAGTATTGTATCTTTTTACAGAACCCACTAGACTGGACGTGCAGTGCAGGTTTAGGCTAATTTAAATAAATTTTCTGTACTTTTCAGAGCTGGGGAAACAGAAAGCGCACAAACCGGGGACTCCTTTTACCTGGGTAAAAAAAAAAAATCCCAGGTATTTAAATCCCACGACCTTTAGTGGAAAAAGGGCTAATATGGCTCTAGTGTGAAGTGCTTTGAGGGGTCTGTTCGTCTAGAAAAGAGCTATATAAATTCAGCCCATTTAAAAGAGGAAAATGATCTTATCATTTGCCACTGTAATACTGGACATTTATTTATGCATACCACTTTTACTCACAGGTTCAAGTGTCAAATTTCCAAGTTGAATAAATTAACAGTAACCTCTTGTAGTAGAAAAGCAGAATGTCTCCAACAATGAATGAATGAATGGATTGATGGATGGATGGACGGAAGGATGGACGGATGGATGGACGGACGGACGGACGGATGGAAAACGTCCAGACTATGTAGGAACACTGCAGTAATTTTTTGATTTAATTGGTTTTGTATTGGTTCTGAATCATTCTCAGCATTTACACAATGTGAAGATAGCCTTTTAAAGCTGAAAAAAATGAAACCTGCAAGAGATGGTGATCCTGGTCTCCTTCATGGATCAATGAAGATGAAGGAAGAAAATAGGGTCCCCCAAACCATGACAAGTTTTCATTCTTACTCCAGAACCTTTTCACATGGCTTTCCATTTAAAATAAATCAGGCGAGAAAAAAAAAATCATGACAGACAGTTTTCAAGTGATTCATAAAACTAAAGCATATCTTCTCATAACTGTATTATCCAGCAAAAGTGATGACTAGTGGCATCAATCTGAGAAAATTAGAAGTCTTGTTTTGTCATCTGGGAAACCATGGCCATAATGACTATGCATTGCATTTTAAATGCTAAGTTTGACATGTTGTGTGAGAGTGTAAAACTCTGTGATATAGCAGGAATGTAGACTCTAAAGTCAGGCCTAAGCTTTAGAAATATGGGCAAACTGTAAATTTGCAATCACATCTTAAAGGGAAAGCAAAAGAAAAGCAGAGCAGCTGAAAATAACTCGTAACAGGCCATGATGGGTTCTAAAGTACAAAAATGAAGTACAAAGAAGAATAAAGCTCCTTACCTGCATCAATATCATTCGCCAGCAGTTTTCCAACAAATGTGCCAGTCTCTGTGTTCTCAAACACCGTGATGGAGTAAGATTCGGATGAAAACTGCGGTAGGTTGTCGTTGATGTCCTCCACAGTGATGTGGATTTCGGCTTTGCAGTATCGCCCTCCTCCATCCACTGCCCGCACTCTGAACCTATGCTCATCTTTCTCCTCTCTGTCAAGGGGCTGCAAGGTTTTCAATTCCCCTGGGGGGTAGAAATACACACATACAGGTCAGATTTGAGTTTGCAACTACAATGTAAGTGAAATATTGAGCTTTTTAGCAAAAAATTTAAAACTTTTCCACTTCCCACCAGCTAAACAAAAAGCTTTCTAACAACTAATGGCTTTCAGGAGATAATAGAGGGAAATGAAAAGTAACTGAAGCACAGGAGGAGGTAGAGCAAGGTAAAGAGAAGGGGAGGGGGGCTGATGAAGGAAAACAGAGTTGGCAGTAGTGAGCAGCTTGTAAGCATCTTGGGAAGCAAAGCAGCCAGCATTACCATAACCACGGTGGAAAACTCCAGAGCCTCTTAGCGATCATAATCAGCTATTCTCCTACTTGTCTGCACTAAAAAAAAAAGAAATCCCTCTCCACAGCAGTAGCATGGAGTGCTGCAAGAAGACAGCTAGATGGCATTTTTCATTCTCTGTCTGTGCAACAGCAGATGTGAGGCAAAGCAGCTAAAATCTACTATCTTAGTTCGGTATGCTTCCCTATACCTTAACTTTGCATAGAATCTAAAAGACCAGGTTGCTTTTGATTAACTAGTATTGTTTTAATGTCTTTATTTGTTTTAGCTTACTTTTCCACCCTAACCAGCCAGATGGAATGTCTGGTTTATAGTGGTTCCCAGAGGAAATAATTTGTGAGAAGTATGGCAGACATTATATTAATCTAACTGTGCTTCGCTGTGTTTTTGTGCCACTGAAAGACTCTAAGAAGCACAGCAGGGAAATGTTCTGGGCCCTTTTACAAAAATGTATAAATAAAAAGTAAATAAAAAGCTGGGTAAAACTCCCCAACCTATTCTGGGGCTGACACAATCAGAGAAGTGCACATACAAAACAAAACACTTCCCAAAGGAATGACAATTCTCACGCTGACTGTCAACCTGCTTGCTTTTTGGTAAGTTGCTTTAGGCTGAACCATGACAGACTTTAACACTTGTGTCTGAAAAACTGCTCCCCACCAACTTGAAAAGCTCAATAAGAAAGGGACTAAAATCCAACATGGCTTCATAAAGAAAGAAAACTGCAAATTTAAATGTTATTTATCTTAGTTTTATGTGACAGACCAAAATAATGTGGCACATAACTGCAAAGTAGGACAATCTTTTCCAACTAAAAATCTGCAGTGTGTTCGTATTTATCACTCTTTACTCTGATACCATACCACAAAATAAAATCCAGTGCAACCAACTGCCTTTATAAATTACCTAATCCCTCCACCAAGGAGTAAATTAATCTCAGTATAAAATGTTGCCTTAAATGTTTGTCAGAGATGATTAGTGGACAAATGGCATCATGAAGACCAAGGAATAAACCAGACAGGTGAGGGATAACGTTTAGAAGTTTAAAGCAAACCTAGGTAATAAAACTACATCCTAAACTTTTAACATCTCAAGACATGGCCGTCCACTTAAACTAACAGGCCAAACGAGGAGAGCCTTAATCAGGAAAGCAGTTTTGGAGTTTTACAAAATCAACATAGAGGACATAGCAAACATGTGAAAGACTGTGCTCTAGCTAGTTAAGGCTAGTTAAGTAAACTTTTTGTTCTACATGCAAAACATTATGTGTGCTGGAAAATGAACACTGCACATCACTCTGAACACGCCACACACACCGTGAAATAGAGTATGGTGACGGTAGCATCATGCTGTGGGAATGTTTATTTTCAACAGGGACAGAGTAGCTTCTTAGAGTTGATGAAAAGGTGGATCCTGGAAGAAAACCTGTAATTGGCTGCAAAAGACTCCCAAATGTACATCCAGAGCAACAATGGACTGATTTAAATCAAAGCATATTCACATGTTAAAATGGCCCAGTCAAACTCCAGACCTAAGTCCCAATTGAGAATGAGAAGCAAGACTTCACAGAAGCTCTCCTTTCAATCTGACAGATTTTCAGTTACTTTGCAAAGAACAGTGTGTGAAAATGTCAGTATCTAGATGTGCAGAGATATTAAAGGCAAACGTCTCAATACTTGACTCAGTAATTGCAACAAAAGGTGGTACTACGAAGTATTGACTCAGCTAATAGTAAATGCATGTCACACCTTTCCGTTGTGTTAAAAATGTAGAAAACCATGTATCATTTTCACTTTATTTCACAATTATGTGTTAGTCTACTTCGTCAAATCTGTAACAAGTGACAGAACGTGAAAAAGGTAGGCACTCATTTCTTGGTTTTTGTATTTGTCACTGCATAGATACCCACCTGTGTCTGAGTCAATGATGAACAATTCCGATCCAGCTCCCTGGAGTTCATAAGAGATTTGGGCGTTTGAGCGGATGTCAGCATCTGTGGCAGAGACCTGCAAGATGAGCCTGCCAGCCGGGGAGTCCTCTGGGATGCTTTCACTGTAGATGGACTGGAGGACACAAACAGAAGCAGACACGGAATATTAAAGAGGAGAAGAAACTAAGGTCCAAAGCAGGAAGTAACAAGCACAACAAAGGGAAATCACATGAGTAGGTTTTACCTTCTCGCATACTGGGTCGTTATCATTAGCGTCCAACACTTTGACTTCCACAACAGCTTTAGCCGTGAAGATGCCATCACTGGCAGTGATGTTAAGGAGGTAGTTGTCTGTCACCTCACGGTCTAAGGGCTTTCTGACAGAGACCTTCCACTCATTCTGGAGGTGTTCAATGGCAAATTGGCCAAGTGGGTCCCCTCCTGTAATATGACACATAACCCAATGTAGCATGACCAACAATATGGAAGAAGAAGAATTATGCAATCACAAAGCTGACCTGTCACTTCTGAAGCAAATATTTATACTAAATTGTCCACAAAACCAAATAAAAAACAATATGTGAAATATTTCTGACACCTCCTAATATTTTCCAACTTGACATAGCTCTTCACCCTTTCAAATTAGCACAGCAGTATGTTTTTACCTGCTGTATTTAAAACATTTGCATTATTGCACATTTCTGTAGCATATAGCATTAAATTTTTGCAAAAAGATTAGTGGAATCTGGAAATAAGGCACTCTCCACACCTACTGGCCCCCCGATGAAGACGTGTAAAAAAAGCCTTAAAATAGATGTTGAATTAGTCACTCCACAACTGCACACTTTGCTGCAGTTCCCTAACAGAGAGCTTTGGAGATTTATTTACACTCCCTTACCATCCTCCTCACTGTGAATGATGTAAAGATTAGCTTAGGTTCTGGTCCAGCCTTGTTTATCACAGTTCCTGTGGATTTTAACTTTAGAAATATTGTGCTGACTATTTTCTGTATTAAGGAAATCAACACATGGCTGCCTTACAGGACTGTCATGTTCTCTCGCCGTCCCATTTTAAAGAGCGGCTAAGAGGAATTAGCTTCAGTATCCCTACATATTAGATTGATATACTTCTCTTTTTTTTTTTTTACCCCTGTGATTTTCTTAAAAACGGTTGAGATTTGTTTCCCCTGCGGAATAAATGCAGTCAAACTGAAAATCATTTTACTACATTAATAATAAATTTTTTAAGAGACTTTTCACACATCTCTACCATGGGTGCAAATAGTTGTGGATCACACCGTAACTCTTACAGCATCAATATTTTAAATAATCTCGCCCTATGCTTTATTTGAGAAACATTGTTACGCTAAGAAGTAGAAAAACCCACCTGTGATGAAGTAGTTAACTTGTTTGTTCAAGTCTTCAGAATCCTCATCTGTGGTGCTGAGGATGGCTATCACCCCACTGGGTGGGGGGTCATCTTCACTGACCGTTCCCTTGTAGATCTCTGCAGTGAATCGGGGCGAGTTGTCGTTCACGTCAGCCACCATCACCTCCACAATGGTACCGGTAACGTGCTGGACCATGTCGCCTTGGTCAGTGGCAAGGACAGAGATAACGTACTTTTCTGTTTTTTCACGGTCAAGCTCCTTCAAGGTGGTCACCCATCCTGTTTCACTGTTAACAGCGAACAGCTCAAAGATCTCCTGTGAGGTTTGTCTGGGGTCCAGGCTGTAGACAATGTGGCCGTTGGTTCCAGAGTCAAGGTCAGTGGCTTTGACTTGAATGACCTGAGTCCCACTTGGCAGGTTCTCAACTGTGACAGCCTCATAGGGTTCTGCTTCAAAGATTGGTTTGTTATCATTTACATCTTTAACTTGGATATTTACATTAACTGAAGCAACTATTTCATAATTCTCATGTTTAGTTTGAGCAAGCAGAATCAGTTGGTACCATTTGGTCGTCTCATGATTGAGTCTCTTCTCAAGCTTCAAGGCTCCAGTATCTCTGTCTACAACAAACACTTCATCCGCATTACTCTCTGGGGTGCTGCCTTTTGCAAGGCTGTAAACTACTGACTGTCCACTCTCTGCCTGAATTATATCTATCTCTGTTCCAATAGGAAGGTCCTCAGCAACAGTATACCGATAGAACGTTTCTGTAAACCTAGGAAGTGGCGTCTCTGATGAGACAATCCTGATGTAAACCTGGACAACTGAATGTCTGGGTGGATTCCCAGTGTCCTTTGCCCTTACAAAGAATGCATAGAGCTCATTTTCAAGTCCAATAAGGCTTTCTTTGGTAACAATGACCCCAGAGGTTTTGTGGATTTCAAAGTTTTCCCCCACATTTTCAACATCTGCTTCAATTGAGTACTCTATGTCAGCATTACTTCCCTCATCCATGTCCGAAGCGGCAATTTTGAGCACAGATGTTCCTCTCGGGACATCTGATGCAATGGTGGCCTTGTACTCAAATGCCCTGAACTGTGGAGAGTTGTCATTTGCATCTGTGACAATTACGTTGACGACACAAAATCCTACTTTTCCGCCACCATCTCTAGCTATCAGAGAAATTGGAATGACCTTTTCAGCTGGGTTTTCACGATCAAGGGTTTCAAGAGTGAAAATCTCTCCTTTTCCATTGATAGAAAATTTGTCTTTGGCGAAGTCGTTGACTATGTGGTATGTAATCTGGCCATAGATCCCTTCATCATCATCTGTTGCCTCTGCTTCTGCTACTAGGGTGCCAACAGGTGAGTTCTCAACAACTTCTACCAAATACTCAGCCTGGGAGAAGGTAGGGCTGTGGAAGTTGGCTCCGATAACTGTCACCATGACGATGGCTGAGTTTCTAAATACACCATCTGACACTGATATGCTAAGATTGTAAAAAGGCTGCATATGTGGCCGGCGATGGTTTGAAATGACAATGGCACCAGTTTGTTTGATGATGGCAAAGTTCTGCTCCTCGTTTCCAGATATAATCGAGAACTCTAGCTTGTTTACATCTGAGCTGTCAGCGTCAGAAGCTTTGACTTGGCTGACGAAGTGCCCGCGTGGGGCTAATTCACTGATAGTGGTTTCGTAAGTGTGCTCAGTAAAAACAGGTGCATTGTCATTCAGGTCTGTAACATCGACTGTCACAGTGATGTCACTCGTCAGAGCTGGGACGCCACCGTCCACTGCCCTGACTCTTAACTTGTGTTGCTGGACTTCTTCATGATCGAGAACTTGAGCTGTGGAGATTATTCCAGAGTCACGGTCAATGGTAAAAAAGTCTGAGCTCTTTCCCCTTTCCTCAACTAGCTGATAAAACACTTCCTTGTTATTTCCCACGTCAGAATCTCTGGCAACCACCTGCAAAACCGATGTGCCAATAACAGAAGCCTCAGATATATTGGCATAGTAGGAATTTGACAGAAACACAGGGGCGTTATCATTTACATCTTCCAGTATGATATCAACAAACACCTCAGAGTGAGCCCCAGTGAGAGAGTCTGTGGCCCTTATGTTTAACTTATAAGCAGGATGTGCCTCAAAGTCCAAAGGCTGAATCACATGAATGACCCCTGTGTTAAAATCAATTGAGAACTGTTTGAAAGGGTCTCCTTCAGAAATGGTGTACACAATGCGAGGCCCCTCAGAGTCACTGGCTTGCACATGGAGAACAGGGGAGTGCAGCTGAATGTTTTCAGGGATTTCAATGCTGTAAAAAGGTCTCTCAAACACAGGCATTGCTTTGTTCACTACTGTTACCGGCACTTCAACTTCTGCTGAGAGAGGTGGTTTCCCATTATCCTTCGCCACAACAACTAGAACAAACTTTGTGTCAAGTGAGTCTTTCTCAAACTTCTTTTTGAGCAGGATTTCTCCAGATGGGCTGATTTCAAAGTGATCCTCAGGCTCCTTTAGAGAGTAATGGATGTGTGCATTTGGGCCAATGTCTTTGTCCACTGCTGTGACCTGTCGGATGACATGACCTTCCTCCGCATCCATTTGGACGAGGGCATGATAGGGGAGGTTGACAAACAATGGTTTGTTATCATTAACATCTTCCACGTTAACAGTAACTAAAATATGAGCAGCGTCGCCAGATTTCTTCTCTTCAGTGACCTCGACAATAATATCATATGTGTCCTTTGCTTCCCGGTCAAACGGAATCCCAGTGGTTGACACAACTCCAGAAGTGCTGCTGACTTTAAACCTTTTGTCAGGGTTTAATATTCTGTAAAATAAAGGCTCATTCACTTGGTTCCCAACAGCAGCAATAACTGCTAGGGTTTTCTTGTCAGAAGAGTTTTCTTGAATGTAGGCTTGGTATGTCTCCTGAGTGAACTTCCTCTTGTTCTCCTTGTTTTCCTTTACAGTGACCTTTAATGTAGCTGCACTGGCAAATCTACCATCAGAAACTCTGACCTTTAATTCGTATCTGCTCCTAAGTTGCGTGACGTTCTGAATGGAGATAATGCCCGTGACTGGATCGATTTTAAACTTGTCACCGATATTTCCCTCAGAGATTGAGAAAAGCAGTTTGGATTTAGGCCCAGAGTCTAAGTCTGTGGCATTGACTTGAATTACCTCTACCCCTTTGTACGTTGGCACAATGACGGCTGTCTCATAGAGTTCTTGGCTGAAAACGGGTGAGCAGTCGTTAACATCAATTACTTCGATGGTCACATTGGCCGGCGTCTCTGCAAACAGGCGAGGCATTCCGAGATCATGAACCTGAACTGTGAAGCGGAAAACGCTCTTCTGTTCGTAATCCAATGCTGTTGTGGTTCTGATGGCTCCAGTGCTTGAGTCAATGGCGAAATAGTTATGAGCAAAAGGCTCAACGATTTGATAAATGAGTCTGGCATTCTGGTCACAATCAGCATCAAAGGCATGAATGACAAAAGGAGTGTTTTCATGAGTCAGAACAACACTGTTGATGGAGGCCAGCTCACTGATTATTCCCTTGAATTCCCTCTGAGTGAAGACTGGAGCATTGTCGTTTTCATCCTTCAGATGGATCAGAAGTGTTGTGTTAGTAGCAAGTCCAGCCATGTTGGTGCCCTGTACGATGAGCTTGTATTCAGACATGGTCTCATAATCTAAAGGTTGCTGGGTTACAACCACTCCTGAGTTTGGGTTGATGTCAAAAGCATTGTTGATGTTGCCTCCTTTTATCTGGTAGAAAACAGAAGACTGGCTAACGGCTGTGACCATGCTCACAAAACTTCTTGGGGGGGCTAATTCGCTGACCTCTGCAGATAACTCCTTTTCAGTGAATCTGGGGGCTGCATTGTCAGAAACCGTTACCTCGATGTTTACAGTGACCGTTGAGGACAATGGCGGTGCTCCGTTATCAGAGGCTTTAACAATGAGTTCAAATGATGATTTGCTGCTGCATTCAAGCTCTTTGGCCACTGTGATTGTTCCAAGGACAGGATCAATGGCAAAAGAGTTCCCAATGTTTCCTGTAAGGAAGAGAACAAGTTACTCACTTTGTACCAGCAGGTTACAGAGCTGTGAAAGAGTAATCGCTCCCTTACAGATTTCTTTTGTTTTTGCTTTTTTTGTCAGTCTTAAATGTTTCAGATCATCATACAGATGTTAATATCGACAAAGATGAAACTGAGTAAATTCAAAAAGCAGTTTCCAAACAATTAAATTATTAATTAAGTGAAAAAAAGGTTTTTAAAACAACTTGGTCCAATGTGAAATAGTAATTGTCTCCTAAATCAATTTACTGGTTGTACGTCCACAACTGCCATCAAGTGTGAACCTTTAGACATAGCAGTGGAGAAACTGTGTCCCTTATTTGCAGAATTAGATTAATTCAGTCACATTTGATGGTTTTCAAAAAAGATCCGTCAGTTTAAGGTCATCCTATAAATTTTCAGTTGGCCCTGGAACTCATTTTTGTCTAGTCTCTTTCTTACTATTAAATCATAAATAATAGGCTTAACTAAGAAAAGTGAGGTCTGCGGTGGTTTAGATGTTGTCTTTAGTGACCTCCAGGATGAGTCATAGATATGCACTTGTAGTAATTGTGGTAGGCTGACAACTCCTGGGTTGTCTACTGTCTCTAGAAATGGCTTTGTAGAGCTTTCTAAACTGATAGATCTCAGTGACTTAGTTTCTCATCTGCTCTTGAAAATCTTAAGATCAGGGCATAATGCATTCCCCTTTGAGATCTTTTTGCCTGCTTCATGTTTTCAGACAGTTTCTACTTAAGTTATTTCTTGTTTCTACAGGTCTGGCAGCAATTCAGCCTGGGTGTGGCTGGTGAAATTGAACCAAAAATGTTATTTGATCACAATTAATTTATTTTTTTTTATACAGGGCTAGGTTGGCTTGGATAACAGTTTTCCATTCATAAATGAAATTATGATTTGAAACAGTTTTTTTTTTGTATTACCTCTGGCTATCTTTGTCTGATATAATTTTCATTTGACGATCTGAAAATTTTAATTGTAACAGAAAGGCAAAAACAAAATAAATTTCTAAGGGGGCAAATAGTTGCTCACAACACTATGTCACAACAAGGAAACCAACATCATACCGTCATCTTAGCTATTTTAAGTGTGCATATCTGCAAACAAACAACAAACTGGAGCATGTTTCTTGCAGCTTAAGGTAGAAGATACACATTGTGGGAAACTAACATTCTTGAGATTCTCTATGCAAAACCTTTGATAATTGCCTGCTCTGTGCACAGTGTTTCATTCATGATCAGGATCTAGTAGGCACCACGACTGATGACTCATGCATGTTTAATGAGCTAATTTAATTTGCTTTATTTCATAATGAAAGCTTTCTAGTGCACGAGCAAAAAAGAACTGTGGCTCATTAGAATGGCAACATACCAGAATCAATGTTGTAAATGACTTCGGCATTATAGCCCTTGTCTTTGTCAAGAGCAGTAACCTGCAGCACAGCTGAGCCGATGGCAGCTGATTCAAACACACGGCCAGAGTAGGATGTCCCTATGAACCAAGGTGCATTGTCGTTGGTGTCATCTACGTCAACAATAACACGGACAAGATTCCTTTTGACTGGAATGTCCTGATCCCGAACCTGAAAAAAAAAATAATGAAAAGGTAAAGAAAAGGAGGGAAAAAACTCTCAGAAATAGCAAACTATTCACATTAGGGAAACCATAGGAAAATTACATTCGTATCTTAATTATATTGTTTTCTTTTTTTGGCATGGCAAAACACTCTCAAATTAACTCTTATATACCAAATGTAACATTATTTTCCTCTCAGCAAAGAAGGGCCCTTTTTAGTGTATCAACCGGTTCCTACCATTACAGTGAGGATGTGACGATGCATTGTCTCATGATCTAGACGCTCTGTGGTGTACAGAGTGCCCGTTCCTGGGTCCAGCCGGAACTTCCGTAGGCTGAAAGGATCAGTGCTGCTCAGGAGCGTGTAAGTTAGTTTGTTTTTCTCATCCCTGTCCAGAGCGCTAATCTGCAGGACCTCTGTGCCCGCCGGTTCATCCTCAGGGACGTTCACAACATACACCTGCTGGGAAAACTGTGGCCGGTGGTTGTTGGTGTCGATGACCCGGATTAGCACCTAAAGGAAAAAAAGCAATTAGATTCCAACAAATTAGCTTGGTTCTATCGTACAGTAAAAGGTTTGAGAGACTGATCATGCTCTTATGATTACAATGAGCATGCTACATGTATGGTATTCAAAGCAGTTTAATAAATCCAGTATTAAAGTTTGTGCTATATTTATTTAAGATAGGGCATGGCAGAGAATAATTTTATGGTCATGGTAAATAGTGTAGTTGCAGTAGTTTAGCATCAAGTCTAGCATCAAACAACTGTTAAAAAAAACGCACACAAAAGTGAAAATTCTTTTGGCCAACATGCAAAGCACTATGTGTGGTGGAAAACAAACAGAGCACGACATGCTGAACACAATATCCCTACTGTGAAACATTATGGTGGCAGCATTGTACTGTGGGATACTTTAACCTTTATCAATGACAGCAAAACTAACATTATGTCCAGCTCAGTTCAGAATAGAACTGAGGTTCACAATAATGCACTAGTTTCAGTTGGCATGTCATATAAAATCCCCCGAAAATACAATAAGGCTTGTGATGGTAACATAACAGAATGTAAAAAGTCCAAGAGGTATAAATACTTTTGCAAGCCACTATAGAATGTGCTAATTATCCACAGATAATGTGGATAATAGATTGAAGTTTATTTGCAATTGCTTTTTGTTTTTCTCTTTCAGGTTTCAGCGTAGGCACTTTATTCTTTCTCTCATTACATAAAAGCATTCTAACTTTTTTTATTAGGATGGCCTAGACACCTGGATCGATACCTGAAACAGAAAAGCTTTCAGTGAAACACCACTTGATGCAGTACAACTAAATTGATGCATCATAAAACATCTTGATGAGTTGCAAGCTTTGTGCAGGAGCACGTATGAGTAAGGAATGTAAGAATCATAATCTGAAGGACAATGGGCTAACAAATGATGATAGGTGAAAAGGAAACGAACAGTTACACAACAAAGGTTTATCTCATTATGTTATGACTACTGAAACAGTCAAAACATGTTTAAATGTCGTTGTTGAGGAGAAATCCATAAAACAACCTGCACGCATACAGTCTTGTGGAAAAATTGGACATTATACAACAGTCTGTTTTTCTAACACATTTAAGCATCTGCAAATTTAATATCAATTATCAATCAAAGAAAATTGTCTAAATCCAAGCTGGGTCTGAAAATCCAGAAAGTGAGAAGTGAGGCAAACTTTTCATACATCAATGTCAGAGACTGGTACATTGCTACAACAAGCATCCTCATGGCCATATCTCTCTTGAAAGAGATTTTAAGCTCAATGAGACATTTGCAAAGTTGAACCAAAGGGGTTAACCCTAGCTATTACAGAGTAGGGTGTCCTAACTTTTTACTCAGCTAGGAAACAAATTATTGTCGATAACTTGATGCCTAATAAGTAAAACAAATGTATTTTTTGTTATTTAGGTGCAATAAAAGTGCTTTCTCTTAAAATAAAAATTAAGATTAGACATCAATATGTGAACAATTCTTCATAAAAAAACAATATTCAATGGGGTGTAGTAAATTTTTCATGAGTGTACTAACTTTTTGCTTTTTCATCTTAGGAATGTGTTCCTGTATGAGTGTTATTCCCCATTCCAAACTAAAAATCGAATGCCTCCAAACTGTAAAATTCCAATGGGAACGTGTTTTATCAACACCAGCCACTTGTCTACTGGACTTCCGACAGAGGATTGTGGAGCGCTGCCGGAATGCCATCTTTGCTTCCCAGAGCAGCCAGGGGCTTCCAACCTTGCCAAACACGGGGAACAAAGGGATCAGTCTAGATTAGACACCTGCATACCAGACACTAGGGGGTGATGTCCTGTAGGAAAACAGTTGAAGCTGAGCTGCTAGGTGCCGGGTCGGTGGAAGGGGGGTTGAGGACACAAAAGCCTCGAACAGGTGGCAGCTCACTGGCTAACCCGGGTTTGTCAGATCTCTGGTCAAAACAATTGCCCGCTTGGTTTGTTGTGGTAAGAGTGTTTGATAGCCATTGTAAGCTACAACAAGAGACAAATATAGATTCAACCTGACAGGACTGATAACATTCACAATCTGCTGTGTGCTGTGATGTTGGCATTACTGCTGAAGCTCACAGATGTCATCTTGCAGGGGGAGCGCTGGGATGCATGCTGTCTGTTTGCCACAACTCTTCTGTTATGAGCAACCCATATCACACTGCTAATCTGAATGTGAAAAGTAAAACAAGTATGTTTTGCTGAATCAATATTAACTCTGAGACAGCAAACAATTCCCACCGTCAGTGTGAAAATCTGGTCTCATTCCAAGGTTGTATTCTCATGTTCTGCCAAGCAACGTATAGCTCCAGATCCCTGATGTCTCCAAATCCACCTTTTATACACACGGAGCATGCACCCAACCTCCCACCCACACCAAAACAAGCACAAACATTTTACACTTTCACATGTACCTCCACACAAAGAGGCTGTGCAATGGTTCTCAATGTGGCCCGCAACAGATAACACCTTTTTTGAACAGTGAGAAAGGTGGAAAGAACTGATAGTGCTGCAAAAAAGCCGAAAGGAATAGGACCTGGTCAGCTGCATCTACATCTATCCAGTGTACTATTCCCATACGTTTTATAAAGCCCCACAAAAAGCATATTTACCCCCACATCACACAAACTCGCCTTTCCCTTTGCAAGGAAGACTGAAACAACACTTCAGAGGCACTTTGTCACCCAAACATCACAAAGCAGAATGATGCAGCCTGACTGCAGCAGAAATGCCAGTGTAGAGAAAAGCTCTGTAGTCTTTGTGCATGGCTTCCTGAGGGAAAGCTGAGGAGAAACAAGATTGGGTCTGTGAAATAGACAAGACATGGAGATGCTGAAGAGTAAAAAAAAAGATATGAGTAAGAAAGATAAGCGACAATAAAAAAAAAAAAACTAAGAAACGGTCACGTTTAAAGTATAGTTTAAAATCTAGTTGCAAACAGGAGCTGTGGTTAAGACTGAAACACACATAAGAAATGTAATCACCTTTGATATTCAAGGTAGCAAATAGCCAGCCTAAAAGATATAAAAAAAACTAGGGATTTAACAAGATCGTGCAAAATTAAAACTCTTTCTTTTAAAGCTATATTAACTTTTTTTTAATATGAGCCCCATATTTGAAGGGTAGTGATTCAAACTCTATATGTCAACATTTTTAAGAGCAGGAAAGCCTACAAATCTTGAAACAATTAAACAAATAAATCACAGTTGGCCTTTCCATTGTTTGTCAAATCAGATTTTTGAACAAACTTTTTTGGAACAAACCAAAAAAAAAAAACAATCATATTTTATTACATCCATTAAAATAGTAAGGCACTGCCATTTAGAGATGTAGTGCCTGTAATTACAATGTCTGGATGTTTAAAGCAAATACTGAATAGACAATTTTCTTCACAAAACATACCTTAACATAACAGGAAGATGTCACATTCATGTGTAGCAGCTTTAGGGAAAACAGAAAACTGATGGAGTGAGCACTCTTGCTAAAAAGACCATCTATGTAGGAAACATGGGTGAGCTCAGGTAAACGTGAGAAGCCAGATTTCTCATCCACAAAACAACAGCCTTTCTGTTGGAAATGTGTTTTGCGGCAAGATCACCTAACAAAGAATTCTTGTATTTAAGTTAAACAAACAGTGCAAACGGAAGAGGACACAACACAGTTCTTGCTTCAGCTTGGACAGATAGCTTAAGCGTGGAATATGCAGCCAGACTAGTCAGTCAGTCATTTTCTACCGCTTATTCCATAGTGGGTTGCGGGGAAGCTGGTGCCTATCTCCAGCAGTCTATGGGCGAGAGGCGGGGTACACCCTGGACAGGTCGCCAGTCCATCGCAGGGCAACACACAAACAACCATGCAGACACTCATTCATACACCTAAGGGCAATTTAGAGAGACCAATTAACCTAACAGGCATGTTTTTGGACTGTGGGAGGAAGCCGGAGTACCCGGTGAGAACCCACGCATGCACAGGGAGAACATGCAAACTCCATGCAGAAAGACCCCCCCGGCCGGGAATCGAACCCAGGACCTTCTTGCTGCAAGGCAACAGTGCTACCAACTGCGCCAGACTATTCATCGAAATATTCGCTGGTACATAAAACATTTATCATTTATACTTTTTCTGTTTCCTCTGTCAGTGCAAAACATGAGCTGATTTCTTACATTTGCCTTTTATTAAATAAATTAAATGTTATATATATATATATATATATATATATATATATATATATATATATATATATATATATAATATAAATGTTCCTCCTTTATGTTTCCTCCACAATAATGAGCTGCAGCAGCTTTGTTTGTTTTCTCTGTGACTGAGCTAAATGATAGAGAGAACACTTGACTGCAGAAGCCTTCTGAGTATTCCCTTCCATCAACCACTTGTGTATCCCTAGTGCAAGTTCACCTTTTAAGCCTAATGGCATGGTGTGACAAAAATGAACTGCAGACTGACTCAAGAGTCTTCGTGATTTGACAGACAGTATCCTTGGAAAAGCATTTTAACAACTACATTACTGTAGTGCAATGAAAGTCACACAATTAAAACTTGGACTCACTATGTGGAGCAAAGTGAGACTGACGCAACCGATACATGATTTGCCAACATAATGTAGGTTATTAGTTTTTGTAATTACATATTTGTCTCAAGCAGTCAATCATCACTTTGATGAATTACAGGCAGACTGGTGCCAGAAAGTGTTTTTAAATCCCTCTGAGAGTGCTTGACTGTTAGGTCTCCAAGCTACTGCTAACAAAAACATTTTCCTCTTCCACCTGACTACATAAATCAACATATACATTTTCACTTTATGAACTCAGACTTGAGTTGTAGACTTTGGCATCAAAACGCTTGTCTCAAGTGGACTTTGTCTTATGCACTCATGCCCAAGTTCAGCATTCCATGTATAACATAAATTTTCTACAAACTTCTGTTAAAATCTTTGTACTTTTTTCACGCTGTTTTTGATATATTTATCAATTCCAGCTATGAAACTTTATATGACTATCATGAGCTGCTAGCCCAAACCTAATTGAAGAGAATTATATATGCCCTCTAAAATCAACACCGAAGTATTAGCTATAGCTGAGAATGAAATGCAAATGAGCACTGAGAAGCAATAATCACCTTTGATGCTCACGGCAGCACAATATGTAATTATATCAAACCTTCAAGTGAGATATAAAGAAAGGCTTTGTAATGTGGAATAAGAGAAGAGAAACAGGAGATCAGGAACAGATTGTGAGCAGAACAGCTTGAGGTACTTCTCAACAGCCAAGGGAGGATGTCATATAGCTGGAGACGTGGGAGAGGAGGGTGGGCTCGGCTGCATGCCAAGGCTGCCTTGTTGGCGCAGCTCCTGGCTATGAGGTACCAGAGCTGGAATGTGGCTCCCCTCGTCTTCATCAGCTGATCCTTGAGAGACGCCTTCATAGAAATACGCTGGTCGAATGGAAAGCACACAGCAGAGTGGCCAACTGTTTTCTCTAGACCTCCCACGGGCCAGAATTCATTATACTGTTATTACCAATGGATCCCTGGAGCCTAAGATCTGATATGATCTAATTTTTCCAGATCAGTTTGCTACTGTTATTTGAAATTATACAGAATATTAAAAGGGAAATTTAAAACGGAGCCTCATAAAGCATGAAAATTCTTATGTGATATACTGTAGAACAGGGCATGAGGAAGCATTCATTGTTATCGTTGTGCAGGAAAGAAAACCCCCTGCCAGGCCGTAGGTTCTGGGCAAAGGCAAGCCACTGGCACAGAGCGATCAGCAATGTTCCCAAACAGGATTACCACCGCCCACAACCCACTGAGGTCCGGTGCTCCTGTTTGTACTTTAAACTACCCAAACAGAATGATCATCAGTCCTTCACATCTGGCCTATAAATGCAGAAAAGCTTGAAAAGGCTCATAGGGAGCATGCCAGAAGGAAACACAAAGAGGACTAGAAAACGAAAGAGAACAAATAGAAAGGAGACATTCCTAAGAGAGAGAAAATAGGCCAGCCTGTCTCGCAGCAAAGCCTCCACATGACTTTGATTTGAGGTATAGATAAGTTTAACTTTCAGCTTTCACGAGGTGCACTGTGACAGTGTAGATCTAATTTGCAGAAAAAATCTCTGCTTCTGTCAAAGCAAAACCCATACTGTGCCCAAAGAAAATAACTCGAGCGTTAACCAACCACCATTGCCTTTTTTGAATGTACTACTCAGTTGTATCCTATTGTCCAAAAATATTAGTAATTTTATTATAATTTTTTTTAATATTAATTTTCAATGAATCTTGCAGAATAAAATAAATATTTGGGGCGCTTTTATATTTTCTGGTGTGCAAAAATGAAAAAAGTTCTTGAGCTAATATTTATTTTGTAAAAGAGTAAATGTTTTATTGGGTTTTATCTCTAGATATCCCTGTCACATTACAAGGAGGATTTGACTAGTGTGTTTGTAAAGAGCTCTGTAAATTTGGGAAATTTTTATACATGTCATTGTTTTGTTTTACTATAAACAGAAAAAAAGTATTTTGTTATTCACGGGCGACGGTGGCAACAGTGGTAGGAGTTCGTCCTGTAACTGGCGGGATGCTGGTTTAAAGCCACGTGCTGTCTGTCTTAGTTGTTGTGTGCTCAAGAAAGACACTTCAACTGCCTTGCCTGCTGATGGTGATGCGCCGATTGTATGGCAGCCTCACCTCTGTCAGTCTGACCCAGGGCAGCTGTAGCTACAATTTAGCTTACCACTGTCAGTGTGTGAATGGGGGGATGACTGATTGTAATGTAAAGCGCTCTGGGGTCTCTGGAGACTTGATAAAGTGCTACACAGGTGCAGGCCATTTACCATTTTACCATTCATTATTCTGAACCAGGTCAGAGCTCTGATTGGTAAACTGATCTTTACTTTGTTGAAACTATCAAGCCTCCACATTGCTATCATTATATTTAAAAAAAAAAACTTGAATTGCTCTCTTAAAAAATACTAAGATTTTCATTGATGATTCATATTCGTAGCACAAAACTTTAAGAAATTATATATATTTAAGTCAACAAACTGGCACTACATCTGGTTTGTCAATAAGCCCTGCAATATTAAGAATACCTATTACCCTATGGACTAATGCTCAATTTGAAATTCAGTGTATCCTCTTCATTTACAGAAAACAGCTGGCCTGGTCATCAGCTGGGTTAAACTGTCATACACCTAAGCACTTAGAGAACTATTAACTATAAAATGCCATTGTTTAAAATGTTGGTTAGCAACCAAGCCAAACCAATTGACTTAAACTTCTACTTCAATTTATTCTCCTTTTTCTTAAAGGTTTTATGTGGCTCACAGCAGGACACGGTGGAGAGGAGAACTGTCTTAAACACGTCAAGACCACCAACAGAACCAGACCGAAGAAGCGTCGCCATCTGCCCTGACCTTTAAAAGTGAATAATTTCACTTAAAATGTCACAGCATGGTGTTTTGGTAAAAGGCTTTCAAACAACGTTCTGTTGGCAGAGCTCTAAGAGACTGCACAACAGAGAGAAAAATTTTAGCTGAGAAAACAGAAATTGTCGCTGTTATTAAGGTTTGTTCAAAACTAAAGGCCCTGCCTCTTTGGCGGATGAGCTCTAAAATGCCAGTGAAGGCGCTCTTCATCCAAGGCTCAGTGGAGCACAACAGCCAGATGATGAAAGGCTTTATTCATACAGACTGACAACAAATACATTATTTCCCAGCCGCAGTTCTCTAAAGCTCCACATTGAGGACAAAGACAAAAGATTTTGTCACCATCCTGTGCGGCTACCATGTAAAAAACAAGTAAAATCTCATGGACAAGGCATGACTATCAGAACAAAAACCAAATGCATCTTGCATACTTAAAAAGCTTTTATTGTGGCACTTAAGATTATCTATCAGCTGGGGCATGACAAAGCTACTCAATATTTAGTTATTTAGTACACTCAAAAAGGGAGTTTCTATAGACTCCTCTCAGACAAAATGAAGAGAATCTCACTGATTAAAGGAGAGGCACAGCATATGAGGAGGAGCTGTGGTGACTCAGGCATGTACACTTCAAACAAAAAAACTTTGGTTAGACAGCAGCATCAATACAGCAAGTCTGCATTAAAAATGAGAAAAAGAGGGACTGCCAGTGCACGGCTCTCTAATTAAGTATCCTAGCTAACTACATGATGGAACACAATTCTCCTGCTGAAAGAGAATCATCTGCCTTTCTTTGTAAAATATACACATGTTTTTTTATAGGTTGGACCTTTCATACACCTGACCAATGGACCAAGACCAACCCTGGGACTGTGAGCTTTTATCACATCCAGTGTGATCAATGTTGGAGAGTCTGCTGCTGGGAATCTGAAACCTCAGTCTACAACTGTAGGACTGACTCGACCTGCGGAATGACCTCTTCTTCCTCGTAAGGCTCACTGACAAGCACATCTCCACAAAGTGAAGTCTGTGCTGAGAAGGGGCACACTCTTGTAGTGTATATATGATATTTATTGAACTCCTAGGTTTTACTCATCATATGGTACAACCACACGTGTTCCACGATTGTAGAATTACCTAACGAGCAGGTCTTGAAAACCCAGCTCTTCAGGCAGCATCTCCTACCCTAGCACCTACCCTGTACTTCCCTACCCCCTCTACTGCAGTATCTCTTGCTGCACTGCACTCTATGCCTGCACTCTATTTCCACTCTACACCCAGACTTGCTCAAGGAACAGAAAAAAATAGCTGATCAAATTCCGAATGTTAGAGTCTCAAATGTGTAGAAAGGTGATGCTAAATCATTATTAACTCAACATCATGTATCTTAGTCCCCTATTGAAGGCAATACTGATTCACTATTGTTTGAAAGGGGTGTTAAAGGCTGGTCTACAAGCTTTTAACACACCTTTCTGAAAAGACTAGAATTGTACCAATTTACTAAATAGACAACTAGTGCAAAACATAGGCTTTGAATTTGTCACTTTTTTTCCAAACATCCAAATTGAAAAGTGCATCTATGATTTTTCTTTTAAAATTTGTTAGTAATTTAGTATATTGTAAAATATGCACAAATAGGATAAAGGATTATCTGTATCTTTATTTAATAACTAGAATTTTGCCCCTTGGTATGACAAGAGAAATTTCAACCTAAAAAGCATTTTTGTTCTAGTTCACCAGTTGAAAGCAGTGATAGCATCACAACATCATTACAGCCCAACAGGTCATTTGATCTACTAATAAGCCATCCTTTAACTCCCACTACTCCTCACATGAGAAAAACAGAACAATGACAACTACCTCATCAGCCTCCAACTGTTTCATTAGTGTTTCAATTACCTGAGTGCTGACAGTTCGTGTCCCATCTGTAGCTTCCACTGTCAGGTTGTAATTTGATTTCTGCTCTGTGTCCAGGGGCCGCGCAACAATCAAGGTTCCACTGGCCTTGCCCACGTCAAAGCGGCTGTCATAATTGCCACCTGGGATTTATTTTTCATGCAAAAAAAATGAAAAAACAGACAGGATTAGGGAAAAATCCTGAAGTAGTTGCATGCATGTCACAAGTTTAAACAAACATTAAATGGGAGAAGAGGTGGACACAAATATGAATTTAATGCTCTGCGAATGTCAAAGATAAAAACAAACACAAAACTAATGTAGATGTATTAACTAGCAATACAGATTTTCTTTTATTCATTTATTTAAACTAAATACAAGGGGTGAACTGATCGATCGGCCGATTTCCTTCATTTTGGGAGATCAGTGATCAGCCAGTACTTATATGTGAAACCAATCTTATCCATCGGTTTTATCTACTTGTCTAACACATTGTGCAAGTTTTGTATCTTTTAAAAATTTTTAAAAAATTAAAGACTAAAGGAGCTCCAATGCTCTAAACCTTTCTTTTATATTTGAGAGCACTTCCTCAGGTGCAGTTAAAACAGGTTTGTATTGTTTCACAGGTATTGTTCAATGCTTTAATAAAATAAAATTGGAACACTGAAGTTGTATTGTGACCTTATCATACCTGACAAGTGTCAGTTCTTTAAAAAAAAATCGGCCAAAATCAGAATCAGCGGGTCAGGCTTTTTAAAGATCCTTGCAATCGGTGCACCCCTACTAAATACCAATAGCATAGGAACACAATTGATCAGTCATACATCTGTAACAGTGCCATACATGTTGTGCATAAGCTGATGAAACCTAAAACTGATGCTAAAATCCCAAGGAAAACATCCACCCCATGGAATATCACAAGCCAACCACAACCAACAGGTAGCACCACAGACAGACAATGTCAGATGGTCTCTTAATACAGCAAAGGCTATTAGGAGATCCCAGCAGCTACCTTCTGCTGTACAGTTGTGGTCACAAGCCATCTGAAGGATGTAAAACATCTCAGAATCCTCACTGCCGTCTTGCAAAAATCCAACCAAACAGAGCATTCCATAGAAAGAGGGAAAGCAATGAAAGAACACAAAGGGGAGGAGAGAAAAAGGAGACGTGTCAGTCAGAAATTGATTTAATTAGAATTGATTAGAAGGAAAACAGGCAAAGGAAAAGGGTGAGGAGCAAGCATTTTTTTTTAAAGAAGACGTTTTAAATATTTTCATGTTCACAGTGGATGTTGAGAGTTAAAATGTAGACTTAGGAGAAGAAAAAATATGTTTGGACACTCAAAAAACACACCTACTTGGTAAAATGTACTTGAATAGAAAATAGATTGGGGGAAGGGTGATTTACAATAGATTGTAAAGGTAATTATTCAATTTAAACTGGTGATGTGGTAATATGTGTTCTCATTGTTGACCAAAAAGTGCATAAAAAGATACATTTTTAGTGGAAAATATGTTTTAACCTATTATTTTGTCTGCTTGTTAACTAATAGTTCAAACAGAAGAAATTATGGTGTTGGTAAAGACCTTAACTCCTCCATGATCATGGAGCTTAACAGCTCCATGATGAGCCCCTGTGTTACATTGTTAAAGCCTGCTAATTGTGTAAATGCTGTAAAGCATTCAACGGGAGTTTCTGTTGTGGGAGCATTTCTGTTTTCTTCTTATTCATTACATTTCAGCAGATTTTCTGCAGACAATTTCAGCTTGTTTCTGCCAGCTTTCAGTTAAAAAATTCAGTTTACAGCATTCACACTGCATTTTCACAGGAAATGCACATTTTTTTCTAGTTATGCATTCAATTTATACTCTGAAGTCAGAACTTTCTTGTTGTCTTCTGGTTATCTGAGATCAGGTTGTGGTGGTAACAGATTCAGGATGGAAACCCAGACATCCCACTCCCAAGGCATTAGCAGACCAGAAAGGATATTGTTGGTCCAGGAAATTCCAGGTCAGCCTTGGGGTCTCCTCCCAGTTCAATGTGACTGCAAAACATGCAAAGCAGACACCCAGGAGACTTTCTTATCAGATGCCTGAAGCACCTCAAATGACTCCTTTCAATGCGGACGTTTGAGTTCCAAGAGGGAAAAATGTCACCTAAAGTTGGAATTCCAACTTGGAGAGTTGAAGGTCCTCTAGCCAATATCCAATATGGCTGCCGTTTGCATAAAAGATAGTCAAAGTTGTACTTTACTGTATTTACATTTGAGATGCTTCTTTTAAAGTAACAAAAGGAAGTCGCACTTAGCAGGACAACAATAAGCAAATTTCACTGGTTTTCCCCAACGAGAACGCGGTCAACTCAGGGTTGATGTCATTCCAAGAACTACGTTCTGACTTCCGAGACAAATTCATCATCCACACAAAGAAATCTGACATGTTGCATCAGCAGGATGCAACATGTCAGATTTGTTTCATAGCTTAGATGCTGATCTGGTTCACTTCACCAGGATTATAAAATTAATTACATGAAAAAATAATATCAAATCTTATCTACAGCTCCTTTTAGCTTCAGCAACAACATTGTACTTAATCTACCTTACTAATATCTCCATGACTTTTTACAATCTTCTTCCTAATAAAGGAATTACATATTCATTATATGTTAAATATAAAACGGAAAAAATATGTAGTAAAACGGAATTGTTGTTTTAGATGACACCTGTGTCAATTTCATTCTACTCAATTTAACTTATGTAAATCTATGTAATGTTTTGACAGAACTCTCCCCATCAAAGTAATTAAACATTCATTATTTATTAAAATAATATTGGACAAATAGTAGGTATATAATAATGTATTGCTATGTCAGCTGATGCTAACAGACGTAGCTATCAGTTCCGTTCTGCTCAATCTACCTTACCTAAATCTATGGGATCTTATTCCAAAGTACCAAAATGAACCTCTTACAGTTGTTAAAGCTAAATTTATAAAAAAAAAACAAACTCAAGCAGCAGAAGAAACACATTCACTATATTAGTCATAAAGACTACTGTTGTAACTACAAGCCATAGAAAGGAGAGCATTCACTCAGCATGCATAAACGCAGTAAGAATGCCAATAAAGAAGGCGCTACCTGTGATTTCGAACCACACAGGAACATCCGAGGACTCAGTGGCAACAACGCCCACCATATGCGCCACTGGATCGCTTTCCATAACCGAAAAGGAGAAGGGAAATTCCTCAAAGCGCAGGGGAGCTGCATCAGCTGGCACCTCTGGTTTGGGAATCCACTCGATGTGCAGGCGGCAACTAGATGACTTTTGAGGACGTCCGTTGTCGACCGCTTTAATCTGAAAACAGAAAAGAGGCAAAATCTATGTTAGGGTTTAACTTAAATTAAATTATTTTCTGAACATGTCCCTACCTTAAAGTTTAATCGTACAGATATTCATAAATTTTCAGACAAGAGCTGACATTTGGCATATCAAATCTTCTTTTGTGTATTTTCTTTTGATAGTGAACTAAAGTTTAATGAGCAGAATCTTGCAGCAGAATACATGTTTTCAAGAAAGAGTACAATTAACCTTACAAAAAGACAATCATTAACAATTCTACAAGCAACATGTGATGGGGAAACTTAGAATAAAAGCTGATGCAGAGTTCATTTTTACACACAAATAACACAAGTGATCTTTGTGAAAAAGTTGTTTCTGTATTGCTGTGATATAGTGATAACACAGATCACACACAAAGTGTGAAGTCACATCAATGGCTGAGAAAAGTCGCTCATGGTCAGACAAACAAGGAATAAAATCTGGTTAATTCAGATCAATTAAGTGAATACTTTTGCTTTACACTTGTATTACGCTTGTGGACTAATTAACACTGCATTTGCAATAGAAAAAGGTGGGGTAAGGAAACTTTGCTTGTACAGTTTAGGAGAAATAAAGAGGAATAAAACAATAAAATAATAAACAAGCATCTGCTGTAACATTTTACAGCCTAATGAGCAACTCTGTGTGGATCCCTTCTGTTTAAATACTTACCGTAAGAATGTCATATTCTCCAGCAGAGGAGAACTTCTTGGATGACACCAGACCGGTCTTGGGCTCAATAAAAAACTTGCCATGTTCATCTCCTTCCTCGATACTATAGGAGATTTCAGCATTCGGGCCTTCGTCGCGGTCTGACGCAATCACCCGATACACTGGGTCTCTCTTAGTGGCTCGCTCTCTCTCGGGTCTCTCCCGCTCGGGCAGTCGAATCTTGTAGATCTTCTCCAGAAACAGCGGCCTGTTGTCATTCTCATCAAGGACCTGAACGATGACCCGGACGGTGGTGGATTTGGGAGGAACACCATGGTCGGTAATGGTTATCTGAGGAGAGACAATAAAGATTTCAAAACTTGGCAGTTTATTGACTGAAAGCCTGAAATATTGTCTTACCCAACCAACTTTAAATCACATCTTATCTCTTGCACTCTCAAAGCCTCTTTGTGTCTGTTACAGTCATAATTTTGGGAGTGGACTAAGTAAATAATCAGAGACTTCTTTCATGGTCTCAAATTTAGGATTGAGAGCAATATCTAATCAGAAACCTCTAAATGTTTATCTTGAACTAGTTAGGGTGAGGGCAAAGAGGCCTTCCAACCTCAAAGACTTGGAGCTCAGCACAAAAGATAAATCATTAAAATAGCAGTGGAAACATGCAAAAAGCTGGTTAGCAAGAAGAATGGTTTGACTGCAAAAAATGCCAATAATTATTATTATTATTGAACAAAGGTATAAATAATTTTTGCCTTGCTACTTTGTAAAAGGTAAAAAAAAAACATAAATTTAAAGAACTGATCCTTCTTTTATTTTGATTTACAATGGTTTGACAGATGGCGCTCTCATTTACTTTAGCAACAAAATTTTAAATCGAATGTAAATAATTTTAAACCTATATTTACCTGGGATATATATGATTTTGGCCTTAATGTACCAACATATTTAGAATCGGAGCAGCAGCTGGATTCACTCTGCTGATCAGCTTTCAGAGAAGAGCCACAGCCTGACCTAAACTTAGCCCCCCCCCACCACCACCAACACCACCATTTGCAGCTTTGAGCTGCAAAAATACAATTTAAGTGCAGAACAAATGTCAAAGTCATTTAAAACCATCTGCTAAGTACTTTACTAAAAACGGTTAGCAGTCCGGAGCCATGCACACACATTTGGTGCCATACTTTCAATTACTAAAGTAATGTGTTTCTGCTTTTCTCGCAGTGTCTGCAGCTGTCCATGCTGCTCACATGAGCGGAGTCAATTAAATCGGCTGACAAGAAACTTGAATGAGAATGTCTCTCCAAGGGATGATGCAGAGTGTTTGTGCTTTTCCTGTGCAGTGTCATGGAAAATTCCACGATAAACAAATTAGTTTTTAGCTCTCTGGATGCCTGATATCCTGCATTGGGTTAAATACCCAATACAAATACTCTCCATATGTTTTGCTGTTGGGGTGATTTGTTAGGTATGTGTAACCTTCTGAGCACCTACATGTTAATTACAAAAAGTGGACTGGGTGTGATGTAAAATCTGTTTAAAAGGCCTGACTGTGTGTCTGGAAATGCTATCCTAGTGTTTTTAAGTTGTTAACCAATCCACAACATTTTGAATGTGGTGATGCAGAAAAGTACATTCCTTGACCCTGGCATGGTTTCTGAGGTGTTTTGGACTACTTTAAGTATTTTAATGTGGATGAAGACATTTCTAGAAACAACTGCATGTTTATAAAGAATATTTTAGAAAAAAAAATTTGTTTTGGAAAAACATTTGTGTGCAAAATGCCTAAATACACAGGTTTTTAAATTATTTGTTTCTGTTGCATGTAGGTGATGGAAGTTATTACAGCAAAAAATCTTAAGACTAATTCAATAAATTAGAATATTATTGAAGTCCATTATTTTAATAACTTTATTCACTAAGTGAAACACATTATATATATTAATTATACAGGGAGTGATGTTTTCCAGCCTTTATTTCAGGTAATTATGATGATGTTCTGCTTACAGTTAATGAAAACAACATTTAAGATTAGAATATTACATCAGACCAATTAAAAACAGGCATTAAACATACTTAATGAAAAGTATGTTTAATACCTGCTTAAAGGATTATGTTTTTTTAAAGGTAATTTTAATCTGACACACGAGCCTCACGGGAATGCATATTCTAATTTTTTAAAATATGACTATGTTAGTGAACAGGTCCTTGGCTACAGGACCTTTAATGTGTCTTAATTTGATGGATTTTAAGTATGGTTAAACATTTTTAAAATGTCATCTTTATTTTTGAACCCAAGTAATTCCCCTAGTCATTAACCAGGAAATAATGTTTTAACAGTATTAAGAACCCCCTAATGATCTACCTCGTTACTTCGTGGTGTGATTATCCAGGTCAAGACAAAAGTTGACCATGCTGGTGCTCTTGTGTTTAAACGACAACCTTGAAAATCCATTAGGGTGATTAGTTAATATTTTTTAACCTTTAGCATGCCTGCTGGTTTATTACAAAAACATGCACTGAGCAGGATCTAATATCTGTTAAATAGGCCAGAGTGCATGCTGGCAAAGGCTCCAGGCAACAGATGTGAACAGCCCATTCACCTCTGCTTTAACATTACAATATGTTCCCTGCAGTCCCAGGGCTGGATATTCAGCATGTCCTGGCATGTCCCACTTTTGCTGTTTACCCACCCCCCTCCTTCCATGGACGAAGGCCTCTGATCCTGCCGCTTGAGTCCAGACTCGGAACAACAAGAGCAGCTTTGCCTTTTTCTGAAATTCCCCCACTGCTTTTAGCTCCCTCTCTCTCTCTTTCACATACAGACACACAACAGCTACCAACCCCCATATGCCTCATCATAAAAGCTGAAGGCCTCCTGTGCTCCCTCCACCTCGTCTTGGCATTTAGTGCAAACAATGCTGACACAGCCCCCACTCTAATTGCTCCACATGTTTAGTTTCTTCTCCTGCAGCAAGTTGGTTTAGAACTCTTTAGCAACAATTTGGACTGATTTCCTCTGTTGGAGGCCAGGTAAAAAAAACTAGGCAACATAGGAGGCTTCTTGTTGAATTTTAAATAATGCAGGACGAAGTTGACATCCCAGCTGAAAATAAAAAAATAAAAAATGTCATTATGCACAAAATTTAAATTTTTATTTAAATTCTGTATTGCATTAATTTATTCATGTGTACAGCACATTTAAAAATAACCTCAGTCCCACCAAAATGTTTTAGAAGGAAATTTTAAAGAAATGTAGTAATTAAAAGAAAACATAACATACTCAATAAGAGAAAAAGTCTTCTAAAGAGATGTTTTTAGTCGTAGACAGTTCTCCTTTGAATTGGGAGGCCTAAATGCTGGGTCCCCTTTGGTTCTTAGCCTGGACCCTGGAACTTGTAGCAGGTTTGTCAGAAAACTAATAGTAAAAGTTTAAACTAGGTAATAAAATAATGTAGAAGTCATTTGGCTCATTTTAACTATGACACCCAAAACTTCATAAACTTATTTTCCTAGGTCACAGAGGCAGTGCAGTAACTCTTCTATTACAGTCATTTCACCTGAGGTCTCGCTCAGTGGTTTAAAGTAAAATATGTGGTTGTCAGAAATAAAACTAAATCGGTCAAAACTGCAACTGTAACCAATTTTGAAAGGGATTTCACCAACAAAGACTTCAGTTGTGTTCTAGCACTTATTAGAAGAGAGAAGGGGGGGTAACAGCTGTGGTTGGGATTAATATCACTGTTCCAGCCATAAACCTGTGATTATTTCACAGCATCTACAATATAAAACTGTATTATAACCACTTCAAAGACAGAGGAAGTATTTAACATGCATATTTTATAAATAAAAGTTGAGATGTGTACTAAAGTAGCATTGACAAATCTCATTCTCACATATAAAGCACTTAATGATCTAGCTCCATCATACATAAGAAATCCGATTGTTCCATATATTCGTAACAGAGCACTTCGTTCTCAGACTGCAGGTTTACTGGTGGTTCCTGGAGTCTCTAGAAGTAGAATGAGAGGCGGATCTTCTAGTCATCAGGCTCCTCTCCTGTGAAACAAACTCACAGTTTTAGTCTGTGAGGCAGAAGCTATTGGCTGAGCTTTTGCTGCGACCAACTGTATGTGCTCTCTTTAATACACTGAGCCTGGTTCTCCTGGAGGTTTCTTACTGTTAAAAGGGAGTTCTCCTTTCCACTGCTGCTACATGCATGCTCAGTATGAGCGATTGCTGCTAAGTCAATGCCAGTGACTGTCCACTATCTCTACATGTTCATCCAGGAGGAGTGAATGCTGCAAGTCACTGACTGGATGCAATCTCCTGGGTTTCCTTAGATAGAAAAACTTTTTATCCAATTTGAATAATAAACAGAATTTGATTGCATTGTTTGATAGTTAGGTTTAATTGGAATGTCTGCACCTGACTTAAAATCTGTATGATTCAATTGAATTGACTTTGTAAAGTGCCTTGAGATGACGTGTTGTGAATTGGCGGTACATAAATAAACTGAAATAAATGGCTGTAACATCCTAAATTAAAACTATTTAATACTTTAAAAAAAGGATTTGTTTCCTCTTTCACAACAGACGGCTGTAAATAGACGATGCTTTAAAATCTAAAGTTAAAGTTAACAGAAAGTATGAACTTAAGGCTATTTTAAATTGGCTACTGAATTATAATGCAGAAAAATTCCTCCATTTCGAAATGCTTAATATTCTCTTTACACAAAACTCCATCCACAATTAATTTCATCATTTCATCCGTAAGGGCATTTTTTTTCAGGCACTTTTCTAATTTTTCTTTAACCATTAAATGCAGTGAGTTATAAGGCCCCTTGGAAAACTAACCTGGTCTAGGAAAAGGTTCCTTTTGTGGAAACACACCTACAGTAAGGAAACTAAGCGGCTCATTTAGCTTCAGTAAGATGGTGTGCGGCTTAATTTTGGAGGCTTAGCAGGTAACTAAGTAAAGAGTAGTCCAGTGCAACGTCCAGTTGCGTTCTCAAAGTCCTGTTCTGGTAAGCAGGCCTTCACCTTAGAAATCAACCTTAAATGAAATAATCCTGTCGTAAGAACAAAGATAATTTGAACATCAAGTTGTAAATGAAAAGAACAATAAAATCAGGGTGCTGGTGTTTTGAATGGCAAACTGACACAGACATAGCCATCCAACACTCCAAAATACAAAATTTCTAAACACAAGAATTTCTATTTTTTTAAGTTGTGGAAATTGATCTACAGCCAAGACCATATGTATTTAAGACAGTTACTTATCAACTGGACAAAAATAGCTTCAATGGGCAAACAGATCACATCATTAGTGAAGTAATGGAAGCATGTTTTCTTTTTCTTTTGCATGTTTTCTAATTACTGATCCCTGTGGTGGCAAATACAATGAAAATAGAATGGGACAGAGCTCTGGGGCACCCCACAACTAAGACGGGACACTGATGAATAATAATGACCTAGTTAACTAGAAGTTTAAAAACCAGGGCATCACCGACAGAATGTTGCTTAACATAAAAATGTTATGATTCTGGCCCGTCTGCCTGCTCTGCTCTCACTCATGCAATTAACTCATCTGCTTCACCTGTCTGCTGCTGCGCTGCTGCGCAATCACCGTCATGCCACACACCTGTGGAGCTGCAGTTATATACAGCCCTCTGACCGGCAGGCGGTGCCAGATTTTCGAAAACATTTGTGAGTAGTTATCCAGCGTACCTCCGGGGATGATTTTGTTCCATGAACCTTGCCTGCCTACGGATTATTCCCTCTTGCTTGCTCCTTGTCTGACGGATTGGATTTTTTTGGATTTCGACTCTGTTTTTTGCCTCTGGTTTATGTCTCTGCCTGCCCCTTGTCTGACGCCTCTAGCCCTGGTATTCGACCCTATTTCTGTTCCGGGTTTTCGTCTCAGCCTAGCCACTGGTTTTTTTCAGCCTGAGTCCGCTGGCTCTCTAGTCTGCCTGGATTTTATTGTCAAGGGACAATCACAGCTCCCTGTGGTCCTGTCACAGCGTCAGCTGGTTCCCCGGGGTTTTTGGATCAGTCGCCAATCCGACTTCAGTCTGTTGGACGCTTCCTCATTAAAAACTGTCTGGATCTCTTTTCCCTCTGGATTCTGTGCCTCATCACCAGACTGAAAAGGTTAGTGGCTTTTATCTAACCCCTTGCAGATCCTGAGTTTTATTACCCACTAACTAGTCTCTCTGTTCTCAGTGGTTCCTGGAAGGGGGATGCTGTTTTCTGCTCTTTGATCCTGAGTTTCTGAATAAACCTTTTTTTACTTATCACTTTGTGTTTGGCTGAATTTGGGTTCTCTGTCTCTGGTCGTGATAAAAAAAGCTCAAAGTAATATTTAATGTGGTTATCAAATGTCTCTGGAGACATTTTGAACATTCATGAAGTGACAAACATTCAGAAACAAAGCCTAAGTTGGTCTTGGATGACAATAACACTACCTTCTATATTGAGACCTTTACTCGGATGCATAAGGTAGCAACTAAAGGATAGAGTAGCTTTAGTATTTTGATATCTACAATAATAGAAAACACATAGCTATTTTTCTCTAGTGCAAAAGGGGATCCTCATTTATTCCCTAGTTTAACACAACTTTTTTCTTAATCCTGCATTACAGCTGGTGCAGTGAAACATGAGCAGAGTACAATGTATGAAATGACCCTGACAGATGCAGCAGCTCTAACAATAACTAAGAACTCACTAGTTTGTGTTGCTTTTAATAATAATTAAAAGGTGTTCTCTGCCAGCCATAGAAGCACAATTAAAAGAGCTATTATCAACATTGCTTCTGCATTAAAGGAAGAGAGAAGTGTGCTCCATTAAATCCCACAAGTTTAGACATTGGCCTGGTAGGTTTACAGCAGCTTCCTGTCTCAGCCTGCTCCATCCATCCACGAGACGCAACATTGGGAAAGAACAAAGGAACAGTCACCAGCCTCTCCCACACACCTCTCTCCCTCCTACCCCGTCCGGAAATCAGCAGGAGAAATTACTCCTAAAAGACTGTTCTTGCATATCTATGAAGGCTTCTCGGTTGGCAACATGTGGCACTCAGTCAAAGTTGGCTGAAAAGGCCAAACCTCACATATGGAAAATCCCCAGCTCCCCGGTTCAATTTTCTTTTTTTCTGCTGTTCTGAGTAACTGAATATGTTAACCTTTTTATTTTCCTAATTATCATGTTGCTACATGAATTAATTTCAAACAAACTATAATATATTTTCATAGTAATAAGTTTGAAAGGGAAATATTAGTTAAAATAAAATGTTTACCTCAAGTATGTGCTCATCTTGTTGCTCCCTGTCAAGTTTCCTTGAAGTGGTGGTAACAAGACCTGTTAAAGACAACCAACAAAATATATATGTAAATATAAAACAAATATAAACATAAGCTATACAAACAATACAAATATAACAACCTATGTAACTTTCTATTTATTG
Source organism: Crenichthys baileyi (assembly GCA_036173005.1). NCBI lineage: Eukaryota > Metazoa > Chordata > Actinopteri > Cyprinodontiformes > Goodeidae > Crenichthys > Crenichthys baileyi. Next base: position 127,957 of record JAHHUM010000417.1, on the reverse strand, counting down.
AGGAAACCATAAAAACCTGGCAATACACAAACAGTACCTGCTAGAATGCAGATTGATAGGTTGATTAAACAAATCTTTGCAGTTTTGGTCATTTTGTACCCGACTTCTTCAGATGCAAATTAGTTCCTTCTGCCACAGGACACTTTGTACCAACTAAGCATTCATTCTTACCCGCCAGTGTGACGTTTCAAACTGATTTACTGACGACCAGTGTAGTTTTCTATACTCTGATCATAGTTTAATATTATTTAACATCCAGGGTATGGCGAATTGAAGAATTGACCTGGAGCCTTGTCTGTCAAAAAGTAAAGAACAACATTTTTTCTTCCCTTCTCTCATTTTTGATACAGTCAGGTTGTCTTTATGGGTGTTTCATTACATTCTGAATGGCTCTATGGTAAGTAGCCTTCATGGGTATAGTATGTGAACATGGGATGAAACATTAGGCATGCAGGTATGAAGTGCTTTGTTCACTAGTATGAAATGGTGGTAGGAGGGGATGAAATGCCATTGCTGGGGTACAAATGGTAATGCGCGAACTGGCCCACACAGCAGATTAAGAAAACAGCGAGTCAGATGGTGAACAAAAGAAAAACAAAAATGACATGTTTTTAAAAAAATTAAGAATGGTGTGATCTGCTGTTTTACTAATTTGGATCATTTGTCTCTCAGGAACCACAATGTTGTCCTTGCTTTGATAATCTGGTGAGAAATCTTTGTATTCTTTTCAGCTCTGTTCTTCTACTCTTGTGCAGACAGGGTACAAACCTGTCTGCATGGTGGCACACTGGGTAGCACTGTTGCCTTGCAGCAAGAAGGTCCTTTCTGCATGGAGTTTGGATGTTCTCTCCGTGCATGCGTGGGTTCTCACCGGGTACTCCGGCTTCCTCCCAGTCCAAAAACATGCCTGTTAGGTTAATTGGTCACTCTAAAATTGCCCTTAGGTGTATGAATGAGTGTGTGCATGGTTGTTTGTGTGTTGCCCTGCGATGGACTGGCGACCTGTCCAGGGTGTACCCCGCCTCTCGCCCATAGACTGCTGGAGGTAGGCACCAGCTCCCCCGCGACCCACTATGGAATAAGCGGTAGAAAATGACTGACTGACTGGGTACAAACCACCATTGCCTCCAACAGGTTTTTAGTGAAAACTGTATAACTGTAAGCAAAACAGAGGTTCAACTAAAAGGTAATGCTAAAGCCTTGACAGAAAGTTTACACAGAAACAACTATTACATTTTTAGTAAGAAGTGACAACATCTACAACGTTCTAGTTCTGTCTTAGAGGAAGGCAGAAATGAAATTACATCACTAAAATCGAATTGTACGTTGTCCTGTTTTCTCACAAGTATTAGCAATGAATCACAGCTTGCCAGAACAGGAAGTTAGAAAAGTAGTAGTTAAAGGCTCTGTTAGCCATTGCTAAAGGTTTTAGCAATGTTTATTACCTTGTTATTAATTCTTACCCCATGATAACCATTTAGGTAGATAATTATTATAGTGAGCATGTTCAATAGTTTTTCATAATGACATTTCTGACAATGTTGCTTAAATATCAGCAATTTGTGGCTTCTATAATGGAAGTTCCACTGACAAAAATGTGCTGCTAGTGTTTGTTGCAAACCTGTGAAATACAAATGCATTACCACCAACCACACAAATATGAAGTATTTTTGCTAGTGTTTCCTTGGAAAACGTCAGTGCTTGAATTGCTGATAACCACTCATGGCAAGGCCATCTTCTAGGACACCTTTTTAAGATGTTTAAAAAAAAATGTCACTTAAAAAGAAATCATTGTCATTTTCGTCAATGATTTCCTACTAGGCTGGAATAGAGAGCTGGCAAACACTGGGAAGATGAAAATGCATGGCAGCAATATCTGATTGGTAAAAAAAGAGATAAAAACAACTCAAAAAATGCTACCACTCACTGTAGCTTGAACTAATCTGAACCCAGCTGGTTATCTCATCAGTTTGAGCGACATGTCTGAATCTGGGGGAGTATGGGGAGTATTTTGCCTGTGGTCTCCCCCATTGTCAGACAGCCCCCCCCCCCCCCCATACTGTCTGACAAGTGTGAAATATCACAAAGATCTGCAAATAGTACCCGTACAACAGCGTAGGCTTGACACCCTACTTTTGGTTTCTCCACAAGCTGAATAAATAGATGGCTAAGTCAGAGATTAAACACGACAGAAAGTACATTTTACACCAAAGAAAGTTCAGAAAAGCTCCTGCTGTTAGTTTGAATGCTTTAATGGAATGATGTAATGTGACATCAATCCCAGAGGGAACTTTGATAGTGAAAGTACAAACTGTTTATGTAATTTTGCACCAAACTCACAAACAAAGCAAGAACAGAAAGAATGGGGGAAGGGTATCGCTACATCCTCCATTATAGGCAACGTTCGGCAATCACTCCCAAAGTAATTGCAACTTTGCAGAGACTGAATGTAGAGTAGACATGCCAACTTCGACCGCACCGGAGTTCTCTGCCTGCCACAGAGCATTTGATTAACATAAAGCAAAAGGATTTCGGAAACCCAAACCCATCAGTGGCACATATGCCTGCAACAAGAATAGCCGGCCACAACTTCTAGGTCCACAGAAATAGCCATCCCTTGCACTGAGATTGAGGGATATGAAAGAGGCACTACTGCTTGCTCTTCTTTTTTTATAATCCTCTTGGTCTTAGGCTTTATTTAATCTTCAGAGTGAGCTGCAAAGATGTAAGTCCTCTTATATTTGCTCAGAAAAATTTAATTTCTGAAGGTGCAACCAATTTTTTTTGCTCTTCTTGCCAATCATAGCTGCTTACCAGTGGTGGCTTATTTACATTTTGCAACTGCTCTTACTTAAATTACAAATCTAAAGAAGAAAAGTAAAAAATAACAGAGACATCAAAAATTATGTGGAATAAATGTGTGTGTCATGCAGAGATTTCTCTTTGCCATGTTGTATGGTGTCTCGAGAATTATCATCAAAACAAATAGTTCTGGTGTGGCACATCAGAACAGGCCACACTGACCAATTATTCATGTGCTCCAGCAGGGCCGGAGAAGATGGATGATCATGTTTTTCGCCTCCCCCGTGTGCTATGTTGGGCAACTATTCACCTAACATGTATTCTACAACAGAATACAGATGACAACATTTTTCTCACCAAATCCAGAAGTCTGATATATTATTTGTCTGCAAATCAGCTCCTTAATCAACATTAAGATGGGTTCCATAAGAGCTACACATCTTATAATGCAAACATATTGTATAATCTGCACACTGCAACTTTTCTTTGAAACATTTCAACCAAGCCAGGGTTGTTTTGCTTTTTTTTGCATAGATTTAAGCTTGCGACTGGACTTGTGTAGTTAGTTTACACTTCAACACTAAGGCAGCAGGCTTCAAGGAAGACGCGTTAATGACAGGTTGTATTTATTTTTTTCTCCGCTGTTTATAGCTGCCTGTATGGATGAGAAGATGTGTGAAATAAGACCTTGTTAGAGAGACAAAAAGCTGGCACACAAAAGGGCAATAAACAGTTGAAAAGGCATTTATGTCTTCTCAAATGATGGTTGGTTATTTACTGAAGTTAAAATAAGAGCATCTTAACCTCTCAGCATACCCAAAGTATTAAACATGAACCGATTTCATATAAAAATGTATTATGAAATTATTTTTTGTACCACCTAAAAGAACTTAAAATCACTGAGGTCTCAGCTTTTCAGGAACGTAATCGGATCATCACATTTTACCACTTAAAGATACAATCCCTGAAGTTTAATTAGGTACACTTCGCCAATTAGGACTGATGTTATGTTCTAGTTAACTGTTAAGTTTGTTCATGTGCAACCAGGTAAAAGGTTTGATCTCACAAGAAGTGATATAACAAGATATTGCGCTATGAGATTTTGTGTAATCAAAAGGCTTCAAACAGCTATCCATTTTCTGTCAGAACATGACTTTATTTGGTAATTTAAGTTTAAACTATTACTATAAGGCTAAAATAAGAGGGTATTTCACAGTTTTTGAATGAATGATTTATAAAGCCTTCACTCTTTCTTAAAAAAGGATTCTTAAATTTCTGAAAATTCTTACTAAAATCCTGTTTCGTCTTGGCATGGTGAGCTGCACGTATTCTATACAACTGCATTTAGGCAGTTTTTGTAACATTTTGGAATAAAATTCCATCTTTGGGTTTATTCACCGAGGTTTCTTACACTCTGCCCTGATGCTCTCCCTGTTTGGTGAGGTTTTAACGACAACCTTACAGAATAAACAGCTGAAATGTCGAGCTGGAATACTCCCCCGCTCAAAGAATGCTACGCTTTTTGTTTTTGTTCTCTGACACTGTTAGGCCAACACAAGCGGCTTCTATCTGAAACTAAATTTTGACATTTTTTCTTTACTTTAGCTCAACAAAAAGTGAATAGTTTTGGGCAAAACATTTTACAACTTAAATAGAATTGTGAAGCTTGGATCCTGTTTAAAGAGTACTAAGGTTGCTGTTCACTGATCAAGCCTAATGGACGTGAAGCCACAACGAAGAAATTTGAATCAGAAACTGCTTTTGAACTGAGTTAAGGCAGATAAACCAGACTGGGTAAGGCTAATTTAGTAAAAACTAAAGGAAGATAAAACAACACAATAAGTTGTCAAACGCTGAAAGAGAAAAATGAAGAGCTTCTCTTTTTAGATTATTATGGTTTACTAGGATATGTGGAACATTTTGTAAGAAAAGAACGTGCTTTGACCCGCCTTACAAACAAAAACAAAAAACACTTTAAACATGCATAGAAATGTTTTTGTGGAGTAGAGGGTTATTTTCGACTCTTTACATTCACCCTTTCGTGTTCTCAGTTGAATCGGAAATGGAAGCCTGATTTTGCAGCTATTTTGAACCATGCTGTGTTCTGGCTTGATACACATTGATTGGCTGTTGTTGCATTTTTGTTGATATGCTCCCAGCTGGCTACTAAATGTATTACTGTGGGATCTGTAATATTCAGCTACTGATATTGCTTTCAGATAATTGTTCAAAACTAAACTCTCCAAGATGTTATTTTTCCAGCAAAGCCAGACAGTCACCAGAGACTCTCGAGACTCTGTTGGCACTTTTGTTCCAGTTCAAGTCAGTAAAAGTGCATACCTTTCTACCACTACCTAAACGTTAAAGAACCGTATAATAACCGGTTTTAGAGCCAGAGCTGACCAAGGAAGAACACACACATATTCACACTGACTTGGGCTGAGCTAGGCCCACAGTAATTACAGCCATGCTGGTTTGAGATGGGGAGTAAAACAACAATGAAGGCATAGTGGCACACTCAACCATGTCCTCCAGCACTACAGCTAGTGTTCAGAGACCTGGAGACCTGGAGGGAATTTAGGCTTCCTGAAGACTGTTGGTGTGCTTCGCTCCTGGCACACTGTCATTATGATTAGCAATGTTAAGAGCTGCACACAGTTTCATGTGACACACAAATCAGTCAGTGATATACTAATACAAATCCAAATGCCAATCCAAACTGTAGGGGTAGTAGTAGGAGCTTTTACCTTTTATTAAATGCATCCAGACATCACACGCTAAATATTCGCTCTTATTGAATGGGATTGCAATGCTTGGCATGTTGTCAAACAAATACCTTCCTCAGAAACATTGATTACTAATGACATCAAGCAAGGCCATATATTCATTCATAAACACATTAGGGTTCTAAGAAAATGAATAAAAAATAGTGAAAGAGGCTGTTTACATTAGGACTGAATTATAGCTGTGTTCCGTTTGCCTTGGAAGTCAGCACTAAGACCTAAGAATGACTTTCCCCCAACTTTACTGTGTTCCAGTTTCAAATTGAAAAACCAGCAGCATTTGCCAAAGGTTGTGCTGGGTGACCAGATTAGCTGCTATCACATTTTAAAACCCAATAATAACCTATTTCTCAGCAATTTATTCATTCTACCTAGAGCTGCATGGGGCTATAAGGTGGGCTCAAGTACCCAAATGCTAGTTAGGGTCATAACCAGAGATGCACAGTAAAATCAGCTCGTGATCAGAATCAAGCAATTTTCAGCTTGGGGTATTTCTCCAGGACATGTTGACAGATGTCAATGCTTCATTTGAGTTGAGAGAGCAAGACATTCAGCAGATAACAGGAAGCCTGAACATTGCTTGCTCTGTTTTATCCTTTTGAGCTTCCAACCTCTGTTACAGAACATACTGGAACTGGAAGTACTGGCATGTATATTTGGGAATCTCCGATATCTAGGTTCTCTAAAATAAACACCTGCCTTAATGTTAGCCACATGAATTGTGCCAGTTGCTAAAATTTGGAAATGCAGCCACGCCAGGGGAAGTATAGGGTTATAATAGGCAAGTGAAACATGTAGTACAAACCAAAAACTCAGTAATGAGACTTATTGGCTTTTTACGAAAGTGTAATGCCTTTAATGTTCAACATGAAGCTCTTTGTTAAGTGAAATTACAAATGACCTCAGAAACACCATGGGTACCATGTGGCTCAGTGGTAAAGCAAATGGACCATATATCGTAGCTATGGTCCTCGGTCTTTCCCTTTTGGTTTACCAAAGTGGCCACTGCTTCGGTAAACCAATGATAATACCAGAATATCCCCTTTTTATTGAGCTCTACTTGGACCGGCTCCACTTCACTTTTGCGACCATTTGCATTACTTGCTTTTCTGGCCTAGTACTGGCTTTCTTGGTCTCCCCTCAACAGCAGGTCCCATTGGGGCTGACCAGGGCTGAAATGCGATGTGAAAGAACTGCTGTTCACTGATTGGCCATGGACATTGTCAGCAGTATGTCAGAAGCATGAGAAGGTGTTTGCCGAGGTAGCACAGAGAATGACAAGCCTTGGATTTTACTGCACACCGCAGGGCCGGGAAAAGCTCAAAAACTCAACTAACAAAGTGACAACAAAAAAAAAAGAAGGACCCCAATGACCCAAGCAGGTCAAATCAAAAGCCGTGGCCCTGGATCGAAATCACTGTTGGAGGACATGATGTGCAACGGTGATTTTTTATTTTACTTTGCATGTTTGTACTTGAAACCTATCTCATGTTTGGTAGACTCACACCCTATCACAAGACAGTAAGGGTTAACAGCGTCACAACGCTGACAGCTGGAGGTGGGGCTTCATGCTTCATAACTCCAGCCGTCACTTTGTCAATGGACACACAACAGGTTTCGTGCTGAGTGGAAAGAGGCCGAGTGCAGTGGAGCTGTGCGGAAAAGAGGCAAATGCATGTGTTTTCTCTCCTAAACAGTAAAAGCTTTACTAAAAGTTCATACGAGTGGAATAAGAAGGGAATGACTTGTGGCTGCGAACCCGACTGGCCGTTTCCTGCACTTTAATGCAGTATGAATGCTGCTGCAGAAGCATTGTCAACATAATTCCCTTTAAGACAATGACAATGTGTTCTTAAAAAAGAGACCATGAACTGTTAATTTACAACAGAATGCACCTGGAAGTATTTGTCTTTCATTTTGTGCGACAACTGGAATGAAAGAAGCCATTTAAAGGCAATAACAACCATGAATAGACAGCCATCTGATCAGATGCGAGCGCTTATCAGCTGAAACCACACCGCATTCGACAACAAAGATAAGCCGTTATTCTAAGGTGAAGTTTACCGGCTCCAATTAGAAATATTCTGTGTCTTCACGTCATAAATTAATGATAATCTATTTGTAAAAGTCAATAAGACTATTAGTCAATACTGGGGCACTTATGGTAGGTAGGTACAAAAAGTCCAAATGCTACACATGCAGGTTGTACACAACAGGAAGTATAATGATGAGCATTTACTGAGATAAAACAGCTATCGAAAAAATCTTTGCACCAGCATTCCCTCCTTAACTCAGGTATAGTAAACTTCCTGTTGTGTGTGTTTATGTGTGTGTCTGTGATTCTGACTGCTTGTTCTGCTCGGGTGGTTCATTTTAACACATATGTGCTCTGGCATAAAACCTTCGGTCAAAGTCTGTTGCAGAGCAGAGTCATTCAGAGGAGGCAGGAAATGATTCAGCTGGTAATGATCACTGCTCAATCTCCCACAGAAAAAAGGTGGAAAACCTGCCTGAACAACCCTGGAAGCTCAGAGTGCTGACATCTCTGCATGAAGAGAAAATAAAACTAGGTGGTGGGCTGGCAATCTGAAAGTGTTGGATGTGCAAACATATTCTATATTCTACTTTTACTCAAAATGTAACAATCATTCTTTGATTATTCGTCCACACAGCCACTATCATTGAGACACAAATCAATTTATTTGTCTCAGATCCTGCTGTGATCTATAGACCACATGCCGCTCTGTCTTTAATCAGAAAATTCACTTTGCTTTAGGTATCAAATCAAGGCTGAAGAGCCTGAAACAACTGTGTTCACATCTGTGAGAGGGTAAAGATGTGAGCTACAAGACAAATCAGCACTGGTTCTTCTTTTAAATGTCAGACAAGCACAGTATCATTCAAATTCAACTATCTGGAACCGACATAGAAAAACTAATTTATATGCAGCTGACAGGGATAATCTCTCTTTGTTGCAATGCCTGGTTTCCTCACCCATTTACGATTATTTTAGGGGCAAGGTTACATCAAGACGTTTGTTCTGCATTTTCCAATGATGGGGCTGCAATACAGGCGAGCTGGCCTTGCACTTAGATGACAAAATACATTTAGGGAACTTGTCAGACATAGAGTTTTATCGAAGGCTTGAGTGAATCAGAGTGAATCTGTGTGAAAAATAAAAAGAAGATGTTGACCAGCACCACCCAAGGCGTGAAGAGAAGTCCTTGCACTGTATATATGTGAGGGCTGAGCAGGCAGTAAAAGACCATAGCCCATGATAGATCTGTTTAGCTTGGAACGCAGACCTATGAAGTTTCATAACCCGCACAAAAACACAGGCCTTAACGTCTTTTCCTTTTTCCCACCCCTTTATAGATGTGCCAAGACAGTGCCTGTGCCTTCAATGCAAATTTAGACCATGTAATTACAGATACTTGGATGTAGTAAATTTAAACCTTTTCAAAAACGCGTAATATGCGGTGAGATCGTTGCATGGAGTTTATGATGTGGGGAGGTGTTGGACTATTTTTAAGCTGTTTTATACCGCAGATTTAAATAAATAAAAGAATATTTGTAATGAATGTTTTGTGGGAGAAGGAAATCCACACAGTGCCTTGAAAAGGTATTTATGGGTTTTCTTTCAAGATTGGCCTACTAACTCTGATCAGCTGTCATGTCCCTGATGAAATATAAACATATCGACAGCATGATTATCCGTTCAGGACGATGGTCAGTTAGCAGCTCAGCTACACTCTTTCTATGTCCAGATGATGCACTGAAAGGTGCACAGGGTTCAAACCTGGAGATGTTGTTTTATAACCTAACTCTGCTTTACACTTCTCTACAACTTTATCCCTGACCTGCCTGCTGTGTTCCTTAGTCTTTTAAGACAAAGTTTTTTCATTAATGGTAACTCCTGAGAACAATTCAGCAATAATGTTAACTAACAAACCTCAGAGCAGAGATTAGATTACACAAAGGCTGGCGGCATTTACTAATTAGGCGACTAAAGCTGAATTGTCGTACTGAATTTTATTTAGGGCTATGAGAGAAGGTTATGAGAGAAGGGTCCGAATGCAAATGCACAGCACACTTATCAGGAGAAAAAAAAAAAAAAAAACGGAAAACAATTAATACATTTCCTTCTTCGTCACAAGCGTGAATTATGGTTGATAACATAAAATCCCCCAAAAAATACATTTTTTGTTAAGTGACAAAAATGTGAAGAAGCTCTATAATTAAATTGCTATTTTGAAGTATATTTTGTACTTTTTACTGCCTTCTTTAGTTTTTCAGCACCTTCTTTTTCCTCTTTTTTCTCCTGCTCCACTCAGAGCTCAATGCAACAGCCATACAAAAAATAAATAAATCTAAAAGAGAGAGCCGTGATTCAATGAAGCTTCCTCTGTACAAACCCGTGTTCGCTAAACTTGATGTAAGCAGCACAGGTATCCCACTTATAAAAGTTTTAACAAGCTTTGACATGCATGAATGGGCGTTATCCTTCTGCTTCTATGTGATGCTCCTTTTCTCTTTGTTCAGTTAGCTCCACTGACAGTTATACAAAATTTAGAAGATGTTAAAATGTTGCTGTTATGAGATTTTACTCATGGTGGATGTCAGCATGGGCTTCATTATATAATTTGAAATCTATATGTGGGGTAGGGACCTTAATCCAACTGTTATAAGTGATAGTGAATGAAAATCTGTAAGTACTAAGTAATAAACAGGACATTTTTAGAAGAATTCCAAATGTCATTTTTGTGGGTAGATATAAATGTAGGGGTTGTAGTAGGAGCTAAATAAATGTTCATACCATGGTCTCATTTTATCTGGGGTTGACTGCCCATATAAAGAGAAAAACCAAGATAAATGTCTTCAAAAGTCATTTATGAATCCTTTCTTAGCAGATATATAACTGTTTTATTACCAAAACCTATTGTCTCATCTAAGGTGAGCTTTTCATGCATGCAGACAGAGCACAAACCATATGTGCAAACTGAGAAGTATTATTTTTCTTTATTCTTCTATCATTTCTCTTTTTCTGGCCATCGGGGAGAGTGATGAATTGCCGAAAGCCTCATTTGGGAGGTAACTTAAATAAAGAATCCTTATTTGGTCAGAAAATTCCCACAGCCACTTCCAACAAAAATAACTCCAGTTTGTTGATGTGACTACCTTGAGAAACAAGACCACACACATTAGCGAGGACAAACTGGAGCAACTGCCGGTCTACAATAAACCCCCCCACCCCCGCCTCCTGATCAGCTGCATTCAAAGAAGTGACAGAGCCGCAGCAGCACACAACTCTCAAATCTTCATTTTAACCTTTCCCTAGACAGTCCCTTTGCTCTCTTGCCAACTTCGGCTGGCCATGCTCGATTCAACCATAAACCAACCCCTAGTTTAGGCTCTCACAATAATAAGGTAGTTTGTGAAATTAATTCATGTTTTTCTGACCTTCCAATCTTACGTAATATTTTGCTTTCATATTAAAAACACTGATTGGGACTAAGGTCGCTGCTGATACTTTGCAACCACTCAAGCTCTGTCTCACAGAGGCTGTAAAGTAAGTACATATTTGGTGATCACGTTTTTTTTACCCATCAATTCTAATCATCACTTCTGACAGGTTGAACAGTCCCTTGTTTTTTTTTCGAGGGATTCCACCAACGTTGGCATGTGTGGAACCGCATGTCTGGAGAAACCAACCCAGATCCAAAAAGACAGGTGATCCACAGCACGTTTCAGACTATAGTAAGGTTTTTTTTTTCCTTTTTTCATCTCCCCTCTGATTAAAGTATGGTTAAAACCCAGAATCATATCAAAAACTAACTTTAAAAATGAACACATTTAAACTAAAACTTAATCACCCCTGGCCAATTTAGATTTAAAATTTGTTTATTTAAAATTATATAAAGGGAGGATTAAAAAAATACATTTTTATTTACATTTTATAAAAAAAAATGCTATGTTTAAAATTATTTATACCCTTGTCAATAATTAATAGAAAAATGTGACCAGCTTTTTGCATGTTTGCACTGGTATTTTGACGACTCATCTCTGAGGATGTGTTCCAAGGCTTTGAGGTTGGAAGGCCTTCTTGCCATCAACCTAATCTTCTGCTTCCTTCACAGATTCTCTATCAGACTCAGGTCAGGAATCTGGCTAAGCTACTAAAACACATTAATCTTATTTCCAGTCAGAAGAAACATGCTGGTGAAATTAAATACTACCTTAAACCTAAATCTGCCAGGGGTATGAATAATTATGGCCTTACCTCTAACCTTTAGTTTTTTTGAGAGACTGATAAGTTTTAGGTTCTTCAGGTCAGCTTTGATTTCTATAGTTTGCTTGCTCTCCTAACGATTATTATCCTTGCATTGATAAGTAGTCTATAGATTAAGTTAGTTAATTTTATTTCGTTTTTAATTGAATCAGTAGCAAGCAGTCATTAGTTGATTTATAGTGAACTTAATTTTTGGCTATTGGTTCTATAATCTTTACTTTAATAGTTAATAATCTATGTTGATCTGTTTTCCTAAAGATTTCAGAAAATATAAAATTATCTTCTTCTTTTGAGCCCAATTATTAATTCATAATTCAGTTGGGTTTTTTGAGACATTATGACACTTGATTTATTTCATGTAGTTTAATGTAGCATATCAATGCTACAGTAGGCTAGGCAGAAAGACTACTCTAAACAAACCAATAGTCTTAATACATTTCAAATCTGCTCCTTACCTTTAGGAACACATGTATAAGAAAATAGGAAACCTCTGTCTTTACATGAAGCTTTACTTTCCAGTCATCAAAACCACCTTTTCCTGCTCTACCACTAAACACAACCAGAATGATCTGCTTTAAAAGGACTCAATGTAATATTAATCATGACATCACTTCCAGAGAACCATGTGAGAACACACTTAAGAGTGTTAGAGTGAAAAAAAACCCAAAGGCTCAGCCCACTCTTGTTGTGGGTGAAAACACGATGTTCATACCGCGCACAGTTTTAAAAGCAGAGCAACCGGGAGCTTGATGCTTGTCGCTTGGCATTGTGATCCATTTCATACCCTGCAAAGAGCTCTTTATGTCCAACGCATTCATGGCCTTTAAAGATGTTGATTTGTTTGGATGAGCAAAGCATAACATTAGCAAACTAAGACCACATAGTTATTTATAAAACAACCCATATGGACATGGATTCTTGGGAACAATCTGCTTTTCATATGTTTACCCCATATTCCACAACAATATGGTTATGAGTCTGCAACCTGAAAGTGAGACTGTATATTGCTTACGCTAACAGCTGTCTTACCCGTCTTGGTGTTGATGGCAAAGAAGCCCTGCGGATTCCCGCTGGTGATCCTGTAGCTGAGTTTGTCACTGGCCTTCGAATCAGGATCAGTTGCGTTGATCTGGATGATTGACACATCTTTCGGGGAGTTCTCCATGACAGAGGGGTAGTACACGGGGTCAGACGTTTGCGGTGCATTGTCGTTGACATCCTGGACTTCAATGTAAACCTCAACGAAAGCCAAGAGGGGCACCACTCCACGATCCACTGCATAGACTGTTAGCCAGTAGTGAGGGGTCGTCTCATGATCCAGCAGTTCTTGTGTTCGAATGACACCTAAGACATAAAAATAACAAGGAATGAATGACTTTTAAAGTTTGCATCATATTAGTATCACAGATCTCTTAAGTCTGTTTCTAGCATTAAGTAAAAAACAGGGGGTTCTGAACAAGAAGGTGGATTTATTCTGACCCTTTCCTGAAACATGTCAAGGTGGCACGAAAGCAACTACCAGTCATTGCTCTCCTGTTTACATTACTCTACTATGCGGAGGCTCTAACCTTCAGCTGAGCAAACAAAAGAGCTTTCAAACACACATACGGTATACGAATAGTATGATATGACAATGGCTGAATGCACTGCTGAATGAGGTGCTCCTGCAACATGAAAGAACCGTATATGGCCCAGAACTGGACCGATATATCCTGGACGGATACCATACATTATTGATCTTATAGCTGCCACTGACTCTCAATCAACAGGAGAGATGTTTGAATGTGACCAGCAGTGGGGAAGTGGCTTGTTGATCTTTCCTTTAGAAAAGTTCACATCAGTGAATTTGCTTTGCTTTTTATCTTCGTCCAGCTCCACTTAGCCAAGCACTCATCAGGTGCTCAGCAGGAACATACCAGCATGGGAACAGATAAGTGTGAGTAGGTGTAGAAAAGACTAAGGAAATTTCTCAAAATGTTTGTTTCTGCTGTTGGAGAGTATGTTGGAGAGTATGAAATTGCAGTGATTCTGACCATATTGACAAATTCATACACATCAAATTTTTTTTTGCAATGATCCCTAAACAGCAGCAAAGTAAAACAGAAAAAAAGCTGAGCTCTTATAAAAAAGAGAAATATTTTTAATTTTGGGGTGTTGAGTTTCTAGTGAGTGTAATTTATCCTTCTATATTCCAACATCATTTACTGCAATACTTGTGAAATACAAATAAGATATCATAGTTTTTATCTACTGTAAAACTGACACAATTTATTAAATAATCTGAATACAAAAAAACACAAAAGAAGATATGTTAAATCGCCATGAATGCGTATTGGAGAGTGATCACCACTGAGATGACAAAAGCAATTCCTACTTCTGCACAACATCCTTCTACTACCTTATGTTCAATAGAGGAACATGAAAAACAAAAATATGTAAAGACTGGGATCATTCTGAACTAAGGAAAAACAAAACAAACAAAAAAAAAACACAAATTTGTCTTCCAGTAAGGCATAATGTCAAAAAGTCAATATCTTAACAAAACCAAACTAAGTGGGCTGTTGGTCATTTCACCTCTTTGCTCTTTAGTACTTTTCCAGTGGATGTTTTTTTCGTTTTTAACTTTTCAATTAAATATTTTTTGTTTACCAATGTGTCAGTTCATACCAGCATTTGGGACGGTTGGTAATACTCTACGGAACAGAAACTTGTTTCTTTTACTCCAGCAGGTAATATCTACCGATAGGAGGCCATATGTTCTGTTGGATATGAGGTTACAATTTGCCATATTTTTTGAAAGTTAACTGGCCCAAGCAGGGATCAGAATCACAATTAGCGGAAACAGAGTTTAATATAAAATCCCCAGGAAATATTCTAGAATAAAATTAAAATTTACTCAAGATTTGAACATGTTTGTTATGATTTATCCCCATAATTCATCAACATACTTGTCTATGAAGAGTAATGTGCAATGTGCATGGGTACCCAAAGTTTTCAAGTACAAAAAGGATCTGTACACCAAAAGACATTTTGTGCCAATGATGCATCAGATTATACCCACCTCGGACGACAACTTTGACAACCGACAATTCAAAGTAATTTTTCATAACCTACTTATTCTTTGTTCACTGTGAAGAAATGTGCTTATTTGACTTAAATAATTAACACCCACCAGCAGGAGGCGCTCACAATTATTTTCAGTAAGATATGCAGTAATTTCCTGTCATGTTTAATATGTGTCAACTGGCCCAAACAGTTGAATCAGTCAGCACAAATAATTGCTGTGATATGATTATGAGCCTTTCCTGAGTCGGTGTAAAACTATGCTAAAGCTAAACTGATAAACTTTTATTTTGTGTCCTTGAATTAAGCAGAACAAAAGGCGAAGCTCTTAAATGGCCGAACAGCTATCAATATTATTACAGCATTTTATTATCCAGATAACATTGCCATTGAAGGGCTCCACTTTTCAACAAACACGTGAAGTACAATTATGAAGGGCATAATAAAAATCTAGTATTTTTGCAAGACAATGGAACCCCTGTTGTTAGTGATCCTGTAAATGCCTTTGTTAGTCATAGCACTTGAATAACCCTCCTGAATTGCCAAATAAATGAATGCCTATATTTGAGTATGCTGTTATCTCAAGCTACTAAAAAGAATCCTGCTATGGAGTATTATTAGCAGATATGAGTGTTTTTCAGTTTCAGTTGCTGGCTTGTATCCATTAGGACCTCTACAGTCACCGGTGGCTTAGATAAGAAGCCTCTGGAAGACCATAAAAACACTTTTCCGATAGCTTACAAAGAGTATCTCGGCTCTGCTCCACCCTTTGTTTGCTCATTCCAACTTACGAAAATGAAATGTGATGCACAAAAACCTTTAGCCTTGGGTAATGGATATTTTTAAAGAGATATACTCCACATGACATGACACTTTTCTCATGAGGGCAATAAGGCCAATTTAATCTATACCACTGCCTTACTTTATCTTTGTTGCTTTTGGTTTTGGGTCATCATAACTTAAAGTAAGCGATGTAAAAAGAAATAAAGCCAGGCAAAAGCAGTCTGCTCAAAAACGTGCTATAATGCTAAGAGCACCTTGGCAACAACAACAACCCCTGGTATGACCAGCATGCAAATGAGAGGACTTTGAACACAAAGTTTTCTTAGAGGTGAGAGAGCTCTAATGTAGTGGATACATTTCATAAACACTTTTATGAGCTTTCAAACTCAGTCTGATTGAATAAAAATACTACTTTTAAAATTAAATAAACATCCATCCACTATAAAACCAAAAAAAAACATCTAGGAACCTGGAAAATAAATATAGCAAATTATAGTATACAATACTAACTCTGCATCCTCATATATGGCTCTACACCCTTTATAGAAAAAGTAAAGCCTTTTAAAAGATAAGATGCCGTCGCTTTGGTTTTTACCGTGTCATAAATGCTGGCAATTCCAAAAACAGGTTTTACATGTGTGTAAATGTGAAGAAACTCAGCACATTTGGTGAAACATTCTGTCCTGCCACATCTTTTAATACACTTATTAATAAGTATGATGTGGGATGAATGTCGTACAATTTAGGCTATGCTCCTGCATAAAGACAAAATACGTTACCTTTATCCTAATGTCACTCTGTTTTTTTTCTTTTCCCATTCTTAATGATCACCTGACTATCTTGAGCTGAAAGTTTAACCTCATCCTATCCATCCCCCACAAACGGGGGAGGGTGTGTACTTTTTTTTTTCTATGTTCATTGCTCTACCTTCCCGTAGGTAAACATAGATATGTGGTATCCTCTAAAACCTCAGAATCATGGCTAAAAGTGTACACAAACCACTTCTACGAACACCAAACACAGTTAATGATCTATACACAAACAATAAGTGCCCCAATAGTGAAACAATTCTTATATTTGAGAACATACATTAGACTGCAATAATGTTGAAGCCACTTCAAGTGTTCAGTGTGCTAAGGTGAATGAATCACAGATCAGAGTTTTGTAGGTGATCTCAATTTCTGACTTCAATTTCTTTTTAAGAATTATACTATTAGTGCAGTGAACATGGCTTTATTCCCAAGATAATCCAGTCCCTGACATTCTTTCTTCTTCAATTTAAACATCTCACTAACAATATATAGCTGACACTGAGTCTTCTTCGCACAGTAACAGATTCCACACTGGAAGAAATCGTCAGCTGGTCAACTGTTAGAGCTGATCAACCTCAAAATCGGTTTGCAGCCAAGTTCTTTGAGTTCAACTGAATAGCGTAGGATTAGATTAAGGAGCGTTATCTGTTATTGCTGCAACATGTGTGTAAAACTTTGAGGAGAATTTGCATAAATACAAAAGCAGTGACTGCTATGAGTGTATATGTAATGTGTGTTGCAACGTTCATTTCACAATTTTTTTGACATGTCCAAAAAAATCTGTTAAATCTTGGCTTAGCATGAATGTGTACAAAGGTGAGGCTGTGGTGTTCCTCACTTAAAGCTTTAAACTCAAGGCAGATTCATAATTGTGTGACAGGGTTTAGACAGTAGTTGGATCAAGATGGAACATTGAATAGAGTCAAACACAAGAGCGAAAAGTCAGTTAATATGTTGGTAAGATTGGCTTGAAGAGAAAAGGTGCAACAGAGAAATTAATCATGTGAAGATGTGAATTTGCAGAAGAGAATATAACTAGGAAAATACAAATCATCGATGGTCTGCCAAGTAGATGCCCATGCTTGTGAGCTCAGCACTTTTAGTGGCAGACATTGGTGTTGAACAGTTATTCTACTTCTATCTGAGTCCTGTTTTTGCTTTGGATATGTCAAAATACAAAAAAAATAACTTAACCTAAACTTGCAACAAAGGGATTAGGAGGTGACTTTTGTCAAATAATAATTTTTTTTAGGAATCCTATGTTTTTTACTTGTTCTTGATTAAGTTTACCATAAACAAGAAAACGCACATTCGAAAATCTGTCAGCCACTGCTTCTGGGGGAACCGTTTCTAACAAAGCAGATGAAAGATGAATCTGAAAAATGTACTTGTCACACCCTTCACATATACTAACCTACTGAGTAATGCAAGAACAAAACCTGCCCTGAGGCCACAAGAAAAAAAAAAACAGGCCATGCAAAAGCCTCTGCGAAGACCGCCTTCCGCTTTTTTCCTACTCTTTTCTTTTCCCTCTGGCTTTGTTCTACAAAGCTACTTGAACACAGCGGCAGCCAGCAGTTTTCAGCTATCAGGACCAGCAGGTATTTCACGAGTGTGTCTACATACTCTACAGGTTATTCAATAAAAACTCAACTGTCTATTATTTTAAGGCACTGACATTTGTTTTGAATAAGGTCATTTAAACAGTTCACTAAATGTCAGAAAATCTAATCAAATCAAATCAAATCTAAAGTTAGTACATGCTCGGTGCAATGATAAAATAGAGTAAGTTCCTTGTTCTGTATTCTGTGCATGGTTCTGGAATGACCTAATCCGTGGATATGTACTTCACTGCTCATTCAACAGCTTAAAAAGGTAAATGAGTCTTCTTTGAGCTACGTCGGTTAATTTTGCTCACCTCTACCCCACATTCCTGTGCCCTCTCAGGCCTCTAGCTCACATGCTTGCATAAACTTTCTCAGTACCCCCCCCCTCTAAAGCCTTGGCAAAATGTTTCAAATTCCTTTACCTCGTTGTTGAGCCCAGTGTAATAAGAAGACTCCTAAACTTTGCTTCTTATTACCCAGCTGCTTGATTTTCACATCACCCCTGAGTTTCCAGACATCTGTAGCTGATATCTCTGCTGTAAAGATTTTTAAACCTGAAGCATATTCCAAGAATTTTCTGTGATGTAAAACATAAAAAATATCAGCTAAAGCAAAGATTTTACCATTTAGTTAATGTGATTATTAGGCCTTGTCAACACAGAAACTGATATTCTGAGAGGTTCGTCATAATAACAACATAATAAATCTCAATATATTTAGCCACTTGGATGGACTTTCATCTGATTTTTCTTTAATCTTACCTAATAACATCCTAAAGCTCAAGGGGCGTGATGGGAGTATTGTGAATACTGCATTTTCCTCACATGCAAAAGCAGTGAGGAAAACGTGCAAGATTCAATAATAATTGTACTAAATAGTGTTTTCCTTATGCAACCCTAATTTCTACAAATGTCTTTGTGCCTTTTTGTAAAACCTAAATATTTCAGTTCATTAAGCATATTTTAATATGTCAGTTTTAAATAATCCTTTAATTTTTGAAGGGGAATTGAAGCTTTCGAAACTAACCTGGCACTATGTGAAAATATATTTGCCTCCTTGTTAAATCACACTAGCTGTGATTAAACCTATTTTTGCGTTTAGTTCCACTAGCCATGCACAGGCCTGATTACTACCTGACTGTTGAATCAAGAAATCAAGTAACTAGATCCTGTCTGATTACATGAAGTAAGCTAAAATATATATAAAAAAAAACACATCGTTTCCTGATTTAAAGTAATTCAAAGACAGATAAAAAACAAAGTCATTGACATCTATCAGTCTGGAAAGGATTACAGAGCCCTATCTAAGGCTTATTAAATTACAGTGAACCACAGTGAGAACAATGATCCACAAATGGAGACATGGAACAAAAGAACCCAGAATATTACTGAAAGCAATGCAGGCCTCATTGTGTATGTTAGTCTTTAGTTAAGGGGGTGAATACTTCAAAAGATATAAGTAAACACCATGGATTTTCTGTGCTTGTTAAGGAAGACCAACAGTGTTAACAAACGTAACACATCTGAAACCATCAACTTATATAGTTTAACAGTTGTGATAGTAAAATATTTTTGGTCAGGAGAAAATCTCCCATTTCATTCTCCCTCCCGAACAAAAGAACATCTGGGACATCCATATTCTGTGTGCGAACGTGCTGAGCGGATGAAACTGTGTTGCCAAGTGGCTGCTGAAAAATGGGATTCACCCTAAATTGTTTATTCCAACTCATTTCTGTTCAGTGACAGGTTCAATCGACAGGTTGTTACATTACATTACAGTGTATTTTAGCCTTTATACTGGAAGCCACCATGATGGCAGAACTACACTAAGCAGATCAAATGCTTTAATAATACTAGCAAATCAGAACCACTGGACATAAGTCCACCAGAAACAGCATTTATGTAAGTCACATGACTCACATAAATTCCTCTAGTCCGTTTGGAGGGCACAAAGAGGTCATAATATTGGGATTGGTCTAAAAGATTATCTTGATGATAAAGAGCTGATAAAACCTTGTCTCTCAAATCTCCTTCAACATACCAGGCAAACTATTACAGTCTTTTGAGTCCGTGAGCCATTTCCACTTCATGCATGACCAGGCACTGTCACTTGTTGCAAAAATGGCTGTCAACGGCTAGCTTATAGCACTGGTTTTTATTTTGAGAAATGTATTCAGTGTGCCGAGTTTAGGGGGTTGAAACACTAGTTGGGGCCAGAATAGGTATTGGGTTCCTCGTATAAACAGCCATGGAAATTCTGGAGCATATAATGCCAAAAGAACATAATAGTTATTAGTTTGTACACTTGAGTAAGCTAAGATAAAACAGGATTTTTAGACATCTGGAATAAAATGACTAAATGGATTTGCCTGTCCATATTACAAAATCTCTTTAATTCCACTTGAGATAGCTTTTGAGATTTAGTTGACAACACAAAGCTTCCATTGTTAATGAAAACTCTGTTCAAAGGTCCCTTCAAAAGAAGAAAGCCTCTGAGTAATACAAAATAACAGCCGTATTTCAGAGCAGCCTTTACTGTATACCTCAGAGCCATGAGAATCTGCATGCCCATTCCTCTGCTAATAATGAGAACATCTCAGTTTATTTCTGCACAGTATTTCCTGAACATTCTTCCATTCCCAACACTACAATGATGTCTCTAACTGCACAACTGGATCTTTATTGATTTGCTCCTCTATAAAAATCTATCTCTATTATTATTGTAACCTTTCCACTGATGCACTGCATAATTTCTCAAAAGAATAATTTATTATGTTTCGGTACCACTCCACAGACCAAATTACTGATCTCCTGCAGGGATCCTGTGTATAAAACACATATATTCCCAAAAATGCAAAGCAAGACAAAAATACTAGTTTTATGGAACCATTTATAGAAGTTGACAAATATTTTTGATAATATTCTTAATGGTCACCTGTGCAGCTGAGACTGTACTGTATGTCTTAAGTTAAGACATGTTTGTAGTGTCTGCTGGTTGCCTTCCAACGCCACAGCAATAACAGGACTCAATAATTTCAACACATCCACAAAATAGTTCACCATATAATTAACAAAACCACAAGTTCTTAAATATTCAGTATTTTCTATATATTTAACAAACAGAGGGTGTTATGTAGTTAATTTTAGACATGATAGTCAGATTAATGCTTTCAACTTAAGGAAGAATTCTAAATATGTTAAACAAATTTAGAGATGCACCTATTAATTAGCTGGGAGATTAGACAATTAGACAATTTTTTAATTGACTGGCTCTAATTGACCACTGGCAGGTCAAGTACTGAAAAGTCGGACATTCTTTCCTGTTCATTAAATGCATCAAAACAAAGACGTCCCCCCGTTTTTGGTCTATAATGCATTAACCAAGAGCATGTGCTTTAAATAACTGCTGGTCATAGAATTATTAGGAGTTTAATAAGAAAAAATCTGAATAAAAACATGCAGTACATTTTTTCCTTTTATTTTCTTAGAAAAAAAGCGGAATTGGTCAAAAAGTGTATCAGCCAATCAAACCTAAAACTAAACAGGATACTGGTCTCAACTAAAGCCTGAGGATATTTAGGCAACATTATGACTTACAGACCTGAAGATCATCGAAGTATATCTGCACTAGGAAAGCACAATGGCCTTCAAATTTCATTTCCATTATATTTTTTGGTATTTAGTGTTAAAACAGTAAAAGTAAATGTAAATTATTTAAATAGTCAACACATTCTTTTGGCAATAAAAGTCAAGCAAACCTCCGAAACCCTAGATACATTCCAGGCACAGCAACTACCAACATTTATTTTCACCTCTTGTAAAGATGAGTTAAAAGCCTTAAAATAAAAAAATCTTTTGTCGCAGAAAAGTACTCCCACGTAAATAGAAAAATCAAACTGTTAACTCTAATGCATCTATTCGGTGGGTGCTTTTAAAATGTCTTTGAATTTACAATTTTTTTTTGGTTGACCAAAGTGTCTAGGACCTCTTATAAAGTAATCTGTGACTTATGACAGATGGAGGAGGGAGGGATTGAATGTAATACCCTATAATTTAATAGGTTATACTTTCAATTATATAATAATTAATGTATTAATGAGTTCACTGGTGAATTTCAGTATGTCAGTAACTTAACACGTAATTAGGCACATCCAGTGCACGAGGCAGATCTATGTTTCTTTAAAAAGATTTAATGGACTGAAAGCACAACATACTTTTATCTAGAGAAAGTGTGTTTTTCATTTGGGAACCTACAATCAACTCTGTCCCACCACACATTCCTGGTCCCATCTCCACAGTAACACCACTCAGGCAAGACTCTTTGGAATCATGTGCCACTTCGCAGCCCAACATTTATCTCTGACAAATGGAAGATGAGGAACAGAGGGCAACAGTTCACAGTTTTCAACCCCAAACCTATGCAAAAGAACTGACTGGCCTTTTCTGAGGGATGTATTTACTCGTATATGCAGAGCTTGAAAATAAAGACAAAGCCAAAAAGGCAATTTTATGTGGAAATGGAACAGAACTTTGTCAATACCCATCAAATTGTTTCGTTTACTTTCACAAAGAGTGCTTTCACAGCACAGGCTGCTAACAGCTTAAGTGAAAGGGCAATGCATATTTTATCCATGAAGAAAGGGCATTGCATGCATTATACAGCCAAGATCTGCTTCCCATGTACAATGAACACTCTCTGCTCTGCTCACCCTGTACACTCAGTAATTTTACTTCAAGCCAGGACACAACAGTTTTGATTACATTTTCAGAGTAAAGTTCTTCTGCATTTGTTTGCCCTTTTCCTGCATATGAATGACACAACAAAGGAAAAACAACACTTACAAAGCAAAATCCTGGGGGGAAAGTATCACTGAGCATTTTAAACAATACAAATTAGAAATAGGTCAACAAAAACATTACTAGGGAGATCTGTGAACAGAGCTTAAGGTGAAGAATTATGAGTTGAAAAGTTCATATAAATATGCTCTTAATCCTAATTTCTTTTATGTGTTTATATTGTTTGTCGACTGAAACAGCTGCATCTGCTTCAGAATTACTGAATATACAACATGGCCCTTTATTTATTTTTGCCGGACTTACTCGTAGCTACGTGACCTTTTTATTAACTGGACCGCAGCTCCTCAGACAGCATCCCTGTTATGTTTAACACATGGAAAAATAGGTGTTCTCCTGGTGTAACATGCACTTATGTTCTTCTAAATTTGCAAGCTGCTCTAAGACATAAAGTGTTTTCTAAATGACTTAAGGTAAATGAACAAATGAACAGATGATTACTCACCGGAATTAAAAGTCTTTATCTCTGGATTGTTGACTGATTTAAGGTGTGTCAGGATGAATCAGCTGCACTATAAGGAGTGGGGACTTGCCCAGGTTCATCAAGATAAGCATTCTTTTATTGCTAGCCTGCATTGAGCTTTGGTTACTGATTTTAAGGATGGTTTTAAAATGAGATGCTTTTAATGAGACGCAACAACGTGCTGGAATCTTCTACGGCTGTATGGAGTACAAAGTTATGCAGTGCTGCCCTTTCCCCACCTGTTGCTGTGCACTACCTCTCAGATGACTGAAAAAAGGCTACTGAACAAAAAAATGACAAATTTGGCTGTCTGGATGCATTTCTATTTGAAAAAAGCATGGCCAGTCATTGTGTGGAAACTAAGGGAGCCTCACCCAACACTCAACTACACTGAAAACTACAGCTGTCAAGCTGCTAAAGGTACAGCAACACAAAGCACTTTACATAAGATAAAAACAGGCAGCAATGGATATGCAATTAGATATAAAATGTATATATAAAAATTCCAGGGACAGTTAGATATAACATTCTAAGAAACATAGATCACAAAATTAAAAACTAAGGTCACAAATAAACAAATAATAGAATTAACCGTAAAATTAAAATACAACTAAACTTAAATCTACACTTTAACAACTGGTGTAAAATTGTAAAATCACATCACTAAAACTAAATATATAAAAAGGTATAGGAAATAAAAAGCTACAGATACAGGGGTTGGACAATGAAACTGAAACACCTGGTTTTAGACCACAATAATTTATTAGTATGGTGTAGGGCCTCCTTTTGCAGTCAATACAGCGTCAATTCGTCTTGGGAATGACATATACAAGTCCTGCACAGTGGTCAGAGGGATTTTAAGCCATTCTTCTTGCAGGATAGTGGCCAGGTCACTACGTGATACTGGTGGAGGAAAACGTTTCCTGACTCGCTCCTCCAAAACACCCCAAAGTGGCTCAATAATTTTTAGATCTGGTGTGCAGGCCATGGGAGATGTTCAACTTCACTTTCATGTTCATCAAACCAATCTTTCACCAGTCTTGCTGTGTGTATTGGTGCATTGTCATCCTGATACACGGCACTGCCTTCAGGATACAATGTTTGAACCATTGGATGCACATGGTCCTCAAGAATGGTTCGGTAGTCCTTGGCAGTGACGCGGCCATCTAGCACAAGTATTGGGCAAAGGGAATGCCATGAAATGGCAGCCCAAACCATCACTGATCCACCCCCATGCTTCACTCTGGGCATGCAACATTCTGGGTGGTACGCTTCTTTGGGGCTTCTCCACACCGTAACTCTCCCAGATGTGGGGAAAGCAGTAAAGGTGGACTCATCAGAGAACAATACATGTTTCACATTGTCCACAGGCCAAGATTTGCGCTCCTTGCACCATTGAAACCGACGATTGGCATTGGCATGAGTGACCAAAGGTTTGGCTATAGCAGCCCGGCCGTGTATATTGACCCTGTGGAGCTCCCGACGGACAGTTCTGGTGGAAACAGGAGAGTTGAGGTGCACATTTAATTCTGCCGTGATTTGGGCAGCTGTGGTTTTATGTTTTTTGGATACAATCCAGGTTAGCACCCGAACATCCCTTTCAGACAGCTTCCTCTTGCGTCCACAGTTAATCCTGTTGGATGTATTTCGTCCTTCTTGGTGGTATGCTGACATTACCCTGGATACCGTGGCTCTTGATACATCACAAAGACTTGCTGTCTTGGTCACAGATGCGCCAGCAAGATGTGCACCAACAATTTGTCCTCTTTTGAACTCTGGTATGTCACCCATAATGTTGTGTGCATTTCAATATTTTGAGCAAAACTGTGCTCTTACCCTGCTAATTGAACCTTCACACTCTGCTCTTACTGGTGCAATGTGCAATCAATGAAGACTGGCTACCAGGCTGGTCCAATTTAGCCACGAAACCTCCCACACTAAAATGACAGGTGTTTCAGTTTCATTGTCCAACCACTGTATAATACTTAAGGTTAGTTTAGGACTAAATAATTCACTTTATATGCTTATTCTATATTTCTTTAATTTATGTTAATTTAAGCATCAAAATAAAACTAAAACCATCATGAATCTAATAACCAATATGTTAAGTTTTAGAAAATGCAAGAATAATTGTCAGTAAAAGTTAGCAAACTGGCCCAAGTCTAATTGAGCCATAAAGGAAGTTGATCTCATATGCTCTTAATTTTTTTGGAATTTTCTTTAATTAACTTTTCAAGCTTTCAGTCCATTTTATTCTCAACAGGCTGCATGTTTTTGAGGAGTTACATGCAAACACAGCTTTCTCAAGATTACTTCTGACCTACATACATAATGTAGTGCTCCAGTGGCTTACTCTACAGCCAGACTGTTAGCTAAGCAACATTTTATGGTGAATGTAAAGCTAAGAGTGTTGGAATTAGGAGGACTAGGTGAAAAATATAAACTCTACACCCCCTCATTTTTCTTTTCAATCAAAGGAACACTGTCTCCCTTTTTTATTCAGTTCCAGTCAACCTAAAAAAACAGAAGTAAAACCATTTAAACTAGAGGTAAAGAAGGTGGTGGGTTAGGGGTCTCTGCTTATTCAGCTAAGTTTGCAACATCCTGTCTCTTTTATGATTTCTGCAAACATTAAGGCTGACTGTGCACCAAGATCCTCAAATTTAGCTCCGCTGCTACAGCGCTCATCTGTCAACCACAAGATTAGTACCTCAATTGCCGCTGTCGGCCCTACAGACAGCAAATTGGTTGTTTTCATGTGAAGTTTGACAAAATGGGTTTAAAAAAGCAGAAAGACATAAAAGAAAGAGAAACAAGAGCTCATTTGAAAACAAACATTTCAGCACTCAAATACACCAGATTCACACCAAAGCTTAAAATCCCTAAGTCGTGTTTTTAAAAATCCGAATTCAAAAGAACTTTTATTATCCTGGAGAGAAATTGCTTGTGTTACAACTGCAAAACTATAAGTAGAAGAGACAAAACAGATTCAAACTAAATTAAGGTTAAAAACTAAAACTGTACTTAATTATTGTTCTTATATAGTAGTTATTGCACAAACATAGAATTTCTGTACTAGTAATCCTCACCAAAATTCCTAATTATGTATTACAAGTCAGTGTCCAGAGAAGATTCCCTTATCAGTTCTGATTGTTGATTGGTAGGCGGATGCTAAAAATCTTATGTTTTTTATATCTAATCGTTAAATGCATCAAAACTCATCAATGCATCAATCAGCTGGCCAGAGATCCGAATCAGACCATTTCCCGTTTATTCACTCTGATTGTTAGCATTTTTTTTTACCTGCTTATGCATGAAAATGACACCCTTCCTTTTTGGTCTATAAACGTATCAGCCTTTCATAAAAATCTGATTAAGGTTAGGAACACGTGCTTTGCCATACGAACAGGAGTAATCTTGTAATTCCTTCATTTTCGGTTAGATTCAGAACTTCTACCTCAATTAAATAATGTGCAACGCATTTTTATACTTAGAATAAAACTTTTAGAAATGTTGAAAGTTGGAATCGTCAGGTCAGTCCTACAAGAAAATCGGAGACCAGTATAGCTCAATATAAGTATTAAGCCATGCAATGTTGTGTGTTGATGAAACCATTGGAACTGCATAAATGGGATTAAAGATATTAAAAACTTCTGTTTATTCCCAAAAGATTTAAAATGGCTTTAAGCAAACATAGCAATAAAAGCCTTTGAATGTAAACTTGATGTACAGCAAGGGAAGAAGCCTTGATAAGACTACGTTTAAATTAAAATGGCAACGATCCAGTGACCACAGAGCTTTTAATAGCCGAGAGAATGTCTGGACAAACAGTTGCTATGGGCTCCCCTAGCAGCCTGACAGCAAGAAACTGGTAGAAGATAATGCAAGCATGGAAGGTTTCCTTCAAATGTGCTGATATAAATTAGAACAAAATGTTCTGAAGACTACATTACGATTTTTAATCACAGTCACTTAAACGAATAAATAATTATTTTCCTTGCTGGTTTGAATGCTTCATTCTATTGGGTTGCAAAAATGTTTTGTCTGTCTTCAGATCTGCTAGACACAACACAGAGTGAGATTATTTTATTCATGTGGAAGCATTATAGATATCAGAGGAAAAGTGAAGGGGATTAGTAAGTCGTTATACAAAACGCAAATGCAACGCAAACACAGTAATTGTCTTTACAAATGCATACGCATGGGTGTAAGATTACACACATCCAAGTAAAAGAACCCGCTGACAGGTTGGTAGGCAACTTGGGATTTACTGCCTTGCCCAGGGGCACATCAACATGTGACAGCAGTAAGCTGGAATCAAACCCACAACTTTTAGATTGTAAGATTTTCCACTGAGAAAGAAGACTGTGTGGAGCTTTTTCACCTCTTTGCATGCTGAGAAACACATTTCAGAGCTGGATAGTGTTTGGTTTCTGGCAGATTTTGCTCACACCACTTTTTTCTAACTTTTAACCATTCTGGTAAAAATTCACAACGTGCAGCTGCAGGACCCAGTATATTTTGGTGCGTACACATATACATATTTATTTATATATTGCTAGAAGCATTATATTTTAAACACATATGGCTCCTTTCATAAAGCTCACCCTTCATCTAGTTAAGTCATGGGAGGGGCATCACAACCTCAGCTGCACTTAGTTGTCTGCTGACCTCACATGTAAACCATAATAACAGGACCCAGCCCAAGACAAGCTTACTATTGCACCTCTTGATAATCACTTAATAAAGGCCTCTGAAATTAAGTAAATGATAAAACCTTGTTCTTAGTATTTGTGCCTTGCTGCAGATTTGATGTTAGATGTGGCAACTAGTGGTGGCCTTGTGGCTCCTGAAAGTGCCTAAGTGCTCGGACTTCAAAGGTCAACGAGAATGAAAGAAATTATAAAACATCTGTCATAATTTTATCATTTAAAAACTGCTTAGATTCACTTAATTATAAGAAGGTAATTTTAAGATGATTTTATAACATAAAATATGCAAATTTTGGCAACAGTTCAACTAAATCTCACATATAGCATTAGATCCCACCATAATTCTGGTAGCTTTGCTATTCTTTTTCACAAGCGGGCAGTCAGATTTTCATGTGCAGCAGACACCAGTATGTAACAGTGTAAAATTGCTATTGTCCTTCATTCCTTTGATGTCTTTATTTCCGGGCGTCTGGCTTGTCAAATAGCATTGCTAAGAGACGTAAAGCAGAGGCTAGCCAGACACATTGTATGTTTGGCTTCAATGCAGTCTGTAATATCGCACCATATGTGCAACATGTTTCAAATGTTGATTGGATGGTGATAAGTTCATTAAACTCAACTGTAGATAAAATATTATGTTTGTCATTTTTGTGTTATGTGTTCTGAACATTTAAAGGACCCATCTCCCTGCAGTTTTAATTTGGCTGTAATTATAATGATATATGAAAATTATTTATATTTTAGTACACAAAGATAGCATAACTAACAGAAAAAGGAAGATTACAGATAATTGATTTCTCTGTGTTTGGTGGTAAACATCCTCAAACCTTTAGGAACCTGTCCACATTTACACAGCAATACTATTTTTTAAAACAAAGTTTTAACTTGACAAAAACCATTACTGATTACAGCCCAATTCTAGAGAAGGTGTACGTTCATGCAGCATCTGAACGCATAATCTGCACAGCAGGAAGCGCAGTCACTCCTATATACTCGCCAGTAAAGCCTGACAAAGCAAATAAGCTTATTTTGCTGGCTAATAACCTGAATTAGCAGAACCATTGGACTTACTTGACCTACACATATTAAATGACAATCAGATACTTTTGGAATTTAGATTATTTCTTTAGTTATGCACTAATTAGAGGTGCACCAATCAGAGATTTTCTGACCATTTTTCATCTATTTTGGAAAGGGTGGTTAGCATTAATAAGCGTGATTTCCTTGTGAAGTTAGTAGAGCCTTGGCTTAACTGTGAGATTCCCAAAAGGCTAGCAACATTTCCAAATTCATTTCAAACAATTAACTGATACTAAAATACATACATTTCTGTGTGTTACATACAGTGACGTCTGCACTGAAGAGTGTTGTTTATACAACCTATTAGACCTGAATGTTGTGTGTTCACTGATCAGAAAAGAAAAATATCAGATTTTTAGTTTCTCATGGGTTGATTACTAATCTAGGATATTCTAGCATAAAATTTGCTAATTTCAGTCGACCAATTTCATAGTGTATTTCTAGCACCAATCTGTTGCCCAGTGATTGACAAGAGCAAAGTTTTCTTTGATTTTCTCTTACAGCAAAAACTGAAAATTTTTTATTTCTCTCCTGTTTACTAAAATTAGCAAAACCAAACACTACAGTGAGCACACCTATAACAGAATGCGAGCACTGATGTTTTAGAATTTAATTTTCATATAAAATGATAATAACTGCTGACACCAGGAAAATATTCTCAATGCTGGTCTTCTGTTCTGCTTATATTGCAGCTCCTAAAAGAAAAATTTGAATTTTCTAAAACCGGTCGGTCACAAATCTTTGATTGGTGTATCTCTACATTTTATAAAAGATTTTACAATTATGCAGACATAGAATCGGTCAATAGCATTTAATTTCTGGCGACTCACACAAGTCAGAAGAACATCATGCCGTTAATGACAAAACTGTTTCTTTAAGCAAAATAGTGCCTTACAAAATCCCTTCTTTTTATAACACCTACTCTAAATGCTCTCACACACCAAGCTGGTCAGATGTCGAAGTGGCACTCAGGCCCGAAAAACTGAGTCCATCCAAGCTTACATTAGTATTATTTCCTCTGTAATTCAGTAGCACAAATGCCACAGTATCTAATTTTGAAGGAAAAGATTTTATAATAAATCATACACATCCTTTCTTCACACAAAACCAGCAAATGTGTAAGTTTTATATATCTCAGCATCTATATTCATAAACCAGATCTTATTTCAGATCAGATATCTTAGAACAATCACAGAAACAATCACAGTTGACAAACAACCTAGAGTAAACAGCTCATACTGAATTTATTAGGTAAGTCTTTCCCACAGAGATTCACTGAAGAGACTTCCCGTCCATTTATTGAATTATTCACATGTATCTTATTTGACCTGAAAGTATAAACCATCTCTTAAACAGGTAAAGCAGCCAACTGATAAATTGCTTTTTCCTGGTTTCCTTATGGAGAGATGAACCAGTGTGCTTGCAATTGCCAAGCCAATATATTATACATAAAGTTTCACTGCCTCATTCAGATATTAAATATGTATAGCAGAAAGAGAACTTTAATTAGAAGTGGGGAAAATGTCACTTTAAGACCCCCAAGAGGGAAATAACAACATTCAAAAATCAAGGGCAGCTAAAGTGATCCACCATCTCTAACTCAGGTGATCAGGGGTCGTATTAGAATTCCAGGCTGAATATTTAGAGTTAATTTGAGTCAGCTGTTGAAATTATTAAAGACAACTGAGCATGTATTAACATATATTTTGCAACATAAGAAATCCACAAAAATCCTTGCTATCAACACTAATAAAAAATGGTGTAGTAAGAGCTGCTTTTCACAGACTGGAAAATATCTGAATCAAAACTATCTGTATCGTGAGGGATTGGTTGTTTACAAAGAGGATGTGAAATCACTCTTTTTACTATCGAGGTAACTACACAGGACTGTCCACAAAGGTCTGTGAAACAGCTGCTCCATCTCTGCCTGTCACCAGCTATTTCACAAAAAGGAAAAATGACTGGAATAAGAAAACCATCCTGTAAAAAAATGCCCTTACACCATAGTTCCAAACAGGAAAACACATCAGAGATAACAATCCAAACTCTAAACTTTATTGAAAGATACACCAATCAATAGGTAAGAGATGGCAGGTTTTTCTTGATTGGGGATCGCCCGGTGAAATACAGAAAAGTCTGATTTCTTTAATTTTCATAAAATGCAACCAAACCAAATATCAAGCTGTATTTCTATCTTAAATCCATTAACCAACACCCTTTAACTTTATGCACTTTTGTTACTTTAATAAAATGAGATACAAGGGAGCGTAAATTGACAGATCAGTTGTGGAGGATTCTTAAATGGACACAGTTTTTTTATTTCATTATTTCTTAGGTTAGAGTAAAAAAGATTGGTCCAATTTTGGAATTAGCAGTTTCAAACTTCAAAGAAAGAAAGATATTGGGATCAGCCAGTAAAAACCCTGATTGGTGCATGTCCAAATACAATGGATTCCTCTTTAGAGTTAATAACAACTACACATAGATTGTTATAATACAGAAACTCACCACTTTCTTCATCAATGGAAAAGGTTCCTAAGCCAGATCCATCCCTTATGGAGTACCGAATCTCTCCATCTTGTCCTGAGTCTTCATCTTCAGCTGAAACTGTTATCACAGAAGTCCCAATGATGGCATCCTCTTTTATAACTCCTTTTTCCACAAACGACCGAAAGAAAGGCCTGTGGAGGTTCTCATTCACATCCACCACCTCCACCTCAATGAAGCAGGTTGAAGACAAAGATATCGGCTTTCCTTTGTCTTTAGCCTTTGCTGTCAAGTTAAACACCTGTTTGGTCTCATAGTCAAGATTCTGGACAATACGAAGAGCTCCGCTGAGTTTGTCCACTTCAAAATGTCCTTCTCCATTATCAGTCAGGCTGTACCGTACTTGACTGGAAGGCCCGACGTCAGGGTCATGTGCTTCTAGCCACATGATTACAGTACCAATAGGAAGGTCCTCCCTCACTTTCACACGGTAATTAGGGGGAACAAATTTAGGAGGATTATCGTTCCCATCTTCCAGGGTGATTTTAAGCGGCACTGTGGACACTAACTGAGGCTCGCTCACTGCCTGGTCTCGTGCTGCGATCTTTAAAACATAAAACGGATAGCGCTCCCGATCCAACGGCTTTGTCACCGTCACTACTCCGGTAAGTTCATTGATAACAAAATGATCTGTGCCTCCTAAAATTGAGTACTTGACAATTCCATTATCCCCTTCATCCTTATCTGTCGAGTCCACCTGGATAATTTCCGTCCCAACTGGTGTGCTCTCACTTATTTCAACTGAGTAGGAACCCTGCAAAAACTGAGGGCTGTTATCATTGGCGTCCAGGATTCTCACATCCAACAGGCGTGAGGAGGATTTCTGTGGTATCCCGAGATCGTAAACAGTAATGTTGAGGGTGTAGTGGTCTATCGTTTCACGGTCAAGTGGAGAGTAAACCAAGAGCCAACCACTTTCCATGTCAATGATAAAGCGGCTTTCTGTGTCTCCTCCTGAAATAACATACACTAATTTCCCATTGAAGCCATTGTCTGGGTCTGTAGCACCTAAATGGACGATCCGAGCCCCAACAGGGAGGTCCTCTTTAACTTCAACAAAACTCGGGAAAGAGTCATCAAACAGAGGGGAGTACCGATTGACTGAGTAAATGTCTACAAAGTTATCCTCTGGCTCAGTTTGGGCATGGATTTTGCTTCCGTGGAGTAGCTTCTCAGCCAGCATGGTGGCAACACCGGTTTCCACACATTTCACCTGGACGGGCTTGCGTGCCGTAATGACAGTTATGTTCATACTCATCGGCTGTGTCTCTTGCTCACCGTCAGTTGCTACAACTTGTAAACTATGAAACGACACTTTAGCTGCTTCCCCTTCGCTCAGCGTGCGCTTCAGCGACAGCAGGCCTGAGTTTGGGTTCATTTCAAACAGATCAAGATCATTCCCAGATTTAATGTAGTACCGCACGAGTTGCAGTTCATCAGCATCTATGGCAGAAGCTGTTGTAATCTGCTCTCCCACCCCGTGATCTCTTGGCACAGTGACCGCACAGTCTATGTTTTCAAACAAAGGCTTATTGTCATTTAGGTTATTTAAAGTGATGGTAACTGATGCCTCCACTTCTCTTCGGAAAGGGGATCCCCAGTCGGATGCCCGGACTTTCAGATTGTAAATCCTGGGCATGAGTTCATAATCCAGGACCTCTGCAGTGCTAATAACACCAGAAAAGTAGTCAATGACAAAGGGCTGGGGACTGAGGTTGGTAATGCTGTAGGTCACATAGCCATTCTCCCCTTTGTCTAGATCAGTGGCTCTCACTGTTACAACGCTGGTCCCAGTGGGTACGTTTTCATCAACACTGGCCTTGTAAGATGTCTGCTGGAACTCAGGTGCATTGTTATTCACATCAATCACATCAACAATCACTTTTGTGGCTGCTTTTTTGTCAGTTGTGATCACCTCTAGCTCATATTGTGAGGAAATATCAGCATTGATGGGTCCTGCTGTGCTAATGAAACCAGTATCTGCATTAATGCTAAATCTATTCTTGTCAGAGCTGTGTTTAAAGGCATACTTCTGAAGGGGATAACTCGGAACAGCTGTCACCATAGCCACAGGTGTGTGAAGAGGGGCAAATTCACTCAGATTGACTCTGTAGACAGCTTTTTCAAATACTGGAGGGCCCTTTTGGAACTCTGCAGAGGTGATGTGTACCAGTTTAGCAGATGAAAACTGAGGTGGGGTGCCCTTGTCCTTGGCCTGTAAGGTGAGGTTGTATCCAAATGGCTGGCTGTCCCAGTCCACATCCTTCACAGCTTTTATTTTATACTCTTTGCTCCCAGGGCTGCTTCTCACAGCCTTAAACTGCTGCAGCGGGTCACCAGCCACAACACTCAGTGACGATATCTCTCCATTTGGTCCCTGGTCTTTGTCCTCCACAGTCACGATGGCATATGTGGGGTCATGATCTGCATCGGAGGGTGCCAAGGTTACTGCGGTGATCACAGGTGCATGCTCATTGGCCTGCTCCACCCGCACAGTAAGCTTGGCCATGCTACTGAAGCCGCTGCTGCCGTACAGCTTCATGCCCCTGTCTACGGCCAGTATCTCCAGCTCGTACAACTTTTTCTCGGAGTAGTCCAGTTTGCCAGTGAGTGTCACCACCCCGCTCGTTGGATGAACAGCAAACATGTCTGTCCACTCTCTGAAACTGTAGTAGTACTCTCCGTTCGTACCGATATCTGCATCAGTTGCCGTGACCTTTGCTACGCTTGTGCGAATGGCCGTGTTCTCTGGCAAAGAGATGCTGTAGGACGTTGGTGAGAAGAGAGGCCTCAGATCATTGGTGTCTAGTACCTGCACCTTCACTCTTGTACGACACTCCAAATTTGTGTTCCTCTCTGAAGCTTTGACAGTAAGCATATAATGGTCTTTAACCTCTCGGTTGAGAATGGCAGTGCTGCCTCCTTTGGTCCTTATCCTCAAAAAACTGAAATCTCCCAGCAAGTAGTCCTCTGCTTTGAACAAGTTCTCATTGTCCCCAGAAATGATTTTGTACCGTATCTCCCAGGTTGGGTCTGCGACGTAAATCCCCATCTTGGTGTGACTTTCCAAGTAGGTCTTAGCAGCAGAGTTCTCATATATGGTGGCGTTGTAAACAGAGTGGGTGAACTGCATGGAGGCAGCCCTCGCAAACCTTTGGCTTCCTGTGCAGCCAGAGTAGAGCTGCAGGAGCAGTACAAGCAGTGCCACTGATCGTTTCCCCATTATCGTACCGTAGTTTTACAGAGCCACCTGGAACAGAGCAACATAAGAAAACATATAGTGTTAACATTAACTGATAGAAGGATTACAATTAAAGAAAACAATTGCAAGAAATTAGACTGCCTTAAAAGCCTAAACAAATGTGGGCCAGGCTGGTGAGTGGCTTGATGGGTTCCATGTGGAAATAGGATGAATCAGAGCAGCCAATCGGGTGCCAGATCTGAGCTGGCAATGCACCTATTATGAGCACATTGCCAAGATAACAACCATGCACACTTTTGAACCGTTACATTGAACTCCAGTGTGTGCAAATCATTGCCAATAGAAACAAAAAAGGGGTAAAATGCTTTAATTTAATAGATTTAAATTCTGAAATTCAAATGCAATAGACACATAAAAGTATTTCTAATAATTCCTGATTTTTAAAGATACAAACAAATGTTTTTGTTTTTTTTAACTGATAAAATGTAAAATGACAATAGAAACTGGGTACTGAAGTGTGGATTTTCACTGCAGGATATAACAACATACAATTTTTACAAAGCAAAACGATAAAAACCTGCCTCGTGTTGTGCATATATGGGTTAATGACATCACCAGAGATACAAGATTCAAGCTGATCAATAGGTATTCATAAATACTATGAAGGATGAGGAGTTTTTTTTAAGGTTTCATTGTAGATTCTGGAGCGTTCGAGTTGTATTTAAGTTACAAGATGTTTGGCCTTTCACTGCAGAATCAACATAAAAACATGACAGATGAATTTGATTAAGAGGAAGAGAGCAAACGAACTCTGATCAGCTCCCATATACCTTCTATGATGTCATTAGAAACATATGTGCATGGAAGCTTGTTGTGGAGAAGGAATATTATATTTCTTTCATTTACAACAAAATGGCAAAACAAATAGAGACAATTGCTCTATTCTGTAGGTGATAAACGATACTTTGTTTGATTTTACAAAACAGTCTGAATGTTGCTTTAAAACTAAATTATAAATCCAGGTAAAATTATTTTAAGAAAAAAGCACAGCCTGAATGGGTTAAAAATCTGCGCCGAGGCGGCTGGGAAACTGTTACAGCCGCTTTCCAGCCTCCCTCCTGGCTCTGCGTGGGAGTCCATACAAAGACAAATAAAAAGCAGGAGGTTGCTATGTCTGCGCAGGAATGGGTCTAATAAAAACCTACATTATATAGACTTTTGGCGTGTCTCAAATGAGCGTGACAGAGTTTAGTTATTAAGGCTGTATGCAGGGTTAATAAGTGACGTGGAACGAGACCAATCCCTCCTTAAATCTCAAAACACTGCCTTCAGGTATGAAAAGAACCATCTTGAGGAAGCGCATTGTGAAAAATTCAAATTAAACACACAACTTATTTATTATTTCCAGGCAAAAAAAAAGTATAAAATATAAAGCATTTGCTTGACTGCATCACCACGCAAACTCTACCTGTTCTTGTTAAGAAATGAAAGTTAACAGTTGAAGATAATAAGTTAGGTGCCTGGAGAGTCTTTCATTTGAAACCCCATCCCCCAACTCCATTCACTCCTTGAAACGATGGCAGCCGAGCGCTGGGCAGAGATTTGCTTTAAAATAGCCACAGCACAGAACTAAACAACGCATAAAACTTCCTTAAAGTGACCTATGTGAGTCTATAATCTCAAAGATGGAAATAAATAGCTTGTTTTGTTCAGAGCAAACTTCTGTAAAGCACGCTGCAGCTTTTGGTATCTTTCATAGTCCGCAGCTCACAATAGCTTCAACTTTTACACAGCTTAAAAAGATGCGAATGTGGCCCATTAAGGAATGCCTGTTAGAATAAAAAAACAACGTACCTCTCTTATTATTAATAATCTCGAAGATTTGGAGGTTTGGCATGAAGTTTCTGTAGTCCAAATCTCCTCATGGTAATACGTGGACTTCTCTCCTCACCGTTACTCCGTCTGCCACCAGTAGGCAGGCTCTGTTTTTCCACGCTCACTAACTCGCTGCTCTGCTCTCCTTTCTCTCTTCCACTCGGGATCTAACCGATATCTCTCCGCGCTGCGCACGTCCGGATCTACTTACCGGGCTGGCAGCGGCGGCAGCAGCAACATGGAAAGCGCCTGGCTAGACCCGGGCGCCTGGCTGTGGCTGCTCTGTTTTACCACGAATATTTTTCCAGTTTCAACTATTATTACAAACGTGTAACAACGGATTTAAAATATGTATAAATTTGTACACACTCCTATTGCATTTAACACATTGCATTTGTTAAAACGTGTATTTTGTGAGCCATTTAAAAATACTTGGAGAAATAATTTTTTCAACCTTTAAAACAGCCAAATTGTGATAATTAGGATAAAGCTCCGAAAACGGACCACTCTTTCTATGTCAGCATTGACTTCTTGCTATGTTCAGCTAGAAATGCACCAACCAATCAGTCAGAGACTGGAATCGGCTACTTTTTCCCTATTTGGCTGTGGTCACTCGCACTTATGCATTAAATGCCTTAAAAGTAAAATTTCTCACCATTCTTGGTCAACAACCAGCATCATGCAATTTCATGTACTTTTTGAGGTTAATCAAAGTCAGATAAAGGTTCAGGGCAATGGTTTTGATGCATTAATGGGAATCCTTAAGTTTCTTTGAATAAATAAATAAATGAAATCGGTAAAAACTGAATCGACATGTCAGACCTAAAAAAACAAAAAACATAAATTGGTATCGGCCACGAAAAGCCTGATTGGTGCATCTCTAAACACAGCTAAACCATCCCCTCGTTTTGCTGCTATAATAAATGATAATTCCACCTTCACCTTAACCTAGCCCCCTTTGTGCCTGTCTTCTTGGCATAACATGAGCAAATTTAATTGCATATAAGTGTTGCTTACTCTGATGAAAAGCTTTGATTTGCGAATTAGACAGTAAATCAAAGCTTGCCGGAAGAGGATTATTAGGTGAAGTAATTAATTTTTGAGAATAGGGTTTTTCATACAATTTACTTCAGCTCAATATTGTAGATTTTGCCAAATGAAAGCAAATTTTATGTAGAGTCCAGTACGGTCCAAAATGAATTCAGTACATTCTAATACAATACATCATGCAGTCACATTCAGATCTAACTACATACACTGCAATTTTATAATCCTACAGTCAATCCTCCAGTCAGTTATTTCTATAATGCTAATTGCAAAAAAAAAAGAAAAAAAGTTGCATATATAAGGAAGCCCAGCTGTAGTGCTATTTTGTTTTTTTATGTTTGTTTTCCCCTCATATCCACGGGGCAGGCTGAAAATGCGTCCTGCAGTGAGTAAACTATCCTATTATAGGTACTGGGAGATGCACTTAGTCGCTGATCCCATCAGCCTCCTTCGGTCACTGGGAGATCCACTGGGAACTGGTTCACCTTCTCTTTGCATGCACGCAGGACGGAGCTGCTGTGCGACTGATGGCGCTCTCTCACTGCTCTTGTCCGGACTGCGGAGATCCAGCTGGTGCGCCTGAAGAAAAGCCTCCGCTGTTCGCAGCTTGACAACCTGTCAACATCCGCTTATGAAGTATTATGTGCGCGCGCGTGCATGTGTCTGCAAGTGTATGGGAGTGCGTGTTTGTGCGCTGTTTTGGAGGGAGCAGATAGAAGCACTATAACAGCCTTTGAAAGATGCTGCTAAGTCCAAAGTTTAAAAAGTCTCGTAACAAATAATTCATTGGGAAAAAAAAACATTAGGACTACCCACCTCTAAAGTTGACCTCACATAAATCCTGACTGTTTCACATGACGGACCCTCCTCCTGTTCAGCAAGAGGCTTGTTCCTCCTCAGTCCTCCAATGTTCTACAGTGTTCAGTTCCGATCCGCTCACAGTGATCCTACATAGTCCCTTGCTTCAATAGAAGCTGTGGTTCGCTCCGCGTCTCTCCTCCAGAATGGCACAGGTGGGGTGGCATGCTGTTGCTACCTTCAGGTGATTTGGGAATATCGCGATCCGTACAGGCGCTTAGAGGCAGACGAGAATAGTAAAGATGCGGTGTTGCTGCTTTCCCTCCGGGAAGATGCAGGACTGAGAGAAGATCACAGCATCAGCTGGTGATGAAAGTGATAGACTTAATGTTTTTGTTCCGGTGTCTGCTTATCTTATCATTTCATGCTGATAAATTCTAGCCTAATGAATTCATAAAAATGCGTGGCTGCACAGTTTCTGCTATAGCTTGTAAATCTCTTCAGCATCCTGCATTTATAGTTTCTTGCAAAAATATTTATAGTCCTTGAATGTTTTACATTTTGCCACATTACAACCACAAACTACAATGTATTTTTAGAGGAATTTCCTGTGATAGACCAACACAACGGAGTGCACACGCCACACTTTTCAGATTTTACAACTATTAATCTAAAAATCCATAAAGACATCATTACAGTAAGCTGTGTCCTGATTTTCATGGAAAATCGTTATCTTGGCAATTGTATAAAGATGTGAGTAGCCTAATTTGGTAAATAGATTTCATGTGGATTTTAATATATATGTCTGACTAGGTTTTTTCTAGGGTTGTCACGAAACTGAAATTTCAAACTCGTTACAGATAGTAATACAAATAGTTGACACTTACAATTTTTGACACCACGGCAAAATTTTTTGAAGGCACAGGGTTCTTTCTTGTTAAGAACAAAATATATGATTGATTGCAATATTGCAATATTTTAACTTTCTTAATTAGGGCAAAACCAATACGTAGAGAACAATTCAGCCTTCCTTTAGAAAATATATATAATTTAAGTTCCATTTCCCTGTTTTGCAAAACAGTAGACGAGATACCACTTTGAATTAGCGTTAATATCCTTTTTGCAAGTATTTACTTTTGATTCAGTCAGTGAATCATTCAAGTAATTGCTTATCTTTAGTGTGCTATTGTCTGCTTCCATATGCCTGTCAGTTTGCTTTTCATACAAAAACATTTTACTACTGAAGGACAAATAAAATGTATTCCACACAAATTCATTCAGCAGCAGCCCTGTGCAATTTCGGTCATTCTGGTAATATTGCAGAATTCTTTCTTTAGTGATCTGCAGTAACAGGGTAGGTTACTATGGGTTATACTTTTTTTCTGCTCTAATGCCACTTGTCCACCGGCTCTATTTAGCCCTGCTCTGCTCCACTCAGCCCATTTTTATGAGCACCATTACTGTTTTTTCCACACCGGTACCTAGTTTTTTGGTCCCTGTTCCTTAGCGGGTACAACCGGGCTCAATAGGGACTATTGGCCCTTTTCCAATGGCTCTTTTTAAGCAGCCGGCTCCGCTCCACTCAATCTCTCCCTCCTCAGCACGTACCTGTTTGTGTTTTCACTGACCCACTGAGGCTGGAGCTATCCACTGCTCCAGCCTTCAGTGCAGTGTGCTGTGCTGCTATTAACTGCTGTTACTGTGTGACATTTTCAGATTAAAGTAATAGGCATGAAATGATAAAACATTTACAAATAAATATTTAGAAATTTAAAATATAAATAAACAAAATACAAATAAACAAAATACAAATAATGTTTGTATTATTGAATATGCAAGAATGTCTTATATATGTTTTTTGTTATGTATAAAATAATTCACTGGGATAATTATCTGGACCAGCCCAGCCAGAACCATAAACTAAGGCTCAGGGTTTCTGATGTGAGGGGGATGTGGCAGGAGAAGCAAGAGGAGAGACTCTGCTGTCTGGACTGGTGAAGCTACAAAGTTTGCCTGAAGAATTTTGAGCATTTATGATGAGGTTTTTGTGCTAGCCATGGTAGTAATGAGGACAAGGATTTTGAAGCACAAACTCGCTGACTTTTGACTGCGGTGAAGTTTGGATATATATATATATTTGGATATATATATATTTCTAAGTTTCAGGTTGGATATTGGAAATTCGTGCTCTGACATTCACAGGGGTCTTCCTAACATTTGATCAAACGCAGGAAGTCTATTTATTGGTAGCTGCTCTCTGTCTGCTCCCTCCTCCTGCAGACGGTGGTTCACCTAATGGTCAATATATTTCCGAACCAAACATGCTGTTTCATGGTGTTTTGTGTGTATTAAGTGTGATCAGCTGGTTTAGGATGTTATTAAATATAGCGCCCCCTAGCTCTGTGTAATTCAGAAAGCTGATGTGTCCTTTTTCTTTTCTTTCAACCTTTAGGCATGGTTTATGATTTGTAAATAGTAAAATTATATTTTGGTTTGACCCGCTCCGGCCATTGTCATCCTTAATATTACTGTAGTTGCTCTCAAGTTTTATTAACTTTTCCCTGCACTAGCTAGCCAATCAGTGAACAGCAGTGTGTTCACGTTACGTGACTGTAGAGGAGTTTGGTCTTGTGGAAATACAAGTTGTACATCATTGATATCCACATTCACTCACCGCCACTTAGGCACACCTGTCCAACTGCTCGTTAACGCACATTTCTAATCAGCCAATCACATGGCAGCAACTCAATGCATTTAGGCATGTAGACATGGTCAAGATGATCTGCTGCAGTTCAAACCAAGCATCTGAATGGGGAAGAAAGTTGATTTAAGAGACTTTGAACATGGCATGGTTGTTGGTGCCAGATGGGCTTGTCTGAATATTTCAGAAACTGCTGATCTACTGGGATTTTCACGCAATACCATCTCTAGGGTTTACAGAGAATGGTCCGAAAAAGAGAAAACATCCAGTGAGCGGCAGTTCTGTGAGTGCAAATGCTTTGTTGATGCCAGAGGTCAGAGGAGAATGGCCAGACTGGTTGGAGCTGATAGAAAGGCAACAGTAACTCAAATAACCACTCATTACAATCAAGGCATGCAGAAGAGCATCTTT
The DNA here is from genome assembly GCA_036173005.1 of Crenichthys baileyi. Lineage (NCBI taxonomy): Eukaryota > Metazoa > Chordata > Actinopteri > Cyprinodontiformes > Goodeidae > Crenichthys > Crenichthys baileyi. The sequence continues at coordinate 86,129 of JAHHUM010000417.1, read as the reverse complement.
GAACGCACAACACGTCGAACCTTGAGATGAATGAGCTACAGCAGCAGAAGACCACACCGGGTGCCACTCCTGTCAGCTAAGAACAGGAAACTGAGGCTACAATTCGCACAGGCTCACCAAAATTGGACAATAGAAGATTGGAAAAACATTGCCTGGTCTGATGAGTCTCAATTTCTGCTGCGACATTCGGATGGTAGGGTCAGAATTTGGCATCAACAACATGAAAGCATGGATCCATCCTGCCTTGTATCAACGGTTCAGGCTGGTGGTGGTGGTGGTGTAATGGTGTGAGGGATATTTTCTTGGTACACTTTGGGCCCCTTAGTACCAATTGAGCATCATGTCAATGCCACAGCCTACCTGAGTAATGTTGATCATAAAGCACGAATCATCTCAGACTGGTTTCTTGAACATGACAATGAGTTCACTGTACTCAAATATCCTCCACAGTCACCAGATCTCAGTCCAATAGAGCACCTTTGGGATGTGGTGGAACGGGAGATTCGCATCATGGGTGTGCAGCCGACAAACCTGCAGGATCTGTGTGATGCTATCATGTCAATATGGACCAAACTCTCTGAGGAATGTTTCCAGTACCTTGTTGAATCTATGCCACAAAGGATCAAGGCAGTTCTGAAGGCAAAAGGGGGTCCAACCCGGTACTAGCAAGGTGTACCTAATAAAGTGGCCGGTGAGTGTATATATGGTAAGAGATACACCACCATCTGAACTATTGAATACAAGTGTCATGAGTCTAGAGCATTGACGAATCCCACATGCGGTCATTGTCGTTCTTACAGATTTATATTTGCCAAGTAATATAAGATGGTCTTGGTCTACCAAGAAGAATAGAATAGAATAGAATAATCCTCTTTTTGTTCCTCTGTAGAAACATTTTTGTGTGTCAGCAGCAACATGACATTCAAAAGGAAAAACATCCACGCTAAAAATAGGCATAACAATAAAAATAAATAAGAAACTGAATGAATCTATCACAGCAACAAACAATCACATCCTGGTTTATCAATCTGCATGCTAAAATTACCTGTCTCAGACACAGCTCTAGGATCTAATAATTAAGAAAATTAATAAATTCCTGAATTGTTTTATCACTGTAATTTCTCCCATTAATAGATGTGCGTTTGTGACCCCCATGAAAGCACCATCTAGATTTAATAGTGATCTATGCTCAACTAAACGTCTTCAGAACATGTGGTCAACAGCTAAACTTGACACCATGCTGGGAAGTGACTGCCAAAAAATGCCAGCGCACAAAGGGCAGTTGGAGCCAGAGCTTGAGTGTGAGAGTTCTTACCTAATGTCCATTCGGCATTGGCTCATTAAAGTCAGACACCCACAGGCTGGGTAAACGAAAGAGACCTATGGGCTTGCTGAGCAGATTTGTGTAACAGAGGGAGGGAGGGAGGAAGGGAGGAAGGGAAGGAAGGCAAAAAAGACAATTCTTTTTTGTAAGAAAGTGAGTGTGTAATATTTCAGCTGTCTTTAAGCGATTCTCTGCTTGTTCTCTCTGTGAGTTTTTTTCTATACACTTTCTGAAACTGTAATTATCCTTTTTAGCCTGCTCTCTGATCTGCCTGTAAAGCTTTAATTGAATTCAGGTCAGGTGATGCCCTGGGCGGGTTCCACTGCTTTGATCTCACAAAGTGTTTGCAGTCCTGGTTACTGTGGGTCAGGTCCTTTTGCCTTATAGACCTTATAGAGGTATAGTGGGGAACTCTTCTAGCCACTGAACAATGGATTAAATCTCCCACACTGTGGGAATTGGAGATCATCTAAAATCACTAAGAATATGAGAGGGACTTGTACCTTTCCAAGGATGCAGTCTAACTTGTTTGCAGACCTAAGCAGATAGGGTATTAAGGGTAAATGACTGCAGATGACTTGCAGCAGAGAGAACACAAACACCTCCCTTATCCTAGCTTCAAGCAAGTTTTCACATGACTCAAGTTTACAAAGAAGGCAAAAACAAATTTAATGTATAACATTTTTTAGCTAAGAGAAAACATTTTCAGTAACAACAAATCACAATTTAATAACCCAAATTTATTTATAAACAACAACTCACTTGTGGTAGCCAGGGGCAGAGAACACACAATGGCAAGTCAAATAGACTAGAATACTAATAAATGAAAATATGTCCTTCGCCAAGTCTTGATGCAAGGAGAAGATTTAATTGGAAGGGGGATCATTTTGGACAAGTTGGTATTTGAACAGAGAGAACTGATCGAGAACAGCTTAAAGGGAGCTGGACAATCTAAGTAACAGTCTAAGTGAGGGTAATGGGGGTGTGACTTTCAGTCTCAACATCTCTTGCAGAAAGAATGTGCTTGATTTCTGATATGGAGCAGAGATGAAAATAGATGATTTTAAACAACGATTTAATTTGCACGTCTGAACCAGAGTGAATTATTGACCCAAGAGTTTGGCATGGGGCCTGATGTGATGGGATAGGTTGGCAAGCTGAACTGAAAACCTGATAGAATCAGGGCAGCAAAAGAGGGCAGTATCTGTTCCTTCCTCATTCTGCTGATGTGACTTATAACTCACTTTGATAGCCTTTTCTGCAAGTCACGATACTTTAAATGGCATTGTTGGGCCACAGATCTATTCAAATCGAACTTCCTATCCACACAGGTGGCATCTGAGAATTAAACATCAGGAATAAATGACATTCTTTACGATTACGCTAAAGCTGTTTTAAATGAATGCCTGTCAATAAATGACAACGTTCACCTTATAGGAATAATCTTATTTTGCTAAATTAAAAAATCTAGAAGGCTTAAAACATTCCATAGCTACAATTAAATTCAACATTGATTTTTCATGTTCCAAGCAATGATTATGAACCTGTCTCCTATTCAGTGGAATGGCTACATGTTTAATGTTTATTACAAAAACTGCCCCAGTCATGAGATAGTATGGCTAAAATGGTTGTTGACATTTCTAAAACTAAGAGGTCTCTCAGAGGCATAATGGAGCTGTTTTTAAAAAAACAGGGAATTCCATTTTTCATGGTTCTCTCCGGGTACTTTGGCTTCCTCCCAAAGTCCAACAACATGACTGTTAGGTTCTTTGGTCTCTGCCCTTAGACAGGGGTGTTTGTGCACATGGTTGTCTGTCCTGTGTGTCTCTGTAGTTGTCTTGCCCTGTTATGGACTGGCAGCCAATCCAGGACGTACCTTGCCTCTTGCCCACTGATAGACAGCCTTGGAGAAACCCCAACCCAGCCATGTCTTATTCCATTAGAGATGGGGATGGAGAACCCCATGAGTAGAGCTGCAAGATGGTTGCATGACAGTTAAACTGCTTACACATGACCAAGTAAGGTGCTTTTTCTTGTTCTGTTATGGGGCTTCTGGTGATAAAGCAGATTCAGAATCTGAGTTTCATCTCACCTTTTATTTTATTTTCATTTCTTAGATGAAAGTAATTATTAGAACTAAATTAGAACTAGGCTAAAAAAGCAATTTCTTAAAGTTTTTTAAACTCCTGAAAAGTTTTTAGTTTAAAGATTTCTAATTTTAGTAGTGTTTGTTTCTTCATTATTAATAATTTCGTTAAGTCTTCAGTAGATATTAGATTATTTATGGTAAAATAGATTCATGATTCTCTGGTTACTGGTTTTTATTGTCTCTTTTTATAATCCTTAGTTGTTTGTTTTAGCCTTGATTTTAAAAACATTTTGAAACCTGAGATATAAACAGAGATACTCCTTGTGTTTCTTTTAATGTAATAAAGATCGTTTAAAGGAAAGGTAGGATTCATTCTTCAGATAGATGTTGATGTTACAAGACTGATTGATTTATAAATTTTAATCATTTCAATCTTCTTTGCTACAGGGTATACTGTTTCTAATGTACATATACAGGGTTTGGACAATGGAACTGAAACGCCTGTCATTTTAGTGTGGGAGGTTTCATGGCTAAATTGGACGAGCCTGGTAACCAGTCTTCATTGATTGCACATTGCACCAGTAAGAGCAGAGTGTGAAGGTTCAATTAGCAGGGTAAGAGCTCAGTGTTGCTCAAAATATTGAAATGCACACAACATTATGGGTGACATACCAGAGTTCAAAAGAGGACAAATTGTTGGTGCACGTCTTGCTGGCGCATCTGTGACCAAGACAGCAAGTCTTTGTGATGTATCAAGAGCCACGGTATCCAGGGTAATGTCAGCATACCACCAAGAAGGACGAACCACATCCAACAGGATTAACTGTGGATGCAAGAGGAAGCTGTCTGAAAGGGATGTTCGGGTGCTAACCCGAATTGTATCCAAAAAAACAAAACCACGTCTGCCCAAATCACGGCAGAATTAAATGTGCACCTCAACTCTCCTGTTTCCACCAGAACTGTCCGTCGGGAGCTCCACAGGGTCAATATACACGGCCGGGCTGCTATAGCCAAACCTTTGGTCACTCATGCCAATGCCAAACGTCAGTTTCAATGGTGCAAGGAGCTCAAATCTTGGGCTGTGGACAATGTGAAACATGTATTGTTCTCTAAAGAGTCCACCTTTACTGTTTTCCCCACATCCGGGAGAGTTACGGTGTGGAGAAGCCCCAAAGAAGCGTACCACCCAGACTGTTGCATGCCCAGAGTGAAGCATGGGGGTGGATCAGTGATGGTTTGGGCTGCCATTTCATGGCATTCCCTTGGCCCAATACTTGTGCTAGATGGGCACATCACTGCCAAGGACTACCGAACCATTCTTGAGGACCATGTGCATCCAATGGTTCAAACATTGTATCCTGAATGCGGTGCCGTGTATCAGGATGACAATGCACCAATACATACAGCAAGACTGGTGAGAGATTGGTTTGATGAACATGAAAGTGAAGTTGAACATCTCCCATAGCCTGCACAGTCACCAGATCTAAATATTGAGCCACTTTGGGGTGTTTTGGAGGAGCGAGTCAGGAAACGTTTTCCTCCACCTGTATCCCGTAGTGACCTGGCCACTATCCTGCAAGAAGAATGGCTTAAAATCCCTCTGACCACTGTGCAGGACTTGTATATGTCATTCCCAAGACGAACTGACTCTGTATTGGCCGCAAAAGGAAGCCCTACACCATAATAATTATTGTGGTCTAAAACCAGGTGTTTCAGTTTCATTGTCCAACCCCTGTAAGTTCAAAACAACATTTGTGTCATTTCTGGCTCCTGTGTATTAAAAAAGCCAAATATGGTCTCATATGATTATTAACATGGGAGTTCTAAACAAGACAAATTTAGAAATGTGTGGAGATTAACAAGGCAGCATTCTGAGCTTGAGGCAGTACTGTGATTTTGTAAAATGTCATAATGTACAAGAGTGAGGATTGCAAAATGATCTCAGTGTTACCAAGCAGGAAATCCAATTTCCGGTGGCCTTTTGTTTGAATATACCCAACACTAGAATAAATCAGGGTCAGTGCTTCTTTCTTTGCTCATGAAAGAACACATTAGGCTCGCGTGAAGAATTTTGAAATTATCACGACCAGAGACAGAGAACCCAAATTCAGACAAACAGAGTGATAAGTAAAAAGGTTTATTCAGAAACTCAGGATCAGAGAGCAGAAGAACAGCAGTCAGCTTCCAGGAACCACTTAGAACAGAGAGACTAGTTAGTGGCTGAATAAAACTCAGGATCTGCAAGGAGTTAGATAAAGCCACTAACCTTCTCAGTCTGGTGATGAGGCACAGAATCCAGAGGAGGAAGAGATCCAGACAGTTAATGAGGAAGCGTCCAACAGACTGAAGTCGGATTGGCGACTGATCCAAATCCTCCAGGGAACCAGCTGACGCTGTGACAGGACCACAGAGAGCTGTGATTGTCCTCTTGACAATAAGTTCAGGCAGACTAGAGAGCCAGGCGGACTAAGGCTGAATAAACCAGTGGCTAGGCTGAGACGTAAATCCAGGGACAAAAACAGGGTCGAATTCCAGGGCTGAGGCCTTCAGACAAGGGGCAGGCAGAGACATAAACCAGAGGCAGAAAACAGAGTCGAAATCCAAAATCCAATCCGTCAGACAAGGAGCAAGCAAGAGGGAATAATCCGTAAGGCAAGGCAAGGTCATGGAACGAGATCAGTCAGGAAGGAACGCTGGATAACTACTCACAAATGTTTTCGAAAATCTGGCACCGTCTGCCGGTCAGAGGGCTGTATATAACTGCAGCTCCACAGGTGTGTGGCATGACGGTGATTGCGCAGCAGCGCAGCAGCAGACAGGTGAAGCAGATGAGTTAATTGCATGAGTGAGAGCAGAGCAGGCAGACGGGCCAGAATCATAACAGAAATGTTGCAAGATTTTTTTCAGAATCTTTATGGAAGTATAGGTAGTGACACCGTGTTCATAATTGGTCCTTAATGTAATTCCTTCCTTCCTTGGTGTTGTCTGAACCTCACACAAGCTTAGCTGTTTTTTTTTTTTTTTTGATTTGTGGGAATTACCTTTTTGATTCCAGTTTTTTTCACAATGAATTTAATTTTAGCTGCCATCACATTTTAGAGCTGGCCATTTTACTGGGAGCCTGGTGTAGGTATCATAGATTTAATGCAGTTCATCTATAGGCAATTAAAGTGATGCATTTTACAGCTCTTTCATTGAGGCTTGAACTTAAAATGCCCTTTATAAAACAGATTAAACATCGGGATTATTTTAAATATGATAGAAAGGCATAAAACGTATGGGGCCCTCTGGTACCACTTGTAAATATGGGTATATAGGGTTTAAAATAAATACATTTTCTTTGACCCCAAGATGCCACTCTTTGCTGCAGTTCTCCAACAGTGAGTTTCTGGATATTTTTTTTTTACCTGTGTTAGCATCCTGCTTCGTGTGCGTGGTAGCAGGATAAACTTTAGTTCTTGTCCACACTTGATTGTCACAGATCTGGTGGTTTTACATGTTTTCTTTATTTCACTGGCGGAGGAAGTAGGAAGTAGGCAAGTTTAGGTCAGTAGCTATTTTCTTGTAGGCATTTATTGTCTTATAAAGATCAGCATGCCTCTTGCTTACTTTAATGGCATGTTTTCTGGTCCTTCCCATTTTTAAGAGTGGTTCACTGAAAGAGGGCGTCTGTGTCACGTCATATTTGCCTCCCAAGGAAACATGAAGCCAAATTGTTGTTCAAAATCACAGAAAATATGTCTGAACATAGAGGAAGTTTTGTGTTTATAAAAGCAAAAAAATATAACACATTTTTAGAAGAGGGTTTAGTTACATGGGATTAATTTGGTGATGAGCTGAAAACATGTAAAGCTCAGAGGAGATTTAAATTGCTCTTGAAGAAAAAAGGTAATAATTCCTACAAGAGTGAGGTGATTATGCTAATACTTTGTTCATTAATTGTTTATGTTATTGTTCAAATTACTAGGCAATAAACAGACTTTTCCCAGGCTGAACACAAACTTTAATGTATAATAATTACCCGCGGCGAACGTATTGCAGACAATGTCACCAGCTTGAATTTAGCAAAGATTTATATTCCGATTTATCAATTGAGGAGGGCGAAGTCTGGAGAAATGTTGTCTGAATAGTCTAGATAGTTAACAAACCAGCCCCCCACCCACTGATTTTAAAAGAGCTCTGTCATGAGGCCAGTCTGGCTGTTTTTACCGCTGTGATGAATGACCTGTTGTGACAAACAGCATAATTTGAAAAATTTCTGGCAGCATTCTGACAGTCGTAACCTTCTTACCAGCATTGTTACCATCAGAGGGGCAGGTTGCACCCTGGACAGGTCGCCAGTCCATCACAGGGCAACACAGAGACGCAGGACAAACAACCATGCACACACTCATTCATACCTAAGGGCAATTTAGAGGGACCAATTAACCTAACAGTCATGGTTTAGGACTGTGGGAGGAAGCCGGAGTACTCGGAGTTAACCCACGCATACACGAGGAAAACATGCAAATTCCATGCAGAAAGAACCTAGACAGGGAGTGGAACCCAGGATCTTCTCGCTGCAAGTCAACAGTAATACCAACTGTGCCACCATGCAGCCCAGGAACAAAGATTTTACTAAAAATAATTATTTCTTAATATTTCCCCCACTGAAAAGGTAGGATTTTTTTCCCCAAAGAGATTATCTAAAAGATGAGTTTATTCTACACATCTTTAGCAGGGTTGCCCGTAATTGTGGTGGACATTGGATATTGCTAGGGAAAGGTTGTAGAAATGTAGCAAGCTCAGTTTCCTTTTGAAATTAGACAAATGTATCAAAAATGTTTTTTGCATTGCACTTCAAAGTCCAGATCAGGCAGAAACTGTTATGCTGAGGGACTTACCTCTCCTTAGCCTATGACTAATGTCTTAACCTTTGTGTTCCCTGCAACTTGAAAATCGATGGAGATTAGGGAGAGACATAAGTGATTTGTATTGTGCTTTCAGCAGCATAGCACCTAGGTATCGGTTTCCCCACCCCCATGTTGGTGCAGATAGAATCGGAATCCTGAGGCAGAGCTTAACTGGAAGAGATTGGAATAACTGAGTTCTCATCCTTTCTGAAGTGTCCTCATGTAAATAAACTGACCCTACTAAAGCTGGTGGCTGATACGACTCTGTGTGGAACCAAACCCTGCATTATTACACACACCACAAAGGGGAGAGCTCTTTATATTAGGCTTTAGTCTTTTTACATAATAGAACCGCTGCTAGTTGAATTGGAGGCGTTTAGACAAAAAGCAAGAAATTTAAATGAAGTCATAAAAAAACAATTGATTTTTTTTTCCTTGAAGCTAAAGACAAACTACTGTGCTCTGAAAATAGTTTCTATCCCCTGAGATGCCCCAAGCAAAGCAAAAGATTTGCTTAGTGAAGTCCCTTTTGGTAATTACCTAAAAGATGACACAAAAAACACTGTGCTATATCTGGAATAACCCGTTGGAGAGTTAATACCACTGTATTATACATTGTTGCTGCTGCCTTGCGAGAGTATGCAAGTGCTTGGTAGAACCACGAAGAGTTGTTCTGAGTCCTCAGGGAAAATAATTAGCTCTTTTCCTCCTTTAAATTATACATTTGACTTGGATTGCTATGCATTTTGAAGCCTTTTGTTAGTTGCGATAGCTCATAGTCCAAATAGGATTGTGCTCCCTTGAGATGCACTTGGCCCTAAAAAGAAAATCAAAGTCCACCTTGCTGCTCAGGTACAGGGAGGACACTGGTAATAAACTATGTTTTTAAAGGTGACTGTGTAAGCTTTTTTTCTTATCACTGTTGCATAAGTATGACAGAAAATAAGGCAAAGATTGATGGTGCTGTTATCTTAAACTTGCTCAGGAGTTCCAGTTGTAAGCCAGTACTCTCTTTGAGGCTGCACATATGCTTCAGACACCTCTAAAAATAAATTTCTCTTCTACATTTGTAATAAGCTGGACTCATGGTCATTTGCTGTCTGTATACATATTATGCACATAGTCTATGTCATACTGCTGGAAAACAGCCTTTACGTACTGTGCCTTTTGTCTCATCACGGCCACAGACCTCAATCTATTTAATTGTGACTTCATGTGATGGAGCAAAACAAAGTAGTGCATGACACAATTTTGAAGTGGAAGGAAAAGTGTTGGGTGTTTTTCTACCTCCCCCTTTTCATTATAATACCCCTAAGTAAAACCTAATGCAACCAAATACATTCAGAGGTCAACTTATGACCTCTGAATGTAGTTGTGGAATGAGTTTTTCACAACTGCAAAACTATGAAGACATAGGGAAGGATAACATTAAGCAGAAAAGCAGCCAAGAGACCCTCTGGATGAGCTGCAGAGATCCATAGCTCAGGTGGGAGAATCTGAATAACGATATCTGCCCTTCATGGAAAAGTGTTTTTGTTACAAAAATCTGTCCAAAGCACATTGTGAATAAAAATGTAAATATGAAAAGCTGTTGAAAAAGAAAGCAAAACAAAAACAAAACAAAACCCTGAAATTACTTTCAGCCTATTTTTTTGAAAGACAGCAGTCAGATGCACTACTAAGCAAAATAAAGCATTCTGTATTCCACAAACAGTTACAAGCCAGATTTTTACAAATGTGTTTACATTAAGTAAAGCAGGAAAATGCTTTAATGTACTCCCTGTTTAATTTTAGTTGTTTACAAGGCATAAACTGTGGCTTACTTTTCAGTACATTCAAAGTTTACAAGTTTTTATTTATTTTTATTTATACCATATTCCTTCAAAGAAGTCCTGGTTTTCATAAAATACTTTAAAGGTGAAATTTGTGTGGCTACTCATTTGGATTCTTAATGCTTTGCTTTTCGCTTTCAGCTTGACATTTGATTAGAAATGTTGGAGTTATATTGCTTCCTGTGTGACTATCAGCATAAAAGCAGTCAAGTGTAGTTGTCAGTAATACATCTATCCAGGCATGTACTGAAAAAATAACTGTTATTTGGTTTGTTCATTGGGCTGGGATAAGGTGGAGCATCTTTTTCACCCCCTCAGGATACCATCCCTCCGTTCCTAAGTCTGAACTGTGCTGTGCTCATTCACTGACTGGAGCAGATGGCCTGGGAAGATAATGGCCTGTCTTTGAGGAGTACTAAACCTACCATGACTGCTTACATATGCAGAGCAGGTTGTCTAAACAGTGCAGAGCATAGAACTAGACTGATGTGGAATAAATTGTCAGAGTTGTTCTGTTGTCTGGTTCTGCTGGGCAAATATTATTTTTGCACGCATACAGGGAGCATGTCAACATGCAGTTTTTGATTAAAATATCTCTTATGCGTACCCCTTCCCTCCTTCCAAAAGGACAGCTCTTTGATGTGATGCAGCAAATAAACAAAGTGCAGAATAAATCACCAACTGAACACAACATTTCCTAATATTTTAGATGCCACCAGTCATTTTTTTTCCTTGCTAAATCCTAATCCCACAGAAACTGTGTCAGGATTATACACAAAAGGGACATTTTGGACATGGATTTTCACAGATGCATTAGTAAAGTCTTGCAATAGAGGCTGGCGTTTGAAGAGAAACCTCTATCTCCTTGTTGCTGCACTGGATGCAATGATGCTGAGCTCCACTTCATGTTAACACACATTATCTCCCTCACTGGGACAGCGGATAATTTCTCATTACTGTAGATGCTGGGAATTTTTATATATCGGCAAGAAACAGATGTCCAAGTCAGGAATATGCTGCTTTAAAAGGGCAGTTTCACATGTCAACAAGCTACTCAAAACAACACGAAACAAATGCTGTGTGCTCATTGGCAGCATGGGGCTTTCAGACAGTGATACAGAGGACTGGGACTGCTTCAAACAATGAGGATGGTGGTTCTTTTTATCATCACACTGCCCATTTTACCCTGGAACTAATTGGAGCCCACAAAAATAAAACTGCAGCTAAAATAATCATAGTCATTGACAGTATTCAAACACCACTTTGGTCACCTGCAGAAACAAAGATGTACCCTTTGGTAGAATTGAATTATGAGTTTCCTTTACATTTGCTTATCTACCAGAAGCATTGCTAAGGCTGCAAAACTATCTTCTGGCGATCATGTAACCATCTCATCCTGAGATTTGTAACACATATGATCAATTTTCCTTTAAACAGATTTGGAAAAAGGCAGAGTTTCTATTTTTCTCATTGTGTCTAATCTTGAACAGAAAATGCTGAAAATCTGTAGGACCGGGAGCTGGAGTAATGCGTTTTCCCAGTCCAGTCTCAACAGTGGGAGGAAAGCTAGACCACCCCCTGGGGTTTCTGAGTGGCTAAAATTAGAACCTCTAAACTAAAGAATCTTGAGAAACCTCCCAGAATCTGACCAAAGTACCTTTTATTTTCCTCAAATGTCCTATGTGGGGCATAGTAGGTTGGAGTCTGTCTGACAATGGAAATCCCATCATTATCCCATTGTAATAAGGGACTATCTTTTTCCAGTTTTTGCATTTTTTGTTTCTCCATCTTTTTTCCCTCATGAGTCAAGCACAGATATATACTATGTAGTTCAACATTCGCCCCCTTACAGATTTCTTCTGTTTTTGCTTTGTTGTCAATTCAATCAATTCAGTTTATTTATATAGCGCCAATTCACAACACATGTCGTCTCAAGGCACTTCACAAAAGTCAGGTTCATACATTACAATCAATCCTAATCATTGAACAGTGCAGTCAGATTCAGTTATTTATTCAAATTGGATTAAAAGTTTTTCTATCTAAGGAAACCCAGCAGATTGCATCCAGTCAGTGACTTGCAGCATTCACTCCTCCCGGATGAGCATGTAGAGACAGTGGACAGTCACTGGCGTTGACTTTGCAGCAATCCCTCAGACTGAGCATGCATGTAGCGACAGTGGAGAGGAAAAACTCCCTTTTAACAGGAAGAAACCTCCAGCAGAACCAGGCTCAGTGTGAGCGGCCATCTGCCACGACCGACTGGGGGTTTGAGAGAACAGAGCAGAGACACAAAGAGAACAAAGAAGCACTGATCCAGGAGTACTTTCTATGGGAAGGAAAAGTAAATGTTAATGGATGTAGCTCCTTTAGTCGTTTCATCTAGAAAGGAAGAACAGATAAACTCTGAGCCAGTTTTCAAGGTTAGAGTCTGAAAGAGAGCACATATAATTAGTTACAGTAAAAGCTCAGTCAATCGTCATGTCTAGGAGAGAGAAAGGGTTAAACACTGAAAGACAGGGCCATGTGGATCATCGGTAGAGGGTGAGCATTAAGTTGTTGCCAGCAGAAGCTCGGACGATGCCCCTCTCCAGAAAGGTGTCACAGTTAGATACAGAGTCAGGCCAGGTGTAGCTTCTAGGAAGAGAAAAGAGAGAGAGCAAAGTTAAAAGCTGAAATAACAGCAAATAATGCAAAATTAGAGACATATAATGCAAAATTGGAGACAAATTTGTCACAAATCAAACAAATTTTAACATCTGATAAAATTAATCTAAAGTACAGAAAGCAAGTACATCATCAAGATAAGTTTTCACAATGATTATTTTATTTTTTGGCACAGTCCTGAAAAAAAGCTAAATGAAAGTTTCCGAGTGGCCTAGCCAAAGTTTGTACTTGATGCTCTTGCTTGACTTTTCACTGTAAAAACTGAAAGCCCGCTTAGGTTAAATGCACTTATTTTATCTTTTAAACTCCACCTGTTTTAATGAGTTTTCTTTTACACAGAAAGTAAGTTTATGTGTTTTCTGATGTTTAACTTCTAATAGAACATTTTCCTGACTGTTATTAAGCTTGTCAGAGGCGAGACCATGCAAATGTCAAAGTTGACAGTATTCATAGTTTTAAGGCAACTGTTAAATTTTCTTTTCTAGGTTAAGAGCCATACAATTTATTACAGTGTAAAGGATTAGTTCAGACTTTTTTAGGTGAGTTTCTGTGAAGGTATTATTAGTAGTATTTGATACAGCTGCAGGCTAAGCCAAGGTAAGCACACATAGGAACACAGACATTATTGGGCTGAAAAAATAACCTAACTTAAGAATGTTCCTTTTGTAAATTGTGGACTGTTTATGTCCACTAACACAGTGTTGTATCTCACTGATATGAACAATTTCACTTTGGTCTATTTTAAATAGCTGAAATCAGCCACAACAGAGATTGTAGTTCTGGCTAGCTATTTAGTCAGCTAGGAAACCATTACCAATAATAATTTCACAGACATTATTATTGGTAATAGGGTGGCACAGGGACATTAGGTTTCGGGATAATCAGTTTTTGACAATGAGCCAAGTTGGTTTGGATCGCATTTTTCCCTTAATAATAAATGAAATCATGATATAAAAACTGCTTTTGGATTCACTCAGGCTATCTTTGTTAATATTAAAAATTATTTCATGACCTGAGACATTTAAAAGCAGAAAAAAATCTGTATGGGAGCAAATACATTTTCACAGCACTGTACATAAACATACTGTTCACCCTTAGTAATTTTGTTAATGATAACATGTTTAATCCACTTTACATTTTTACAGAATTTCAGAAGATTACCTTCAAATAGACTCAACATTAAAATATAATCATAATTAAAGCTTTTCATCTTTGCGGGCAATCTCACTCCTGTATGCTGAGAAACTGTGACTGATAACCAGAGCACACAGTGGAAAAGAGTCAGTCTGTAACCACCTGACTGGAGGGACTTTATAATGATAAGCCTATCGAAGAGGTAAAGCCATAACTTTTCCATCCCTACTTTAATAACAGTGATTCATATGCTTCCTCCTCTGCCCAGGCACTTATGATCAGTGCTGGAGTTATACCGTCCTTTTTGTTTTTCTACATTAGCACGCCTCTAGAAAAATACAGTTTCATGGTTGGCTCCTGCTCCAGAAGCTTGGAGAACATAAAAGATGTATTGTTATGGTGTTTTATGCGCATAAAACTGACAGGACATCAGTTCTGCTTCTCTTCACTGACTTGCAGGTGGGAAATTTTGCTTTGTTGGCAAATAATCTGCCCTTAGGACATGTACAGACAGGCAGCCCAATCAGCATTATTATATCACAGCATGTTCCTTTGGAAAAAAAAATAAATACTGGTCTGCTTCAGAATGGAAACATTTCACATGATAAATAAACTTTTTAATAGACAAAGAGTTTAATTGGTATTCACTTTGCATGTTTAAATTTTGTCTGCAAGGCACTGAGTGGGAAATCAGTGCCATGACAAAGATGTAAATCAGCTGAGCAGCAGGCAGAGAGTTACATTTATCAATGTTTCATGACCGCCATCTATTTTAGTGGCAGACTGGCAAACTTAGAGCAGAGAAACATTCGCAACAACCAGATACAAAAAGCCAATCCACAGCACTGAGGGTCATAATAACTGCCTTGATTTAGCCTGAATCAATATTTTTTATGTAGTAAACATTTAGTAGGAAAAAAACAACCAGATTAAATAAATTATTCAGGAGGTTTTTGTCAGTGTGGAAACCTGAATGTTCTTTTCTCATTGTTCAATTCACCATAATGAGGTAAATTCTTGTTGATTTGAGTGCTTGAGGGGTTTTGAGGGTGAAAGCTAATATCTGTACAAAAACCATCAAACACTCAAACAGTGGGCAGATTTGCTTTTACAAGCAGGAAAAAGGTAAATTATTCCTTATCTCTAATTAAATTTGTTTATTAAGACAACCTAAATCACCTACGTTTTAGCAGTAACTATATTTACAATTTGTATTTTTATTATTATTTATTATTATGGGAAATTTGATAAGAGTAAAACAGTCTGTTGTACAATAATTTAAGTATTTGCACGATGTGAAAATATCTTTGTGTAGGTTGTCTAAATCTAAGAAATTCAGGAAGTGACCTTTGTGTGTGTCATGGTGTTGTGTTGCCAAGATCAAATTATGGGGGATGGCTTGTGTCAAGGTAAGCTCAAAGTGGTATCTGTAAATAAAGTGTGGACTTTCATCCATTTATTCATTGCCCTTCAGATCACGCCAAGAGTAAAACCCAGATATAGTCCTAAGGGATTGTGTCCAGCTAATTTTGAAGGATTGTTACATGTTCCCAGGACAGGAAGATATAGTAATAATACAACAAAAACCCCAGTGAATTCTGGGTCTGGCCCAGGGTCTTCTTTCAGTGGAAGATGCCAGAAAAACATACAAAGGGAGGTATTAAGCAGGTCTACTTAGATCACGGAACCATCTCAGAAGGCCTTCACCTTGTGCTTATCAGAGATTGGTTGCATAGCTAAAAGGTCCAGTAGAGGAACCCAGACATTCCTCTTCCCAACAACACTCTCTTGCTCATTGTGAGGGATCAGAAGGATTCAGAAGGAGACAAAATGGATCCATAGCCCCTTGAGTGACTTCAAGGTCTGCCCAAATGTAAGACATTTAGGAGGCATCTGATTAGACATCCAAATTACCTCAGTTAACTCATTTCAGTACGGAGGAGCAGTGGCGCTGCTGTAACCCCCCCAACCCCCTCCCCATTGCTCATAATGAGTCAGGTTGCCACTTTAGCCATTTAAGAACTGGTATTCCCATATGTTCCTCTTCTGTCACTACTGTTTTCAGCTCATCCTGAAGAGACATAAGCATTCACAAGCTATGACATATATTCTTCTTAGCTTTGTGAGACTTGATGGAGCATGAAACATCAAGACATCCTGAAAGCATTCTTATCAGATGCCTAAGCTACAGTATCTGGCTAAATTTTATTAAGAGGAACAGAAAGTCCCACCTGAAATGTAGTTACCTACACTTCATAGAAAGGTAACATCAGGCACTTTTTTGTTTTTCATAATTAAGGTAAACATAATTAGTTTACAACCATAGTAGAGATTTGGGATGTAGATTCAATTGTAAATTTACAGCTTTACCTTACGATTACTTGCTGCTTCACCATTACAGACTGTAACATCTCTACAGACACAGCCTATAAAGTCTGCCTCCTACTTCATTCTACTCCAAGAAACTTCAGGAAAGTTCGGTCTGCTCCTAACTAAGATTTGACAATGCATTTTTCAGCAATGCACTATAGACTAAGATATGAACGTTGTAATCCCCACCCTACTTTCACACTTAGCTGCAAATCCAAGTAGGGTCTGTTGGAAGAACATGCTCTACACAGATGGTGACTCGGGTCTGCAACTTAGACTTGAGTCACACTTAATAAATACGAAGACTATGGACTTGACTTAGATTCATGATCGAATTACTTGAGACTCAACGCGAGTTTGCAGATTAGGACTAGAGTAATAAACAAACTTTATCTAATGTAATCAGAGGTAAAAGTAAGAGGGTAAATATAAATTGAGTCAATCATTAATGTTGCTGCAGTTACTGTAGGGTATGAGCATGTCTGATTATCATGAAAATTGGTTCTCTGTAATGTTTCTTAACAGTACATTGGAACAAAAGTAGTTACTCGTAGCTTCTAAGTTAGTCTTTATTTAATGCTACCATTGAGTAAGCATTTAATGGCTAAAGCGATGCCTAATTCATACTTTCTAATCCGCTCTGGTGTCTGCCCAACCACAAAGCCTGTGTCATGCAAATTTCGTCATCAGTGCCCGCCACCTAGGATCTGCTAGGATTCTCTGTGTATGCCCCTGTGCAGGCCAGATTGGTGTGACCGCTTTGGCTTTGTTCAGCGGAGGTAATAACCTCAACCATAGGATGGTGTCAAACAGACAGCAGATAAAGAAATTGACGAATCAGATCATGAGGAGAAGAAGAAAAACAATGACAAAGTTTGTTTTAAAGACAGACATTATGGAAAGATCTTTGGTTTACCTAATGTGAATAATATGTCTCTCAGGGACAACCAAGAGATCATTTTGGTCTTTCTTTTGGGTTCATTTCTTTTTTCCTCCTCTGAGAAGACTTTAAACCAATGCATTATCACCCTCTATGTGGGACGTTCATGACAGTGGGTAATTTCAGAACAAAACAAATTTAACCTCACTGTTAGGCTGGCGTCATTACAAAGACACTTCTGGGTCTTCAAAATGAAAGCACTTCTGGCTTGATTTTATTTAGAAATTTGACATTAACAGGTGTAAACCTATTTCTAACAAACATTACATTTTATAAACTTTCAATAAAGTCAACATTTAACAGACAAAAAACATGTCTGTTACATGTTGAATTGAATGTTCAGAAAAGACATAGATGTTAAAAAAATCTGTTTAAAGATCCTGATTTAAATTTATAACGTACCACATTGTCTTTTTCAGGCAGACTGGACACCATGCATCTGATGTGACCACTGGCACCCTATGGCACTAAGAGAAAAATATAATCTGCAAAAAAGCAGGACAAAATTCAAAACCAACCGAACAGGTGATTAAATCCTAAATGATCTATCCAGAGGGTTTATGAACCAAATCAATGACACAGCGGAATCTTGGTAGAGGTAACACTCACCAGAAGCAAGGCTGTGTTTGACAAGAACCTTGTTGTCCATATCCACATCCCAAACCACCTCAATATGACACCACAACACAAAGACAAAAGCCTTTTCCAAGTTAATGAAACAGGAAAATTTGTCAGGTAAACTACATTGCATGGATAAATATTTTTGCAGAGCTGAAGAGCTACCTTTGCAGAAATGTTATTTTTTTGCAGTGCAGTGTTCAGCAAGCCAGGATAAAAAACATTTTTTTTTTATATATATTTTTTGGTCAAATTGTGATTTAAATTTTGAATAATTAACCCTCAAATAACATTGAAAGTCTACATAATCAGAAAAAAGTAGCATTATTATTTTTTCAATCTATAAACCTGAAATCCATTCACCCCTTTCTGGCTTTCTTGCCTCTGAGTACAGTGATTAGCTATTTAGCTGAAATTAGACTGGCTCTAATTTGCTAATGACCTGCCACACACACACACACACACACACACACACACACACAGCCATACTGCTTACTAAGCACAGACACCCAGCCAATGTGAAGCTAAAGTACTGTACCCATAAATTACACAGCGAAGTGCATAAAATTTGAATAAACCTCTGTTGCAAAAAGAATCACAAGTCAGTACAGTCAAATGCCATTGTCTCCTGACTTGCAAAACTCAAAAGTTCACTGGCTGTTTTTTTTTTTTTTGCTTATCTAATAACAATCACCTCTCAAGTGCATGACCTTTCTGAGAACAGGGATCAATACAGCATGCCATAAAGCTGCAAGCTACCCACTGTTTACCTTAGCGTATCTTTCACCCATTTAAAAAGGTCAGCAGACTCTGTTATTCTGATAGGGCTAGAATCCTGCCCTTTCATTTTTGGATTGATCCGAAGGGCACTGCAAAATGGAGTCTACTTGCACCGGCAATCAGTCTTCCCTCTGTGCCATTTTCAATTTTTGGCTATGCTTGTAATTGTCTATGTACATAACAGAGTTCATAGGTGTGCTCTTTTCTTTGGTACAGTTGATGTGTTGCAACACTTCTCAAAGCCATGGGTCAAAATGGTGTTCTATCATCACGCAGCTTCAGCTTCTCTTTGAAGGTCTAACAAGTTCTTCTTGCAAACCGGACTCTGGTTTGGTTTGTGTGCAAAACACTGCAGAGGCTGTAGTTGTGGGGGAAGTGGCAACAGCGGCAGCTATTGAAGTTAGGGAAGAATGAAGGCTGGAGATTAGGATGTTCAAACATAGCTGTCCTGTGCAAGCCTTGATATGACTGCACCTGGGAACAGACTGTGTGGCGACAGGTTCCCAGAGTCCAGGAGAGGTATTATCAATGCAATAAAACAGCCCTAAAAGGGCCAAAGAGACTATTTCCTGCCATTAATGAATGCATGACACTCTTCATTGCAAAATAGTCCTGATTTCCTGTGCGGAACAAAATATCACCAGTATGTATAACTAAGGTTGGTTTGTCTCCTGATATCTGTTTGTATAAACATCAGCTTTAGAGGACTATGCAGCAAGATCAAACTAATGCCTTTTGGTAGGTGCCCTTTTGCTGAACAATCTAGTTGCACTGGCAGGAATGATTCATGGTTTTGCACAGCAGAGGTTAGCATTTAACAGACTGTTTTTATTTCATAAAATTGCATTGGCCCATTAAATCCTTTGTAACAGCGAGACACTGAGCAAATGTCAGAAAGAATACCCTAACTTTAAGCTTGGCTGCAATGCATTGAGCTAAGAATTACATGAGCATAAGTGAGTGCAAAGATAATGGTGGAGAATGTGGGAATAAATGCTTTGGTCAGTTTTGTGCAGTCAGGTTCCTTCTCACACACCTCTGTGTTTACAATACTGTAAGCATCTTTTAACAAAAAATCTATTGTTTCATAAATGTAGTTGGTAAGCCTTCCCACTATAATTCTATCAAATACAGTCAAATCAGCTACACTGATCTCTGACATTCACACTATTTTATGTTGTTTAGTATTAATCTTTTGTTTAGATGTTTTTGCTGATTATCAAAAGCTAATATTTGCTCAGTTCTGAAATCTGAATCTGTTTAGACCTATAGATTCTATAGTACGTAAGTGACACAAACCTACAGAAAAGGAAAATGAAAACTATGTACAACGTACTCTGGAGAGTAACTATAATGGGAACACTGAATTGAATACTCCCATCACATAGTTCTGCTCTGCATTTCGGTGCTATAGGAAGATGCACAGCCTAGCTTTGAATAACTTACCTTTCAAAATTTCCTCCCTTTGCATTTGGCACGGCAGCATGCACACTTTGATTATCAGCTAAGACAGCTTGCCATGAATTTTTTGGACATGTATAAAAATTTCAAAGCACAAATGTTGCAACTTAAAGAAGTCATATACAACTACAGCTCCAAAATTTAAAATATCATGAAATTTTTTGTCACTCATTTCAGAAAGTGAAACTGATATTTAATTCAGATCCATTAAACACAGAGTAAGACATTTCAAGTCTTTATTTCTTAATATAAGCATATGAACATGATTTTGATGATGGAGACCCAACTGAAAAGCCATCTACAATGAGGACAGAGCAGACAGTACTTCTTGAGGAAGTTTAGATTCTTCATTGTTTGCAGCAAGATGCTGCATATATTGTACAAGTCTGTTTTGAAGAGTGCAATGTCGTCTGCAATCATCTGTTGAGGCAGCATCAGAGCCAGTGACTTCAAAAAGCTCAACAAGCTGATAAAGAGGGCTGGCTCTGTTCTGGGCACTGCTCTGATGCCAATGGAGATGATGGTGTAAAGAAGGATTCTTATTAAAATAAAGAACAGTATGGACAAATAAGCAGTTAGTTCAGTCAGATGCTTCATCAGATCTGATGTAACACAGACTACTACAGGAGATCCTTCCTACCCACAGCCATCAGCACAAACAACAACCCTTTTAAAACATTTAATTGTTTAAGAATCAAGATATTTTACATATAGACTCACCAGCCAATTTATTATGTACACCTTGGAAGTAACGGGTTGGACTCACTTTTCAGGTTTTGGTCCATATCGACAGGATCAAACCAGGCAACATTTTTCCAATCTATTATTATCAAGTTTTGGTGACCCTGTGTAAATCACAGCATCAGTTTCAGTCCATAGTTGACAGGAGCAGCACCCACTGCGATCTTTTGCTGCTGTAGTCCATCTGCTTCGTGGTTCAGCGTGCTGTGCATTGGTATTCTGCATCCATTGGTTGTAACATGTGTTTAGCTAAAGTGCTTTTCCAACCTCTCAAACCCGTTTGCCCATTGGACAACAAAAGATGGTCTGTGTGGAGACCAGCAGTTTCTGGCTGAACGGAATATATTGACCAGCCTGTCTGCATGTCTAGATTTCTAAATGTATTGAGTTGGTGCCATTTGATTTGCTGATTCGCTATTTGTGTGAACAAGTAATTAAGTAGGTGTATCTAATAAAGTGGGCTGTGAGTGTAGAGGCCCTAAAATGCAGCTGTTCATGAAGTGAAACTGTGATGAGACAGATGTTGATCCTGGTTTGAACTTCATTACTGTGCAAACCACTTCTTTATGAAGTTACACAAAAAAGGCAAGAGGGTATGTGAAAACCAGAAAGGAAAGATCAAGTGTGCAGCAGTGAAATTTCTGATATATTTAAATCCAATATTTTTATAAGGGATCAGATATACATAAATTAATGTCAGGCAGAATTCCAGCGGAGCGAGAAACTGATAAAGTAAGATAGTACAATTGACAGACTGCTGTGACTAATCTCAGGAAAAGCTTTCATCTACAGTTTTTAAGCCTGCAGCATATTTCAGGTGAATTAATGCAAGAGAGAAGAAAAAACTGACAATTTTATACTATCTTCTTTGGAGTTGTAAAATGACAGGCCATTTTCCACTATGCAAAGTTTCTTTTAGACAGGGTTTTTAAGGACTCTGATACCTTTCTAATGACGGTTATATATTTATATAAAAAAACATGCTGGTTAAGAGTTCTACCAGTAGATGAAATAAGTCAGCATGTTTAGTCTCTGAGCGTAATTGATGAAATGCTGTTTTACTTGTAATCATTTTGAAACCGTGCTCGGTAATGTTCCCTGGAACAAAATGCTGTTAAAGTCAGCCCGCCTGCAGAGAGAAGCTGCTTCAAATTTCTGTCAATGTGGGGAAAAAAAATCCACATATTTTCTCCTCCTCCCTTGTCTCTTGTCAGCTGGAAATAACAAGGGGAATATTCCATCACTTGTCTCATTTTCTTGGCTTGCCCTGTGCTCTTCCCAGGCAGGAAAATGCCAATAAAAGAATATTGAACCAGATAACACAGTATGACAGTGTTGCTTTAGTGAAGTGTCAGTGACATTACAGAGGATTGCTGCCGAAAGTGGGAAATCCAATCTGCCTCTGATTCTCCATTGAGCCAACACCCGCAGCCCACCGAATGAATCATTTGAATTCTTTGATTAGTCTTCGTTTTCTCCCGACACCCCTGGTATCGAAGGCAAACTGCAGAGATCCAGACCTGAAGGAGGGAGACAAGAAATTGTTATACTTGGATAACGTGCTGGAGATGTAATGCGGTACTGAAGCATTACAGAAATAAGAAATGGGTTTTACATTGGCTGTGCACAGATTAATACACAAACAGTAACATCTACTACCTGAGGGAATAAGAGTCTTATAGGTGCAACTCTTTTTGAGAGTTGCACCTCTTTTTGGGAAGCAAGAAAAACCATTAGGAAGATGCTGAAATATTTATAAACTATAATATAACCATTTTATCATGCACAGTAAATAAATGATGAAAATTATAATGGCCTTTCAAACTTAGTAAAATTAAAGCAAAGATTTTGTCACATTTTATCACAGTCTGAGAGAACCACAGACTGGGGAGTCGATGGGTCGGGCGAATACCAGCAAATCAAAAATACATAATATAAGTAATATTTTACATGGCTGCATGGGCAGCCCAGGATGTTATTTTTATCCTCATTCGTTTGGTTCCTCCCAGTAAATTGCCCTTGGCCAGTGAGACAGAGAGTCCAATCTTTTGCCCTTTTGAAATTTATGACACGTTTATGTCCCCAGTCTCTGTTTTCTTTCCTTGTATGAGTGGCTGGGATTCTAGCCTAGAAGTTTTGGGGTCATTGTTAGACAAAACAAACTGCTCTAATATACATTTATTCATTTCGCAGATGCTAATGCTGTGACCCATGAGTCACTGGGAGGACAATGCTTCTGCAACAACAATTATATGTATTAAGATCAGCCATATGGTGATATATTTCTTTTGTTTTGCTTTTTAAGAGGAAACAAAAGAAAACAAATGCATGCTTTTCAGTCTTGCAGCATATTTCTGACAAAGTAATATCCAAGCAAAGCATTCATTCGTTTTCCTATCTACAATGTCTTGCAAAAATAATTAAATCACTCGAACCTTTTCATATTTTGTCATATCACAACTGTGAACAGTGCATTTCATTGGAATTTTACGTTATAGACTAACAAATTATTAAATAACTCTGAAGTGGAAGGAAAACAATACATGGTTTTCAAATCTTGATAAATAACATGTTGAAATGTTTTATATATGTAAATGTATATAGCCTCTTTTACTCCGATATCTCTAAATAAATTCCAGTGCAAGTAATTGCTTTCATCAGTTACCTATATAAAAAAAAGATTCCATCTATTTATTTTAAATCACTAGAAAAATAAAACCTTTCATCAAACCAAAATTTTACTTTTTGATCTACATGCAAAACACTGACACTTCACATCACCCTGAACACACCATCCCGATGACACATGGTGGTGGCAACTTCATGCTGTTTGGATGAAGCTGGTCAGAGTTGATTGGACAATCACTCTAAACATACAGCCAGAGTAACAAAGGAAATGTTTAGATCAAAGCATATATGTGTGTTAGAATTTACTGAACCTAAATCCAGAGAAAATCTGTTGTAACAACAGAAAATGTGATGTTCACAGATGCTTACCATTCAATCTGACCGAGATTGAGAATACACAAAAATGGCCCTTTTACTCTGGATCACTTTGACGCAAGGATTATTCTATAAGATGAACGCATATGAACGGCACACTTTTCAGATTTTTGTTTGGAAAGAATTTGAATTTTCATTCCGCTTCACAATTCAGCACTACTTTATTAGATAAAAGCTCAATAAAACACAACTGTTGTTGTTAATGTGGAAAAGCTTAAGGAGACTGAATACTTCTGGTAGGCATTGTAACTGAGGTTGCGCTGTGACATGTTTGACATGTTTTGACATCTTTTTTGGTCATTAGTAAATGACCAAAAAATGTAAGTCAGTCAGTGTGTATTTACTGTTGTTGAAGCTGCTCCTTGATCTTAAAAGAGAGACATTATCTTGATATTTAATAAATGTAACCTGTGTGAGATTGAAAAAACATCTGCTGTTTACATCAGTTCCCAGGTATTGAAAATTAATAAATTGTTCCACTTCTTGGTCTCTTATAATTCATAACCTAAATACAGATGCTGTAGTGCTGTCTTTCATCCTCAATCTCAGGATCAGCTCTTTAGTCTTACTAACACTGAGGTCAAGCAAGCTGCTGCCAGACCAAGTGGCAAGATGGTCAACATGCTGAGAGTGGGAGGGCTTGTTAAAATCCTTTAAGCAAGTAACAAGGACCATGCCATTTGTGTGTTTAATTAATGAGAGATCATTCTTTTTGTATTTTCCTCATTTCAATATACTGAAAAGAACAAAGGACATAAAACACTTCCCTGTGGAACACCTAAGACAAGGCAAACATGGAAAGCTTTGTCCAAGCTGAAGGATATTGATTACTATATAATAGATGTGATGAAATGCCTCTGAATGGATAATTGATTGTCTAAGAGTAATATAAGAGACACTGAGTGTCAGTTCTCTGGAAGAGAGAATCCAACATCAAAGTTTAAAGCAGTTAGAAATACAACAACTGATGAAAATGTTTGTGCTCTATTAAAATGAAATAGCACATTTATAAGTTCATTACTAAATCCGTCAATCATTTCCTATTATGACAATAACCTGGAAATTTATTTTGAAAAAAGAGAAAAAGATGTCCTATTTGCCGTTTCATTTTGTGATAGACAGGCAGGAGCCTCATTGAGAAACACCTTTTTCTTTCTTGGGCTCCTTCAGAATGGAAACCAGCACTTGTTATTCCTGGAAAGCAATTTCAACATGAATTAGAACAATGAGCTGAAAAACATATTTTGAAATGGTATATTAAAGAGGTCAAATTGAAAATGAGGGTCATATAAGCAAGAATATGCTGTAGAGATGGAGAAATTAATCAATCTTTGTGGATTTGCAAAGTAAATATAGAAACAGGCATGATAAATTCCTCAAGTGTCAAAAAGCTCACTGGATGCAATAATTATAGAGGGTTAATGTTACAACAGAGACAATGAGAATAATGGATCTTATTCAGATCTGAGGATTGACTGTTCAGCATTATATTTATTAAGTTCATGTGTGCAGTACTGTGTAAAAGTTTTTGTGCCTTCAAGCAGCATTACATCTGGAGTTCTGATCAGTAGCTCTACTTTCTGAAGGCCTTTAGAAGCCTTAAGTGGACCTTTGTTGCTTTTTCATAATTTCCTGTCTAGTCCTTGAACGTTTACAAGTGAAGAACAGTAGGAGAAAATGTTACATTAGAAGAACAGTGGTTGAGTCTTGAGAAAATCATGCAATGTTTACACACAGGACCCAAGAGCTGCATCATCCGTCAGCTGATCATCTACCGCAAAATAATTCAAACCCCTTGAACATGTTCACATTTTGTCTCATTAAAACCTCAAACAATGTCTTGAGATTTTGTGTGACTGTCCAACACAAAGTACATACTGATAAGAAAATGATTTTATGCTGATTATTTTTCTCTCTCCCCTGTACTCTCATACCCCTAGATACAATCTAGTGCAACCAGTTGCAATTCAAAGTCATATTAAATAACCGGCATGTAATTTAATCTCAGTATAAATCCAGCTGTTCTGTGAAAGCTGCAGCGAACAAACAGCATCATGCAGACCACGGAACACAGCAGGCAAGTCACGGAAAAAGTTGTAGAGATCTTTCAAGTCTGTTTTTATGTTAAGGCAATTTTCCAAACGTCAAACCCATATTGATATATTTAAAGGGCCCAGTCAAATCCAGACCCAAGTCCATCTAAGAATCTATGGCAGGACTTTCAAATTGCTGTTTACAGATACTGCATATCTAATCTCACTGAGCTAGAGCTGAAAAGGATTTCCAGTCTCTAAATATACGAGGCACACCACAAAACACTTGCAGCTGTATTTGCAGCAAAAGATGGTTTTACAAAGAACTGACCCAGGGGCTCTGAATACATATGTCTCATTTTTTAGATTTGTATTTCTAAGAATATTTTAAAAGCATGCATCTTTTGTCTTCCACTTCACAATTATTTGTTTCTTTGTGGGAGTTTATCCAAGACCTTCTGCAGTACTACAGACATATCTAAAACACTTTAAAAGATGACCTGATAGTCTTAGAAGCATAATATATAAAGCCAAGTGATAAAACAAGCTCTAACACAGCAGCATATGTGCAGTGGAATAGTCCCAAAGCCTTCATTTAAAAGTAGCCTCTAGTCATTTATGAGTAATTTTCATCTTTTTAATGAGAAATAATCTGCCGGGTGTTCCCTCTGTATAATCTGGAGCCTATTGGCCACCAAATGGAACTTCCTGATTTGTGTGTCATAGTTTTTGTTGCCGACTTAACCCACATGCAGAGACTCTCGGAAACAAAAAAAGTTCTCTTTAATTTTTACTGCAAAACTCAAAACGGAGGAACTGGCACCAGATGATCAACAAACCAGACCCCGACGCTGCATGAAACAAAGGGAACAGGTGAGAAACTGAACCTCAGAGTGTGACCTAGATGATTCAAACAGCTTACAGATCTGGCCAGAGGATCCACCAGGGAGAGGGGCACAGAGTCAGAGGGCGGTGGGACCAGCCTGCCAAGTTCCATAGCAGCCGGAGAGGGACACCAGAGGACCTTGGATCGGCAGCCGGGTTCAGTCCAGGTTCAGGGGAAAATCCGCACACGACAATGATGATTCAGGGTTCAGCTTGACCGATTTCGAAACCAGTACCTGGAGCAGGCTGGACAGGAGGAGGTTAGTGCAATTCTTATTCCAAAAAAACAGATACTCTCACAAAACATTCAGAAAGGTTTCAGAGCTGGCCAGAAAGATATACCACAGAGTGCAAAACACTGAGGCAACGAAGTTCTAGCAATCCATCCTCTTTAAGCTCCCTGACTGATGAGTCAATGAGCCACACCTGTCACCCCTCGACTTTCTCCAGCCTGCGGCCCCTAGTGGTGGTAGAGGGTTAGTAGAAGGTGGAAAGTGCCTCCAGACAATGACAGTGTAGAAATAATGTGCATTTTTCTCATCCATTTTTTCTATCACAAAACAGTTATTTTTGTCAGTGTTTATCAAGATAGCATTCCCAACAAGACCACAAACTGTTCGAGCTTTGTCTGCAGCTTAGCATAAATCAAACACTTTTATTCTCAAATTCAGCTACGTTGGTGATAACAGTGGGTAATATCTAAAATTACATCTTAATATTTTCACTGAGACACGAAAAACAACATTGGTTGCTTGTAAGGGGAAAAATTGTCATACTTTAATTACACAAAGGTTTAACTATCTCCACAGTCCACATTTACAAAGAAAAGCTTCTGACTTTATTTATTCCTCCATCTCATTTATTCTTAAGCTGGTGTCTCAACCATAAATCTTCCTGAGGCTTTCATCCTCTATTGATTCCTAAAGTTGTTAAGTAGCATTTTGGTTGCTGGGACCATTCTAGCAGGAGACAGCAACAAATGAACTGAATTGATTCTTTTTGAATTACAAATAGGTGTTTATTGCTGGAGGGCGTGGTGCATCATCTGCAATATGTAGTTTCTGCCAAAATGGTTTTAAAAAAAAGGAGAGAAAATTAGAATTAAATAGAAATATCCTTTATTTCCCCTCAGAGGGGAAAGTCGGGTGTATCAGCACCACAGTTAAAGGTAAATGGAAGCACCCAGATACACACAATGGTAAACTATAACAAAACAAAAAATAAAAAAGAGACTTTACAGTAAGAGAAAAAGTGTACAACAGTGTACAGTTATTAAAAATGGCATATTCAGAATAAATGAAATGTGCAGCTGAGTAGGGCGATTTTGAAAATGTACAAAATGCATGTATATAAAAATAACAAAAGAAAAACTGTGCAAAATCATCAGGAATGTAAAGACTTACTGAGTTTGCTGGGAGCAGTGATGGCTATAGAGATTGCCCATCCTGTGTTTCGAGCAATCATCCAACATAAATTTGCACTTTAAACTAAGTGTTATCACTGTCTTTAGCTTCCTGCATCAGGTAGCTGCCAGCCTGACTTGACAGCCATGTGTTTTTTGTTTGGCAGGAGTCAATTTATCAGAGCTTGTTTGATGGAAAAGAGCTCTTCGTTATCCCTGGAAATGGATTTAATGAGAACATTGTGACCCATCCTTACAATAAAAGCAAAATAATAATCCTAAAGAGGCAAAACGCTCAATAAAGCTGCCCAGTTGGGTGAAATTTGTTTTTTCATCTTTGACCTCTTTCAAAAATCAGGTCCTGTGTTAATACAAAGTCTATTGATTCCCCGAGGTTCAGATAATGACAGAAAACAGTAGGTGTAATTGGATCATTTTAGCTCCTGGAAGGTCACAGCACTAAAAGCTGGCACTCTGTTTGCCAATGTGGCCGCTACATTCAATGATCAAAGATATGCTGAATATCCACTCTTTCCTGCCATTGTGTTCACTTTATTAGGCTTCCGGTCCAGTTAAATGTAAATGCTCTTTAGTTGTAGCAGCAGACCACCCAATCTATCCCCCAGTGAATTTATGACAGCTCACTCCCCCCACCCACCAAACTTTCGAACAGTTGTGCCCTCAGGTGACAGGCATGTCACCATTATTTACCCTCTTACCACCACCCACAGAATCAGCAACTGGTTTGAAGGTCAGCAGGCTGAGTATGTCTACACTTCAGTCCTAGGGGCTTGCTCTTTTTTCCCCAGTCCGCCTAAGCCATTACTCCCTGGAAATCTGATACCCCTACAGCTGCAGCCAGCAGAATCAACATGCATGGCTTCAGTGCAATCTTGTGGACCATTCTAGGCAGTTTAATTAATAACAAAATCCAACTTTTTTACTGCAGGGTGAATTCTTCATTCAGCTGCTTTGAGCTGACATTTGGAGAAAATGGGGAGGTCAGATCATTTGGTTTTGCAGCTGTAATTCCCAACAGAGTGCTTCATAGCAAGAGTGTTTTATAATAGCATCCCTATTTCTAGTTGGCTTGGAGATAGAACCAAAGTTATATGTCCAAACTCATTGGTTTGAGAGAGTCTGTCTCAAGCCTTTTTCAGCCTCTCATTAGGTTTCAATTGCAATGTTAATTAACCTTCCCACGTCTTGCTTTGCATATAGTCACGGATGTTTAATTTTGGGCCCTTCTGAGGGCAGAGCACCTTCTTCCACTCATTTGCTGATGACCTACATGGGAGACTTCACAGTTTTGGTTCAGCAATGGTTTTCTTCTTGCCACATTTTCATAAAGGCGTTTTATAAAGCTCTTTCATAAAGGTTTGTGGAGTGAACAACTAATAGTTGTTCTGTCAACAAATTTTTCCACCTGAGCTATGGATCTCTGCAGCTCCTCCAGAGTTATCAATTGTCTTTTGGCTGCTTCTTTGATCTAATCTGACAGGTCAGGCAAAGACCTGTCAGATTTACCATGTTTCTTCAGATATACCGTTGCGCCACACCCTTCAAAATTTCAGGTGATGGATTGAACAGTGTTCAGTGGGATGTTCAAAGATTGGAATATTGTTCAACCTTTCCCTGTTCTGAACTTCTCTACATTTTTAATCCTTATCTGTCATTCACAATGCTATTTATTTAATTGATTTACAAATTAGGTGGTTTCTGAAGGTAACTGGTTGCACTGGCTTTTATTTAGGGGTATTAGAGAAAAAAGGCTGAATATGAATACATGCCACACTTTTCAGGTTTTTACATGTAATTAAATGTGATAACCATAAATTATTTTCCTTCCTTTTATGGTTTTGACATAAAAATATGCAAAAAGGTAAATACTTTTGCAAAGCACTGTAAAAAATCTCTGTCCAGACATCTTGTCAAGAAGACAAGAAGTGTAATTTTCTATTAAGTTTACTAAATACCAGCTCCTTTCTAGCAGAATACTAAGTAAACATTTCTGTCAACCTGTATGTGCAGGAGTAGAAAAGTTTAACTGCAAGTTTGAGCTATGGGTCAGGTGTTTTGTTACTATGGTGTGTGTCAGAAGTGTGACTGGTGCACTCACAATGGATAAAGGATGGGTGTTTGTGTGTGCATGCAGCGAGCATCCACCAGTCAGAGGTTCAACACTGACACAGATATTCTGAGCTGTATGAGGGGAAATAAACTAATAGACCACTGATAACTCCCACTTCTAAACAGTCTTACAAGATGGTATGGGAATGGCTGTCACACATCACTGCACTTGATTACATCTGCTACGTTCAGTTGCCTACGTATGTATGTAATCATTGTAATCTCATATCATAAACTCATTGTATACTATCAGCAGTGGGCATCATTACTTCTTACATAATACCAGGTCTTTACTTTAAGCCTTTTTTTTACAACATACATTACAGACAGAATGTTAGCCTGAAGGGCTAAACATAGTCATGCGTACTTGACTCCGTGGACTCCGCGTGGACGTCCTCTGGACAAAGCTCAATTTTTACAACAGCGTATTGCCACACAATAAAAAATCTCCACATTAAACAGTTTTATATGTGACACATTGCTCTTAGCAGCTGGTCACGAATACGTGCAGCGTCACAGCCATTCTTTGCCTCGCACTGACAGGTCTATTCCTCTTCTTTGTCCCTAGTGTGGTTTAATGGCCTCCTTCTTTTCTTTTTGTTTTTCCAAAGCTACATGGCAGATTAGTTCTGCCACCCTGTCCGATGACGCTATGGCAGAAAGTGTGCAAAATTTAGGAATTTGTCACCAAAACTATAGGAAATTGGTATGCTTGACTATGAAGACTCAGACAGTCCGTGCTGCTCACAGTATGCCCGATTATGTTTTACCCTTTAGTGTTTTATGCCTCATGGCAGAGAAATGTGGGCCACAACTAATAGCTAGGTTGTTCTGCTTTTTTCTTCTTTATTTATTGGTGTATTTAATTTAGTGCTTGATCTGTTACAATCTGGAACCATAACCATGACAAACTACAGGAACTTCCATAGGTAGGTGCCTAGTGACATCCTGTTTAGATGCCCAAACAACAAAATTCTTCAAATCCTTCACTTGACGCATAGATTGACCCACAACCTGGCAGGAGGAGTTCCCCTTTTTGTGGTTGTCCTAAGACTTAGAGTAGCTGATTCTCAACCCAGCAGCTCTGCACTCAGTTACAAATCGATCCAGTTTATGCTCAAAGTCATGGCTCAGAGTTGAAGACTGAAGCATTTTGTTTGCAAAATGACAAGATGCCTGAGGGTCCCAAACAGGCCTCCTTTCTTTCAGTAATTTAGCTTTGTGATCCTGTCCATGAATACCACAAAAACAATTATCCAACCCACGCTGGAAACAAGTTAAACACAGCACTTGCTGGAAAGACCTTGAAAACATCCTGGGCACCAAAAACTCCCACAGCACCCCCAACAAAGTCAGCCTTCTCAAGATTCACAAAGCACATGCAACCAGGGCAACCACTCTTTTGCAGCCAGAAAAAAACCATACTGTCCCTACTAAATATAAGATTAGAAAATGGCTTTTCAACAGCAAAAGAGAAAACTCCAACTTGAAAAAGATGCTCATAGTAGAGTAGTTTATCTATGATAATGGTGGTAATGATTCCCACTTTTATGGCACATCACAAGGGCATCCACGTTGGTTCATAAAAACAAAAATCCTTATTGTGATTTCATTATTAAAAATGAATGTAGCAATTCAATAATAACAGAGGGGAATGAAAAGACTCTTAGGGTGCTGAGATCGAGGGATCGGGTCAAGTACAAAACCCTGATAACTTAGTAAAAACTAAGGAGGATAGAAAACAATACCAAGTGTGTTGGTATTACGCAAACATAGCGTAGACGACACTGACTTCCATCTAAACGTATAAATGCAACTGAGAAGTGAAAGGCAAAAATACTTCCAGAAAGAAATCTATTTGTGTCTAAGTGTGGTGGAAAAGTTGTTAGGCTTCACTGAATGGGGTTTCCAAGCCAGACAATTAGCATCTTTATTTAGGTTCAATTTAATAAAAAACATTGGCCGTCCTGTTTTTGTCTAAGCTAAACAGTGACGATTTGGTGAGCTGAAACAGCAAAAAAAAAAAAAAAAAAAGAATTAAAAGTTTAAATTCATTATTTAGAATATTAATAACATGTTATTGGACATCCAGTGTTTGGAGATATTGTTTGGTACTGTTTATACATGATTCACATAGAATGATATAAACCTTAAGGGAGTAACTTGTCTTATCTTGTTGACTTGTTGACTGCAAGGTGTCAGAGGCTCACAAGCTAAGCTCACTAATCAACTGCCTGACACAAGTGAAGCAGTGGTTAGGCAAAATAGTCTACAACTGAACTCAGAGAAAATTGAGACTCTTATCATAGCCTCCGATAGTGCTATCCCTTCCATTAAACAGCACTTAGGTGATCTGAGCCACTCGGCTAAAAACAAACTGAGGAATCTTGGGGTTATCTTTGATGAGGCCATGTCACTGGATCACCATGTTAAGCATCTGGTTAAGAACTGCTTCTTTCATCTGAGTAACATCACCAAGTTAAGATCCATGGTGTCCCGAGATGAGCTTGAAATGATAACTCATGCATTTGTATCCTCGTGGTTGGACTATTACAACAGTCTCTTTACTTGTCTTAACAAGAAAGAGCGGGTTTGTCTGCAGTTAGTTCAAAACTCAGCTGCAAGACTGTGCTAAAATCTCTCCATTGGCTTCCTGTTATGTATCGTATTCAGTTTAAAATTTTAGTGCTAACTTTTCGAGCCCTACATGGACAGGCTCCTGCCTACATTTGTGACCTAATTAAGCCTTACAGCTTGACTCGTAGTCTGAGGTCATCTGTACATAACCTGTTAATGGTTCCACGAACCATCTTTAAAACAAGGGGTGACCGTTCTTTTAAAGCTACTGCTCCTCGACTCTGGAATGAACTTTCTCTTGAGCTGTGCTCTCTGGACTTAGTAGATGTGTTCAAAAAGCTCCTTAAAACCTATTTGTTTAGAAGAGCATTCCAGTCTTAACTGACCCAATGTTACCACTTTGTATTGTTCTATTTTAATGTTTTATATTGTATGTTTTGATTACTGTGAAGCGCTTTGTGGCTCTGTGTCTGTGAAAAGCTCAATAGAAATAAGGTTTACTTACTTTCTTTTAGAACTTTCAATAAAAGGTTTGACCTGGTTACCACTTTGCATCTCTGTTTGCATATAACTGGTAGATTGACACCCTGTTTCTTTGTTCCAGGTAAAATATGAAGGAAATAGCTCTTGAGTTGTCACCGTCTTGTTTTAACGAGACCAACTAATAAATAGTTTTCATTTGGTTGGCCGACAACACATTGTCACAAAAGAATCAAAGAAACCTCCAACATATTTACATCATTAGTGTGGAAGCATTTTGGGTACTTAATAGAAAAGAACAACTGGGACAGTGTAACGGACAAGATATACATCCATTAGGGTGTAACGGTACACAAAAATCACTGTTCGGTAAGTACTTTGGTATTAAAGACACTGTTCAGTATGTTGTCAGTTCCTGTCAATCAAGAGAAACAAATAAAATGTGGCCACAATAGAACTGACTGGAGATTTTATTAATTTCTTTTGATGAATAATGAATAGGTGGGTTTAGCCACTGACTGGATGGATGGATGGATAGATGGATGGATGGATGGATGGATGAATGGATGGATGGATGGATGGAAGGATGGATGGATGGATGGATGGATGGATGGATGGATGGATGAATGATTAAACAACAACTATACCAAGGTTGTTGTTAAGTATTTTTTAATAATAGTGTGAAGGTATTTGATGTTTTAGGCAAGGCAAGGCATGTTTATAGAGCTGAACATATATTTATGTTCAGGTCTAAGTCCATCACTACACCCAGATTTTGAGCCTGACTGGTTGTTTCTAGCTGTATTAACTGAAGCTGTGTGCTAACTTTTAAGTGCTCTTCCTTGGGTCCAAAAATTATTACTTCAGTTTTGTTTTCGATTCAATTGAAGAAAATTTTGGCACATCCATCCATTTATTTCTTGTAAGCATTTACAAATGCTTGAATGGGTTCATAATCACCTGGTGACGTTGTAATGTTAAGCTGTGTGTCATCTGCATAGCTATGACAACTTATGTTGTTGTTTATTATAATCTGAGTTAGGAGGAGCATGTAGATATTGAATAGTAGGGGCCCTAAGATGGACCCTTGGGGAATGGCACATGTGATTTTTGTGGTCTCTGACGTAAAATTATCTACTGACACAAAAAATTACCTCTCCTTCAAGCAGGATTTCAACCAATTGAGTGCTGTACCAGAAAGGCCAACCCAGTTTTCCAGGCGCTCTAATAAAATGGAGTGATCATAAGTGTCGAATTTTTGGGACCACAGCCATGGGTACAACATGATAAGAACTTTTCTAGAACTTTCAAAATAAATCGCATTAACCTACTTCCAGCACAGCCAGGAACGGGGTAACAGCGGACTTCTTATGACGTCACTGTCCGAACAAAAACTCCGCTTTTGCAACAACTGACCTCTTCCACACAGGTCCCCAGCGGAACTGGACGGAGGGACACAGCATGCTAATGTCTCTTTGCTGGCAAACAGACATAACTCTTCAAACTGGATCCAAGAGTGTCATACGATCCCGCGATCATATGCACTAAGTTAAGTAGGAATGAATTGCTGTTTGTGTATCCTGTATTCATTCATGAATGGGGGTAATTAAGGTACAAGCATTGCTTGACTTTCTCTCTGAGGTCTAAAGAAGCAAACTGTGTTCCAGAGAGTTCCCAGCAGAGACCCTGTCTCTACAACGAGTGGAGCAGTTTTTCCCGGTCTGAAGGAAGGAAAACGGGACCTCATCACCGTGGCTACAGCAGTAACGTACAGTTTGCCCGGCCGGCACCCCCCCTTTGTTCACTGTGGATGCTTTCTTCATTTTCGTCACCCCAGACAACTTATCTTCAGCACGGCGCACGTAAGAGGTTGTGTTTTGGGCAGAGAGAAGTAGTTTAGATTGAAATAATCTAAACATTTTTAGTTTTATGATGTTTGGTTTTGTTTATGTTGAAAACTTAGGACTATGGCCTCAGTTTGTGTTCTGTTGTGTTTTTTTTTTTTAAAGTTAAGTCAAACTTTATTTAAAGGGTGATTTTAAAGACAGAAGATCGGCCATAACACGCCGTCCACGCTTATGCATTTTAACCCTTTTATTAATGGTATTTTAAATGTATGTGATTATGATGATAAGCTATAAGCTTCTTTTGTTAGCTTTAACCGCTAACAGCTAAGAACACGTGCTTGCCTGCTAAAGATCATTTACCCAAAAAGGTTGTTAGTTTTCAGTCTAGTAAAATAATATTTCCCTAAATATTATTTTACTAAACTTGATAACTAAGTAACACAATTAAGCCCATTTCTCAAAGATTTGGTTCTTATTCAAAATAATGTTTCTTTAAATATTATTTTAATAAATAAAGGCAGCTAATTAAACACCGTTGAGGATTGGTCATCCAGAAGGTTGGTTTTATTCAGCAAATCATTCTTTAAAATATTATTTTATTAAAATAATGTTTTATCTGATCTTGCATTGTGAATGGTTGTCTAAGCATTTGCTAAATATTGTTTAAGTTGGTTCCAAGACTAACTTAACTTCACTTCCAGATTCTTTAAGATAATCCTTGGTTCTCAAACATAAATAACATTGCATGGTAATGTTGCATCAGTCTTTCGGTCATGGTTTTCAACCATCTTTGATCAGCTTGTTTATATTGTACATAGCTAATAAGTCTTCCTTATTCTTTAATTCTGCTTGGTAGTTTAGTTGGATTGTTTAGCATGGTAAAGAGTTTGTTGATTGAAATATGTTTGACCTTGTGTTGACTTATTTTTGTTAATAAATTCTTGTATTTTAAGAAATTGTGTGAATTCATTCCATCTGTGTGCAGAGTTTATGCTGTTCAATAATGTCAGAGCTTGGCTCACACCTTTCAATTTTGTCCTAATACCACCGCCTTATTGGGCTGGTATTCACAGGACAACTCTTAACAGACCGAAATATTATTTAATAAAATATTAAAGTATTAATATTAAATATTAAATACTACATTCATATTCATAATTACAACAGAATGCTGCACTGAGGTCCAATAATACCAGCACTGTGGTTCTTCTGCATTTATACGGATGTCATTGAACACCTTCTCAAGGGCAGTCTCTGTACTGTGGTGAGCATGAAAGCCTGACTGGAAGACATCGAAGCGGCTTGTCATTGTTAGGAAGTTGTTTACCTGCTGAAACACAGCTTTTTCAATAATCTTACTGATGAAGTGGATGTTTGAGATAGGCCTGTAGTTCTGCAGTAGCAGCTTGTCCAAGTTGCTCTTTTTCAATAGAGGTTTGATAATTGCTGTTTTTAGGGCCTGGGGGAATACACCTGACAAAAGGGCTGTGTTTATATTTTGAGTTAAATCAGATGTTATGACAGGCAAAGCTTTCTTAAGGATAGCTGTGGGTAAAACATCAAGACAGCAGGAAGAAGAGCTTAGTGGCTGTACAATGTCTTCTAAGTTTTTTGTAGTTTACTTGGTGAAATTGGGAAATTTTATCAAAATTAAATTATTTTGGAGTTGTTTTGATATTTAGACGGTCCAGTGTAGATTTACTTAAAAGCACCATGAAAGC
Organism: Crenichthys baileyi; assembly: GCA_036173005.1. NCBI lineage: Eukaryota > Metazoa > Chordata > Actinopteri > Cyprinodontiformes > Goodeidae > Crenichthys > Crenichthys baileyi. Next base: position 49,206 of record JAHHUM010000417.1, on the reverse strand, counting down.
GCAGATAGAAAGTTTTGGTTTGGATGACCTTCTTTTACCACTGTAGCTGCTTGAAAAAATCTTAATGTTCCCAAATAGCAGAGTTTAGTGATAGCTGAGAGTCATCTCTGTTTTGTTTTTGTGTCACTTCTTAAAGTTGCTCTACAAAACATTGCATTGCACACTCAGTTCCGCACATAAACAGTCTGCATGTGTTCAGGTATACACAAACGGTGTATTTGTTTGGTTTCGGCACGTGTGATGTAACAGACCAACAGGGTTGTCTTAGATATTTTCAGAAAAAATACGTGTCCCTTTACAACCCTAGTATCAATCCATATGAGCACACTGTAAATATCAGGACTGGCTAATCATTAGCTGAAAGACAACATCACTGTTTTTAAGGAGTCTGAGCTGCATTTAATCATCCATAGTTCAATTCATGGGAGATGGCCACTCATACTAAGTTATTTTCCACTTGGAGGTTTCTTCCTGTTAAAGGGGAGTTTTCCTTTCCACTGTTGCTGCATGCATGCTTGGTATGAGGGATTGCTGCAAAGTCAACGCACAATGAAAGCGACTGTCCACTGTTGCTACATGCTCATCCAGGAGGAGTGAATGCTGCAAGCCAGTGATTTGATGCAATCTACTGGGTTATTTTGGAAAGAAAACTTTTTAACTAATTTGAATAATAAACTGAACTTGACTGCATTGTTTAATGAATTTAGAATGTATGTCATTAACTTGAAATCTGTCTGTATTATTGGATTGAGCTGACTTTTTTGCCTTGAGACAATTCTTGTAAATTGAATTGAAAAGAAAGAGTTTAAACAAACAAAAAAAAACACTAAAAACCCTATATTGTGCATTGTCGTGTCTTGTGAGCTGAATGTATTACAGTGCTAATTCACTACATTTTCAAGAGGACATTAATACGGTAGCTTAAAAAATATCTTCAGACTTATGCTTTAAAGTCAGATTTTTAAGGATTTGTCCTGAACAGCAAAAAATAAACCAGTTGACACAGTGGCACAAGAGTATTTAATACTTGAGTAAAAACATCCTGGTTTAGTGCTGGATTGTGAATATATTTTTAAAACCTAGTAGATTAAAAAGATGCGGGGGACGCTCGTTCACTTCAAATTAATGTACAGATTCAGATGCGCTTGTATTAAAACTGCAAAGCTTTGCTCTTGGTGGGGAAACATGGATCCTCAGAGAGTTTTCCTTATCCTGGCTGTAAGCACTGAATAATCAGTTGTTTGCCTGTGAAGAAGAAAAGGAAAGTTTGTTAAGTTACAGGGGTTCTCATGGGACTAAAGATACATATACCCGAGGCAACACATCCCTGCTGTCTTCAGCATGACTCAGCTTCAGTGAGTCATGGTGACTGACGCCCCTCTGTCTGTATCACTTCATTAAACAATCTGTTCATCCCCCCCCATCATCCAGTAGTCCATCAGTTCATTAATCTATTTATACATTTATCTAACTATTTGACTCTTTCTCATCAGGTTATTCCTTTGCTACTTACTTTCACGACCAGTCTCTTCACTTATATCGAAATTAATGATGAAATATTGCTTCAATACAAGTGACATCCTGATTAAATCCATCCATCCATCCATCTCTGTCGCTCTGCACCCAGCTTTGCAGCAGCTGTTCTGATTCCTCATTCTCAATCCATTAACCCCTCTACATACATCTTCCTCTATCAAACCCTCCGACTATTGATCTATCCAGTCTCAGTTCTATTCATTCTTCAGTTCAACCCTAAATCTTTGTCAGTATTCACTGGGCTTCTCTTTCTTTTAGTCACATATCCTTCCTCTGCTCTTCAACACATTCACACATCAAGGACCTCTCCCTGAGCACTGGATAAAAATGGTACAAATCTCTGAGTGTAATTCTTCAATCAACTGTAAATCTAAAACAGGATAATTTCAGCACAACTTTTCCACCTCTGGCTGACAACGAGACAGTTTTCGTACACCAGGTGTAAATGGATCAGAGGGATCCAGAAAGTCAAAACAAGCTTATAGTGTTACAGAGGGGATGATTTGGTTCAGATAGAGGTGCATTGTTTAAAAGACAGTAATTATTGTGGGTTTATGCAAAGTAACTTAGAATTCATGTCAAATTTAATCGTGCAACAATACATTTTTTATACTTCTGATAATACTTTTCAGAGATGGTTTTATAAAAAATCTTAACTTAAAGAAAAACTGAATCAAAAGGGAAAACAATTATTAAATTGTTATAAAAAACATTATTAAAAAACTGTTCTAAGGCAGGAATAACGGCCTGTATACAGGTCCTTACAAGCAGCAGGGTCCGAAGTCTTTGTCAACCTGTGTATTCTGAAGTTTGGTTGAAGTGATGAAGACTGGTATGTTTGTGCAGCCTAGTCTCAGTAGTGCTCATGCGACTCTTTGTGGGTCTCAAGTCTCCAGAACTCCTTCCTGGACTCTTCTTGCCCCCTGGCAAGCGCTCCGTGGTCCATCTTTAGACAAGGTTCTTTGTGGTCCATCTCCAGACGAGCTTCCCAGAGAGTTCTCTATGCCTCCCCATAAAACGCCATAATAGGGTTAATTTCATGATTCATCTATGTTTGAGTTTTGAATTCTTGCTGGTTTCCCTGCTTATGTTCTCTTGTTGTGGTTATTTCAGTTAATTTATGGAAGAATAGGGTTTTGGTTCATTTTTGTGCCTAGATATTTGTTACTTTCCTGGACTTATCTGTGTTTCCACTCAGTGTTAATTTGCTCCCTCCTTCAGTTGCTTTGCATTCTCCCTACCACAAGCTGCTCCACGTTTCACCAAATTAGCTCTTCTATATTGATCATTTCTCCACCCAGCCTCTGTACTTGTACTCTTGTTTTCATTGCTCACCACTGTTCCTACTGATCCTACTGTTGTCTGCCTGCTCTTTGTCTGCAAACCTGCATGTGTTTCATGTCCTGTTGCTACCTGTAAGTTTACAGTTCTACTATTATTAAAAGACTTCAACTCACAATGCAGCTCCCATGCTCTTGTCTGCACGTTGGTCCTACAAAACCCTTGCCACCCCCTATTATGATAGCTTCTGTTGCTTAGTTTTACAAACTGGAGTGCATCAGGCCTAATGAATATTTACATTTACATTTAGCAAAGATGGGATTCTGCAATTAAATCACTGTGAATGTATAAAACGTTAGAGCTGTTGTTACATTTAGGAGAGGATTCTCAGTAAACAACCTGGGAAAAGAATCCAACAACAACATGCTGCTCCACCTGTTACTTGTATTCTAATATTTAAGTGCAGACAGAGGGCAAAACGTACACCTCAAGCCGTGTGATTATTTTCTTTAAACAAGCCTTATAATATAAGCCGACAATTATTTAAAATCTATTCAATTTGAAGGTTTGTTTTTTATCATCCAGGGACAACAAGAATAATTGGAGTTTGTTAGTTTATTATCATCCTAACAGCATCCACAAAAACAACAGAACAAAACAGTAAATGATCTTCATAGAAATAATTTACTATATTTTTAACATTATACTAAGTCATAAAAATAGAAACCTCAAGTCTTCAACCATAGTCTTAATTGGACATGTGGTTGGTTTAAACAAGAGATAATGTGTGGATTTCTGTAATGTGTGGACTTATGTAATGTGGGTTTGGTATAAACATGGTCAGAAAGGTGTTGGTCCCCCTATTTTTATTGCCTCACCTTCACAGATCATTTACTCCTTCTACATGGAACAAACAGCAGTAAGAGATAGTCATGTTGAAAGATTTAGACTTTTCACCTGTTTTAAACAAGGAATCAGCTCTTGAACAGAAACGTTTGGAAAAGGTGGAGCTGTTATAAAGAATTTCAAACACCTTGGACAGGTTGCCAGTCCATCCCAGAGCAAGACACACAGAAGAAACAACACAAGAAACAATGCACATCCACACTCACACCTAAGGGTAATTTAGAGTAACATATTTACCTAACATGTTTTTGGACAGTGGGATAAAGATACATCTGTATACATTTGTAGGTTTAGGTACTGTTTATTGTTAGTTAAGAAGCACACAGTTTTGTTGGTCACTGTGTGAATAATCCATCCATCCATCACTCTAGTTTCAATACCCGCTTATACGAAGCAACACCCTAGAGCATGTACAGTATTGTGCAAACATTTGACCATGCAAGCACAAATCAATTTGTAATTCCTGCTGTTATCAAAAATGCAAGAATTATTTTACTGTATGTTTTCTAACAGGCAATAGTTTATTGAAACAAACAAAATTAGACAGTTTTTTCTCAAAAACTGATATGTAAATAATTGTAGATGAAGCATGTTTGCCTCATTAAAAGAAAGACATACAAATTTCTAAATGACATGGGTTTATGGTTTTCTATTTTCTTGGTCTAGAAAATGTTTTAGTATATCCTCAGAAATAAGATGTTTGAGTTTTGATTTTCTTTTGTGTGTGTATTTTGACCATTTCTTTGTAGTTTATTTTGCTCTTTAGGTCTTGTTTATTTCCTTATGCTTATTTTTGTCAGGTGGTTTTCCTTAGTTCATGCTTTTGTGTTTTATTGTTCTTTAACATCTATAGTTATTTCCTGTTAGATTTCTGTTAAACTTCTCCTTGGATTTCTTTGTGTTTTTGCCTGCTTTGCTCCATGTGGTTAATTAGATCTCCCTCCTTCAGCTGTTCTACCTATCTCTCTGCCTCAGCTGCAGCTCATTCCCTCTGATTAGCTCATTTGGTTTGCCTGTCATTTGTCCACCCTGCCTCAGGGTGCTTTCCAAGATGGAAAGATCTCAATTTCTTCTCTAAAATCTTATTGGTCCTTCATTTGGCCTTGCTACAACTAAACCAAGTTTCACGTTTCTTAGACTAGAATACTTCTAACAGACAGACATCTTGGTCTTTGAAAAAATAAAGCCTTTATGTGTTCCTTTTTGAGGGCAGGCTCAGTGCAAAGTCTATTTGTACACTTGGTGTCTGCAAGGTAAAAATGAAAAAACACTTAACCGTTAATAAAGGTTTTGTCAGTCCTGTCAAGTCAGTCCTGCAAAGCTTCTAAAATTATTTTAAATGGGACTTGTTTAGTGTCTTTTCAGGGGATGTAGTAATTTTCACTTAATGTAAAATCTCCAATACAGTAAGTACCTATAACTAAACCAATATCAAATGTTAAATGCACATCTCTAAAAGAAAACAGTATTTTGCATTATAATTTCAACTGCATATCAATAAAGAGTAATTCTATGGGGACATTACAGTTATAGTGCTCCATCGCTCTCAACTCAGTGTATATAGTGCTGCCTTTCATATGTGGCAGGCAGATTTATCTCTGACAAATACATTGGCTACTGGGATGATGGACTCTGACTTACTCATGACTTGTAGCTCGCCTTTCGCTACTCGTCCTCCACCAATTGGCCCATCTGTCAATCATCTGGCCTCATGATTTTCATGTGCCTCCGATTATGTATCGTTTATCATTACAGCTCATCCAACCACTGCAGCTGTCTATCATTTAACATAATCATCTCTGCCTCTTTCCCCCCTCTGAAGGCTCCTTGCTTGCTTCTCCGTTCTGGTTCCCTCTTGAATCATTTCTCTCCTGTCACAGGCAAACTACAAAGTCTACCCCTCCCTTTTCTTCTCCTCCACTTTCTCCCACTCTCTCTCATCTTTCTTGCTCCCTGCCCTCGATTTAAAACCTTATGAGTGCTTCAGATTTCTCCTCTGCCTCCAATAACATCCAGGGCTGTTAAAGCTTCTGAAAGGCACGTTAAGTGGACAAATGCTTTAACTAAAAGCCATTATGCTTACAGTCCAGCGAACAAGTTCAAAAGTACTGTACAGTCATCAGTATGCAATTAAAAATTATTGAAAAGCTTATGTCTGGATTGGAAATTAAATAAGTTAAGAATATATTAGGTGTGATTAAAGTGCAAAACTGTTTTTTTTAAACCTTGTGTTTTGGTATATTGTAACAGCTGACAACAATAGTGCATGCAGAGATATCAGTATGACCTGCTATATTCAGCTAACATACATATAATGAGATTAGTGATGATCTGCAGTGAAAGCTTGCAGCTGAATCCTTGACCCGAGTCAAACACACTTCATCACTGATTCATCTTCATCAACATGCACAGATGACCCACTTTTAGAATTGGGTCCCTAAAGGTTTGAGTTGCTAAAACCAGTTGACGATTAACGACCAGTTATATTTGATCAATACCACTTATCAATAAGATGACCACTGCATGATCATTTTAGGATTGTTTTTTACAGCTGACTTGTAAATCTCTGTCAATGGAAAATGGGAAAAAAATTTAATGAAAATCAGTCCATGTGAACTTTAATCAGCTTGAATAATTAATCAGTCTTTAGCTTGGGGTGGAGTGGGTCAATGGAACAAGGGGAAAACTAGAGGCGCTTTAGTTTTTGCCTGACAAAAATAAACAAAATGTTCAATAAAACTGCTAGATTTTTGTTCTTTAGAACTTAAATTGCACTGTTGAATCACTGATGTACAACACAGATTCTCAAAGTCTGGACTCCGATCTGTTAGTGGTGCATCTGATGAAGGCATTATGCAGCACAACCCAGGATGGAAAAGCCTTGGGGATTTCAGGAACACCCAGAAAAGGAAAATGGAGCTTTCCCAGGACACCATTCTGACAAAAACTACCACAGGTATCCAGACTAAACAGCAAGTCAAGCTGGTACCAGCTGACACTTTTTTTGGTACCTCTGATTTCCGCAGCTGTGCATAACAATGATGGAAACACAGAACTGGGCATACATAGACCACTGTAAAACCAGGAATATTAAATTGAATATTGTGTTATCTAGTAATTTATGGGTGTTAATTTTAAAATGTTTATTCAAAACGTTTTTGGGTTTAATCTGTAATTTTCAAAGCCATCTTCATGAGCTTACAACAGATGACAAATAGACGCAGACACATGTACGAAAATTAAAGTCTCGGAGACACTGAACAATTATTTGGTAATACACAGTGAAATACTGAGAATGTATTTCACTAAAGAAAAGGTTTACCCTCACTGTTGTTACCCTTGCACACCAAAACACACAAACATTTAGCCAGAAGAGCTTTCTATTGGGCATCTATATTTAGGTGAAATTTTTGTTGGTTTTTCACCTTCATGTGTTTAAACCTACGGCGTGCTCAATGTGAATGGCTCAGCAGCAAAATGGGGTACTGGAGTGACTTGTTTGTCTTCAGGATATCTGTGCATCATGTCAATGTCCTCCCAATGGAGAGGTGCTCATTCACACAGAAGAACTCAACTCACTGAGGGGGATGCTGCCACCAATGGTGAGGATTAGACATTCTACTAAAACTGACTGGCAGAAAAGCCCCACTGTTTTTGAGTTTGAATTATTTATATCCGCTACATCACACCTTATATTGCCACAGCAGTGATAAAGAAACAGCACCTGTACTCAAAGGTTTAGTGAGTCAAACACTGGATTGACTTATAAAATAAATTGGTTTTATAAGGTAAATATAAAGAGTTAGGGCTTAAAAAAAAAAAAATCAGTGTGATTGTTGGTTAAATATAAAACTGAAAACAATGACAAACTTTATATAAGCTTTACCAATTTTCTACACAATTAATTGGTATCTCTCAGAATGAAGCATTTGAAATATTTCAACACATCTGACTGGGAAAACTAGCATACATGCACTATGTGTTAATTAAGCTTCTTGAAAGAGTTTAATAATCCTTTCCATTGTTTCAGCTGACAACTCTCTTGTTGTTTCCATGTCCAACATGCTCATTAAGGTCTGCAAAACTCTTTTTTAACTGCACACTTATTTATATAACTAAGTTAATCAAGGCTTTTTTTCATGATCAGTTTCAGAACATAAACTTAACCTGTTGTTGGTGTACTCTCTATAACTTGCTCAGCTGCTGCATCTTGCGCAGCCAGTCTTTAAAAATAATAGCATTGTTTTGTCATGATGTAAAGTTGAGCAGGACCAAAGTGCAAGCAGGAGGATGGGAGCCGCATGGTGAGTTGACAATGATTTAATAATAAAAGATAAACACTTACATGGGGAACACAGGCAGGGTAACAGGCAAACCACAGAGATGTAGAACTAGGGATGTGAGCAAAGAATCCAGTAGGGAACAATATAAAACAGAGAACTTAAATATTGAGGGAAGTGGAGTGTGAACCAATGAACTGGGGAGAGGAGCTAATCAGGAGAATGTGAGACAGCTGAGGACCAGGGAACCTAAACAATACAGAGGGAGAATGACAAATTAACCTAATGAGCATGGTGACCAGAACACAAGAAAACAATGACTAGACTTCAGAATATAAACAAGAGGAAACCATATCTATCAGGATATAACTAAACACATTTAACATCGAACCCAGGAAGCAACAAAACTAAACACAAGTAACAAAAACTAAACAGAAGGAATCTAATAAACATGAATGAACAGAAAAGCATGTGACTTAGCAGAGAAAGTAAACGAACACAAAAACCTAACAGAGACGGATCCTGACAAGTTTTGTCACTACAGCCTAAATAGTGTATTGCACATTATATAACAAATTTAGGATTGTCGCAACAAGCTAGTTGTTTTTCATTTTTTACAATGATGTTAAGTGTGAAAGAAAGTCTAATGCACTTCCTTGTCTTTCTGTGTGTGACTTGATCTGTGCTGCGTTACGGCACTGAAAGCAGGGTTGCCATCTTCTCAGAAAGGATAGTAGCTATTGGCATACTTAAAAGTTACTAGAAGTTGCTAAATGTTGCCATCACCTTAATTTGTACAATTTGCAATGCACTTTAATTGTAATAAATGCTGTAGAAGAGAAAAATAATGTTGTAAGAGAGCCAAAAAGGGTGCAAAAACTGCCTGAATATGTTTAAAACCACAGAAATTCTTGTTTTTTTATATCAAAATTTCGATCCTTCTTCTTTATCCTTTAAGATAAGCAAAAAATGCCTAAAAGAGACATATTATTTATTTAGTAGTATTTTGTTTTAGTTTTGATAAAAAATAAAGCAGCAAAGACAATACGTCAGCACTAAGTTGATTGATCTGTCTGTGTTGTGATCTTGAATGTGCAATAAAACAATCAAAGCAAAATGGCAAGTTTACAAAGCAGTGGAACAACTTCTTTATATTCTGCCAGCATACAATTAATTGGAACTGAAATGAGTTACAGGCCAAATGATCAATGAATCCTATCAATTCAGAGGGCTAATACCTGTGCTAATGTTTAACTAGCCAATCAGCACATATATCTGTATAAAAAAAATCATCAGTAGGAGCCAGATGTGAATTTGAAAGCAAGAAGGTGACAACAGTGGACAGTTAATTGCACCAAGTCATTAACTTTATAGCAATACCCTGTCCTGATCAAGCATGTGGAGGCAGTGGAGGAACTATTATCTTTTATCAGGAAGAAACCTCAAACAGAACCTGAATATGTATGAGTAGCCTTCTGGTGCACTGACTTTTAACACGGGGCTTTTAACAGCTTTATCATTCAGAAACAAATGATAAAGCTATACTCATTTCAACTTAATCATTGTCAGGACATCAGAATACTTTCCCTAACTTAGTAAACCCTGTGGTAGAGCAGCATATTTGGGATGTCTTGCAAAAACCTGATTCGGACAGAATGTATGTCTCTGCCATGCAATACAGATAGAAGAGACAGCCGCACCTGAAACACTGTTGGTTAAATTAGTCACAATCACATACCAATATAGACCATATGCACGTTGTTTCTTGTTTGTTTTGAATGACATGTTACAGCTGAGTTTGTTAACAAACACCATCCCGGCAGACACAGATAGGAGTCCTAGATCTCAGCAGATTACCATCCCCGAGAAAAGGAGGCAAAGGTTGTGTCTTGAGCAGAAGCAGAAGAAGGCTAAGGAGACATTCACACCGACCACTGCTTCCCAGCCATTTTCTCACCAAAGCCAGATACCTTGCCAACAGGATGGATGAACTAAGGCTAAAGGTTGCCACAAACATCATTGTGAATGGAGGGTGGCTCGCTGTGTATATTAATTAAATTCAATTCAATTCAGTTTATTTATATTGCGCCAATTCACAACACATGTCGTCTCAAGGCACTTCACAAAAGTCAGGTACATACATTCCTATAAATCAATTAATGATTACTGATTACTATTTATTATTTGATTTAGCTTTGTATGTTATACTTAGTTTTCTTTTTACTTAAGTATTAGGCTTCTTAACTGGGACCCAGAGTCGGACTTCTGCATAGTAGCATTAGGGACCAGCAGAGCAAGCACCCTGACTCTTTGCACTTATAGCGAGGATATTCAATGCGGTCTTAAAGGCAGTGCTCCCCAAACTCCACCAGCAGGTAAAGTGTGCTACCAGAGGAGCTAGCAGAGTGGACAAGCTGTTTTACAAGTCTAAGCCACTACCACACATGGGCCCGACTGACCACTTGTCCCTGTAATTGCTGCTTATGCCCCCCTCAGGAAAACTGCTCTTACCATCACAGACTTAGCCCAATGATGCAGTCCAACAGCTGCAGGACTGGTTTGACATGACAAACTGGCAGATTTTTGAAGACCCAGACTTGGAGGTGTTCACAGACAGTGTTCTATGTTATATCAAGACCTGCATAGACACTACTGTGGAAAATCGCACATGGGTCTAACCCAACTAGAAGCCCTGGATGATCAGGGAAGTCCAGCAGCTGCTGAAGGAGAGAAACTAGGCCTTCAGGTCAGGAATAAGGTTCTCTACAGCACAGCCAGAGCAAACCTGAAGAGAGGCATTAGAAAGGCCGAGTCAGACTATGAGGGGAATCAAGGATGACCTGGACCACAACAACAGTAGGCAGGTGTGGCAGGCAATCCCCTGCCACACCTGCATTAATGGAGATTAAGCACAATCGACCTCCCGCTCCACTGTATCATCACTCATGGGCAAGACAACTGAACTCCTCCGATTGAGCCGGAAACTGGCCCCCTGACCTGAAAACATTAGTTCACATTTATCCAGTTGCAGTTATTTGTTTTAGAAATGTAAATTATCTACACTTTCCCTCTAATTCATTAAAAAAACATTTATATCAATGTTTTACAAAGTCCGAATGTAATTTTTTTTTTTTGTGTTTATTCTACAAGAGAAAACAACTCACTGAATATCCACCAGTTGTTTCATTCCATATTTCTTATCGTCAGGGATTAAAATTTGATGTACAAGAACTACTTTTCCGTCCAGTACCTCCAGTGGAAAAAACATGGAAAAATATAGCAGCCAAGTTGGAAAGCTCTTCCTTTCACTGCATGCATGCATTTTTTTTTTTTTTTTTGTAAATTGTAACCTTTGAATTCCACATCTACGACTATCTCTCCCTTCTCTCTCTCAGTCTTTCATGAGTAAAAAACACATGACCTAATGGGCTGCTGTGGTTAAAAAATCCCAGAAGTGAACCACCTTAGAAAGTCTCTGGCATCAACTCAGTCTCGGAGTGAATTTCCTTGCTGCCAGCAACTGACTACTGGAATCAAGTGGAGATGGAGCGGCATGATATTAGGGATGAGGGGGTGCGGAGAGCCTCTCACGTGTGATCTCGGCATCTCATTGCTGATGGAAAAAAGTAAGTGTGCGGGTGTGAGCATATGCAAATGGATTGAGGAGGGGCAGACAGACAGATGAACAGACAGACTGAATTGATTTGATTTGAAGCATTCTTGGACAAGGAAGGAAAGATAGTGAGGCATGAAGGCTCTGGTAATTCTGTCTGAATTCTCTTTAAAAAAATTCTTACTTAAAAAAGTCTTACATTAGTCCTGTGTGTGTTATATCTTCTACGCACAAAGCAAAGAGTCTTTGGTGCTCTGTGTGAACATCAGTGACATCTCGCTCTCTGGTCTCAGAACAGAGCAGGCTCTAATTAAAGACAGCAACTTCTTCACTCGTGGACTTTTTTTCTCAGTTTCTCTCAATAATGTAAATGACCAGCTGGGAAGAGTGGGCTCTAAATTCATTCAAACTAAAGAAACAAGTAGGACATAAATAATGACTTGGCGAAGTGGGAGGATAATTAGTACTGATACATGTGAGACTCATTAAAGATGAATAGATCATCTGGACAACAAACAACAAATCACACGTGTCTAATTTTTTTGCCTCCTCACTTGATTTTCTTTTGTTTAATAATTTGAGTCCATGTGATGAAGTGCTCAGTGTGTCACAGCAAGTGATACACAAACATAATCAAACACTGATCAAACTTAGCATTTGAGTTTTTACAATGATGATACACATTATTACGGATGCCCTGAAAGGCAAGTGAGAAAAAAAAAAATCTAGATTAAAGTTTTTCTGTTTTATTCTTATTTCTGTCCTCATTCTTTTCTTATTAGCAGTTTTAACTTCCGCAGAATGAGTTGTTTTGGACTTGCTACGGCATCTATCACTGAGTTTTATTGCACGATCTGCGCATGGTTCTTGGTGCACCTCTGGACTTTACACCGGACTGGACTGGAGCAGATACAATGTAAATCCAGGGTTACAGAATATATACGGCACTCAGTGAAACAAGGTGAATCTGAGCAGCATGGAGCAGTAGCAGCAGGCACAAGGGATGATTCAAGATCTGAAGACACTACCTGGTGTGTCATTTTTTTGTTTACTTTATATTAGAATCTTTAGAGAAACATTTATTTAAATATATTGTATGCGTGTGTCATTTACCTTATTTTAATAAAAATAATAATTTCAGATTTTTAAGTATTGAAAATAACTGCTGATATCTGAATGTTCTTTTGTGCCAAGGAAGTGTTCTTATTCTTGATCCGTTTAGCAACAGGACCAACAACCTTTTTTTTGGCAACCTTTTCCCATCAGATGCATTGAACAACATGGCAATAGCTTCTGCTTCATCATTCTCCTTCTGTAAAATATCTTGACCTCTGACATAATTTACCTTGTGAATTCAGAGGTTTCTTGTTCAAAGCAGATTGCCGAGAAGTACTCTGATCACAACTGGCTGTGCTTGGTGGGACCAGCCCATTTGTCCCTCATCAGTTTTCCAGCTCTGATCCAGGCAGCTCTGATCCTATTTTCTTTAGAGCTCCTGTCGTAGTATTGCTGCCACCACCAGCAACACATTGTTTCACCATAGTAACGCTGTTTTTAACGCAATTTGGCTTCTACCTGAACCATTTATCATTGACGCTCACACAATGAATGACCAGAGACTTCCCCTTTGACGTCATTTCCGGGGGACTTTGGACGTTGCAAATTTTAACATCGAAATATGTTTATGTTGTTTGACAATTGTCTTTTTTAACACGTCTTCAATCCCAAAATCATGTCAATTACTGCCCAGTTCCTTCAATATATAGATGATTTCTTTCAATTTCTGCATTTGTGGGAAAAGCGTGTTACAGGCACTTTAAAGCCTCAACATTTACATGTTGTATTTTCTATGATGCGTAGATTGTTAAATATGTTCTATAATAGGATCAAGTGATCTTTAATTCTTCTAATTAAAAATAAAATATTCAGAATAATTACCTTTTACTAATAATTTTTTAAAATGAACAAAACAATCAAAGCAAAAAAAGGTCAATATCAGAAATTCAGATTGTGATTTTTTTCTTTTCAAACCTTTCCTTGTCCATAATGTCCTCATAGAGATTTGGACATTGCTTTAAAAATTAATTTCAACCTTCTTACTGTTACAGTCTTTCATTATATTACTGAAATGATTGTATAGATTCCCCTCTCGTAATAGTAGTTTACACATTTTAGTTTTGATTTACTTCCGGGTAAGATATTTACTGGTCATGAATAATAACAGAACCACACTTCAGAAAATGTGAACTATTCATCGCAGTTCTAAAATCCTGCCCTTGAAGAGCGTTGATATTGCTGGATGCAACAACCTTAGAAAACACAGTAAAAATCACAGCCAACTAATGCCATTTGTGCTCTTGTAAGGTTATCAAAATAAATGTATTGCTCATATTAGGTGTTTTGGTATTAAAGGGGTGAAACTATCGATAAAATCAATTAAAATTGTCAGGATCTGGGCTGTGTTTGTGTTTTGGTGTTGCTACATGTGCTCTGTTTCAGACGGTGCTGGAGCTCTCAGGTGTGCTGGATGACAGGTGCGACTTGTTCCACTGATTACTATGAGGAGTACTTAAGCAGGAGGCTGCCAGCACTTCAATGCAAAAGTGTTTTGCCACCAGTGGTACAAACTCAAGCCTCCCTCTAAGGTTATGCTTTGGTCTTTGACCTTGTTTAACATTGTTTTTTGCTCCTCTGCAGATTTTGAAAGCCTAAGCTTTGGCTCTATGTCACTGAGTTTCTGACTACGTTTCTGGAAGTTATTCTGGATGATCAAGCCCGTCTACGTTTTGTGGATTCCTATCCTGTCATCTGACTTTGTTTGGATTCGCATCAAGCTGGCAGCTTCCTGCTCTCTTCGTCTCTCTTCATCCAACACTCCAGCAGATGGCGCTACTAGGTTTCCGGAATCCTTACCATCACCCCATTTTCGCAACGTCACATCCCATAATCCGGAGAAATTCTCTGGTGAGGTAGGGGATTGCGGGGGTTTTTTGCTTCAGTGTTCTTTGGTGTTTAATCGAATCCTGCCTGTCCTGGGCCGTTAAAAGACAGGGTCTGCCGGCTTTTGAAGGGGGGGTTGGTGGACCAAGCTTAGATTTGTAAAGCCCCCAGATTCAGCTTACCGGCGAATCTTTTAGTGGGTAAGCGTACATCGAATGTATCTGCATTTATAGACTCCGGCTGCGAACAAAACGTTATAGATTTAGAATTAGTAAGCCAGGCTGGTATAGAAGTGGAATCCCTTGAATCAACACATTCAGTTCTAGACGGAAAGAGACTACAACAGATAACTCAACAAACTAAACCAGTGGAACTATTGTTATCCAATCATAGAGAAAATACATCCTTTTTTTGTATTTCCAGTATCTCAAGGTTCTCTAGTTTTAGGATTTCCCTGGTTACAGCAACATCATCCAAATTTGGACTGGTCAAAGTGTTGCATAGAGTCTTGGTCTTCTGAGTGCCATTCATCTTGTCTTTGATCAGTCTTTTCACCTAATCCGCCTCCACAGGCTAGCAGTGAGGATGACAGGATCAATTTGACACAGGTACCTCTAGAATACCATGATCTTAAGGGAGTGTTTAGCAAGAATAAGGCTCTATCCTTAACTCCTCAAAGACCGTATGATTGCGCAATTAATCTTCTTCCTGGCCCACCTTTGCCCTCTAGCAGGCTCTACAACATTTCTCGTCCTGAGCAGAAGTTAATGGAAGATTATATAAATGATTCCTTATCTGCAGGTATTATTACCCCAACACGAGACGGCTGAGCTGGGGGGGCAACAAGCAAACCCAGCCAGCCGCCTCTCCCCGTGGGCCACTCCAGAGTAGAAGAGAGTCCAGCCCCTCTCAAGGAGATGGTTTTCCAGAGCCCACGCTGTGCGTGGAGGCGAGCCCGACTATTTCTAGTCGATATCTCTCGACCTCCCGCACAAGCTCAGGCTCCTTCCCCCCCCAGCGAGGTAACATTCCACGTCCCTAGAGCCAGCCTAAGCATCCAGGGATCGGGCCGCTGAGGTCTCCACCTTCGTCCGCCACCCAATCCTCTTTGCACCGGTCCCTCACGGTTACCCCTGCAGGTGGTGGGCCCACTGGGGGATGGCCTCGCGTCTCTCGTTTGGGGTTGGCCCGGCCGGGTCCCGCGAGGAGCAACCCGGCCACCAGGCGCTCTCCGACCAGTCCCGACCCCAGGCCTGGCTCCAGGGTGGGACCCCGGCTCCGCCGCACCGGGCGACGTCACGTGCCTTGATATATTTGTCCTCATGAAGGATTCTTAAACCGCTCTTTGTCTGACCCATCACCCATTAAGTAGTCAACTCCCACCTCCGGGAGAGCTTTGACCAGATTCCGGGGGATGTTGGAGACATAGAGTCCGAGTGGACCATGTTCTCCGCATCTATTGTCGATGCTGCTGCCCGTAGCTGCGGCCCTAAGGTCTGCGGTGCCTGTCGCGGCGGCAATCCCAGAACCCGGTGGTGGACACCGGCAGTAAGGGATGCTGTCAAGCTAAAGAAGGAGTCCTATCAGCTGTGGTTGGCTTGTGGGACTCCTGAGGCGGCTGACGGGTACCGTGAGGCCAAGCGTGCTGCGGCCCGGGCTGTGGCAGAGGCAAAAACTAAGTCGGACCTGTTCCCGGTGCATGTTGTACTCCGGCAGCGCTGCCCTTTGTCACCGGTCCTGTTCATAACTTTTATGGACAGGATTTCTAGACGCAGCCAAGGGCCGGAGGGGGTCTGGTTTGGGGACCAGTGGATTTCGTCTCTTCTTTTTGCAGATGACGTGGTCCTGCTGGCCCCCTCTAGCCAAGACCTACAGCATGCGCTGGGGCGGTTCGCAGCCGAGTGTGAAGCGGCTGGGATGAAGATCAGCTCCTCCAAGTCAGAGGCCATGGTACTCAACAAGAAAAGGGTGGCTTGTCCTCTTCAGGTTGGAGGGGAGTTCCTGCCTCAAGTGGAGGAGTTGAAGTATCTCTGGGTCTTGTTCACGAGTGAGGGAAGAATGGAGCGGGAGATCGACAGACGGATCGGTGCGGCTGCCGCAGTAATGGGGGCGCTGTGCCGGTATGGTGAAGAGAGAGCTGAGCCGAAAAGCGAAGCTCTCGATTTAGTCCATCCTAGGGGAACTAGAAATGTATCTCTGGGCATGCTTATGTTTAATTTCTACAACCAGTTAGCATAATGTTCATGTATTTAAATCCTAAAAGTAAGCAGCAGCATCTGAGAAACACATTACCTCCCCACAAAAAGGCCATGGATGGTGTTCTGAGAACGTCCGTGCTGCAGTGGCAGCACTAACCACTGTGCCAGATACTCTAAACACAGCCTGGTTGGCCTGCATAATGTACCTTATTAAAGCTTTGAACCTATGCATTCTATACAATTCTGGTACCCAATGGTAATTTGGTATTGAAAGTCCCACCTTTGGTGGATATGTTTTTTTTCTCCCTCATTGATTGAACATTAGCCTTGACAAAGGAGGCTATTGCAGCAATGAAAAATGAGGAAATGCCATAACGAAAACATTAAAAGCTCAGATAACAGCAGCTTAATTAAATTTATAACGGCCCAGTTTGAAAGCATTTGAAGCACTTAAGAAATGACTTACTACAAATACAAAAGTGAGTGACAGACCCAGTATCTGAAAGTAGCTAGGTTGTTCATTGAGATATGTGCATAAATTAGAGGACACACAAATAAGATTTTTTTTAGATGTTCTCTTACAGGCGACATTTATTCTATTGTTATTTAAATATTTTTTAACTACATACAAAGGAGAGAGATTATATTTTTCCATCACTACCTTACTATCAACATTGCACAGCCCACATCTTCGAATTTGCATACAATACGCACCGAATCATTGGTTCATTTTCTGTATTATAACTGACTGACTCTTCGCGATTTTTCCTTTTTTGTAACGTCTACTTTTCTTGGAAAAAGGGGATAATACACCTCTTTTTATTTGACAATACTCTGCACCTGTACTTGTATTGTCAGTCCAGAGTATTGAAGCCAAACACTTTAACTGGAAGTCTGAAAAGCTGCCCAAACGGTTTTCTCTGCTCCTCGGTAGGCATTAGTGCCTCCTGTTTTTCCTCCCACTTTGGCATTGGTGACTGCCTACATTTAAGCCTGAAAGGCCTTTTGGCTGCCTGTTCTGGGTTTGAGAAGCAATTTTACACAAATTACCTGTCAATATGATTTTTTTTCTTCTTTTTGTGACAACTAAGACAGAAATTTTAATTATGTGGGGTGAATATAAAAGCAGGAAACGCTATTAATTTTTAGACAACTGTTTCATCTAATCAGAATTAACAATAACTTGAATGTCAAAAAATGTGTTCATATATAATGGAAAATATAGATTTTTCTGCAGTAAATGTTTGGGTTGCATGTTGAAGGCTGATGATGTCAAGAGGATTTAACTGCTCTGATTGGGTGAAAAAATTACGCACGTTGATTATAAATGCACAAAGACTGTTGCATCAGTGTTCATAAAGTTCAGCCTTTTTAATAAAGTGTATTTGACTTTTTTTTTTCCTTTAAAACACAAATACAATAGTTTTTACCCAATTATTTTTGCACAGGTCTGGGTCAGTTTACATCTTAACCACTTCATTCCCTGGTTTCATACCTGCATGTTGCTTGTTGTCCCTTCTTTCTTCTATTTCATAACTGTAAATAAGCCAATATTTAACCAATGCCCTTAAACCATTAGGTATAATTTTTTTTGTTTAATTAACTGTTTTCATAAAGTATGGAGAGAACTAGACATAAATATGAAAGACTCACTAAAATTAATTGTGTAATAATTAGTGAAGACCTTGTATTCAATTCAATTCATTTGATTAATATTGTAATAATTCACAATTAATTTTTTTTTCCACCACTTTTGAAGTCAAACAAGTCTGATTCCTTACCAGTTATATTGAATTTAATCAAATCAATCTAATACAATTCAGTAATACCGACAAAGTCAAATTTAATGACATACAGTTCAAAGTGATTCTAGTTATAATATAACAGAGTGAAATTCAGTTTATAATGCCACTCGGAAAAAGAAGCTTAATTGATTTGCAGCCATCCCTGCTTTGCAGCCATCCCTCCTCCTGATCATGCACGTGGCAACAGTTAAGAGATACTGTATGACTCCCTTTGAAAAGGAAGCAAGCTCCAGCAATATCAGCCTCGGGATTGGTAGCCATCTTCTCCACCCAGAGCAGACACTCAATCTTTTTATGATTGGTAGGATGACCTAAAGAAATTACCTTTGGATTATGTATAGCATATGTAGCGGATTGGTCAACTTTATTTCTAAAGACAGAGAAGCTATTGAATGAGCCCTGAGGTATAGTTTTACTTAATGAATGCTGCAAGTCACTGACTGGATGCAATCTGCTGGGTTTCCTTAGACAGAAAAACTTTTTATCCAATTTGAACAAATAACTAACTGACTGCACTCTTCAATGGTTATAATTGATTGGAATGTATGTACCTGGCTGTTGTGAAGTGCCTTGAGACAACATGTGTTGTGAATTGGCGCTATATAAATAAAACTGAATTCAAAATTTAACTTAGTCATATTCAATGTAATAGAATACCTCTGAAAAGTTCATTTATGTGAAACATTACACAGAATAATTACACATAGTTTTCAAGCCTTTTGTTAATTATCATGATTTTCCCTGTAATGGACAGGCGATCTCACCAGGGTGTACCCCGCTTTCGCCCAATGACACCACACCACGACCCAGCAAGGACTAGAGGGTATGTATGTATGGATGGATGGATGGATGGATGATATTTACAGAACATCAGACCTAAAAAAAAAAACTTTTTTCTTGTAGAAACATGGGTTTCATGAAAAGTATGTTTAATACCTGCATAAAGGTTGTTTTTAAAAGCTACTTTCAATCTGACAAACTAGCATAATTGACAATAAGAACGGTGATGTTTTTTTGAGCTCTGTGATGGACTGACAACCTGTTTAGGGGGTATCCCGGCTCTTGCCCAATGACTGCTGGAAATAGGCATCAGCACTACTGAAAGCCTAGAATAAGCGGATATAGAATATGGATGGAGGTTTTTATTGAAAGAGGTTGGGCACAACCTTGTGTACCTCAAAACTACAAACGTATGACATGGTATGGGGCAAAAGAACCCTTCACTTTGTGTTTGTAATAATTTCTTGAGAGCTGTTGTCAGACTGATGGTTATCGGTCAGAATTGGAAGGTTTCCTTTAATGTGTTTGCTCCTAGTCCTTATCAGCCCCCTGCTTGGTGCCAAAAGCTGACCTTCAGGCAAGAAATCTCCTCACTCCTCTCTAATCAAGGAGAGAAATGATAAGAGCTGTCTATGGTGACAGAAACTCCTCTTTGGCGAGTCCTTTTCATGTACACCTCCCTTACTGCCTGCAGACTGTGCAGCTCGGTTATAGGGGCTCGCTGTGATCTCGAAGGTGTTTGAGTTTGTTTATGGATCTGTTTCCTCCTTGTTTTAGTTCTCTAGTTTTTGTAATTTTTGTACATTAAGTTTTTGGTTCATTTTTGTGTTTAGATATTTCTGTTACTTCCCTTGATTTCTCTGTATTCCTGCTCATCTGTGTTAATTGGCCTCCCTCATTCAGTTGCTCTGCATTCTGCCTGCCACCAGTTGCTCCACATTTCATCTGATTAGCTCTTCTAGGTCATTGGTCATTTCTTCATCCTGCCTCTGTATTTAAACTCACTGGTTTTCATTGCTCGCCACTAAATCCTCCTGTTTGTCATGCCAAGCCTGTTCCTTGTCAGTACTCTGCCTAAGTTACCTGTTCAGGTTTATCATTAAATACGTCTCACCATGCGGCTACCACACTCTTGCCTGCATATTGGTCCTGCACAACACCGCCGCACTATGACAGGAAGCCCCTAGCAAGAAATTTACTGCATCAGTAGCTCATCATAGAAGTGTGTTCTCTGTGTGAATTGGGGGGCATGTGTGGGAGAATCAGTCATAATACAAATTGAGACATGACCTTGAGACTGAACACACAAGAGAGTCTGGAATCAGAAGGCTGCAGGAGATAAGAAATTTCATGCAGAACAAATTGTTTCCACTTAACAGAATAAGGTGGGAGCATGAGATGTGGTGGGGGGGCTTAGATGGCCTGTAGCTGCTTCTGCTGCTTCACCTTTCACCGTCTGTGTAGAATCCTTTCAACTAAAAGATCCCTTTGATTAAAAAGAGAAGTCACATCCTCATTTGATTGCAACACCTGGCTTTTTGTTGTGTTCTGTTCAAGTGGGATGCACTGAGTGTAACCTAGAAAGCCATGGTTTGTTTGTGCTGGGTGGTTGGCTTACGCACAGCTGCTGTTTGGCAGGAGGAGAGTGGTGCTTAGGTGAGATGGCTCCTGCTCCATGTGTTAATTAACCTGGAGGTGACTCCATAAAGAGGAGGTTTTTGGCTGTGGATTTTTAACTCAGTCCGCCCCAAGTCAATTTGTGTAATAAAGCAGGTTACAGGACAGCCTCTAAGATCATAAGAGCTGATAATTTATTTTGAGAAAAGCAATCATCAAACAAACCTAAAACCAAAGTTTTGAGTTGCAATTACAGAATTTTCTGTTATGCTGCCTGTCTAAAGCAATTTTAAAACATTTCTTTGTGTATTTGAAAAGATGGTGAAGGCAACAGAAACAAAGACTTACCTTCAAATAGGAAACACAGTAAGTGTTCAGCTGTTTAGGTAAGTTCATAGTGATATAAAGAGCTAACAAAAATCCACTGGTAAGGTCATATTTTCCCTCTCCAATTTTAAAGTTGGCTTTACATTCAAAACATGTTTAAAACTGTTTGTTAGAAGTTTATCTATGGTAAAGTAATGACATCAAATATTGAGCTGCTTTTATAAAAAGTGATAAGACAGAAAAGAAAGAACAATGGAACATATTCTGTGTAAGTTGAAATAACTATAAAGGTGACCTCCACACTGTATTGGTACCTCTGGTGTAAATGTGCAAGAATAATTTAAATAAATTCAATTTAACTACAGCCGCATAATTTTCCGCTGGAACGATCGCAAAAAAAAAGAAAATCAATCAAATCTTTAATTTCAGCGCACTTATTCAATTCGAACAATTGTATTAACCTTGCAGGTTTTTTTCCCAGATTTTTATCCAGTGTTTTTTTGCTAGAACCCACTTGGAGTATTTGTTGCTGAAAAGCTCAATCTCCTCTCTAGTCTCATCAGGCTAAAGCACTTGGTTTCAGTAGCATTTAGCAAACTCGGCATGTGTATTTTTGAAGATATGTGTTTTTTTTTTTATTATTCTTAACCATCTTTTATGTGTGTGTGTGGTGGTAAGGGGATATGGGTCATTGTCTAGCTTTGTTTGTCAGAGTTGCATTTGTTTAAACATTTTTAGTAATAGTTTTGACTGTGGAAACACATACACATAGGTGGGTAAATTAAATTATGTCTTTGTCACTTCATGACAAAGTTAAACACACATCCTTAGTTGGATGCCATGTTCTCTTCTCTTCCCATTTTGAAAAGTGGCTATTGTTAAAAACAATTACACATTCATCTGGAATATTTCCCTCCTTTAATAAATTTACTCAAATTATAGGTTGGGTATTTCTAAAATTTAAAGTGTGAGGCAAAGGACTGATTTATTTTAAAGCATTTGCACATATTTGCCATGGGTTCTAATAAGTGTCTACAGGTGACTGTAGATGGGATGACAAACTATTAAAAGCACAGTAACCACATACAACTACCGTAGAACTGTGGTTACAGTGCTAGCACACCCAAAAAGATACAATTTCAGCAGTTTAAGTATATCGAGCCAAGTTAAGTTTCAATTTTCAAATATATATTCCCCAAGTCTGACTGAAAAGTATGGTGTTTCCCTTCAGGGAATATGAGGAATCTACAGTTCCTACTCAGTCCTGACATTACCTGGCCTCCTGACTGATTCAATCTCAAATGGAAAGCTTAAAGTATTCAGTATTCAGACCTGTCAGCACAATCTGTCCTCAGTGATCAGATCTCAGACACCTGCTCTCTGTGCATAAAACACGCAGCCAGCTGTCTGCTGAACAACTTTAAGAACATTAGCAGGTGTGATGCTTCTGTGAAATAACATCAATTCAAGTTAATTATGTTTATGTTAAATTAAGATAACTGAAAAATATAATTTTCAGGTTTACATGGCTCAAATTCACCTGTGTTGCATTTTTGTAGTTGTTTACCAAAATCTTGTTGTATTTAGTTATGTAACCTAATAGACACAATAAGACCTTTTTTAAGGCCGCCCTTTGATGTCCAGGACCTCCAAGATTGTTCAAACGTCTCTGGGTTGCGGCAAATTTCAGTAGGAAGGCGCACATGACTGTACAGATTTTTCACTACTGCTTTTCTTCTACCATCCTACAACAATGCTACAGCCATGGGTATCGCATCTTCTCTAAGATGCAGAATTTTCCATTATATTTGGGAGATTTCAGTTTCAGCCTTGTTGTATAGGAAGATATACTGTTACTATATTCATTTACATCAAAATTTCCTTGGATAGAAAAACTTTTTATCCAATTTGAATAAATAACAGAATCTGACTGCACTGTTCAATGATTAAGATTAATTGGAATGTATGTACCTGACTTTTGTGAAGTGCCTTGAGACGACATGTGTTGTGAATTGGCGCTATATAAATAAACTGAATTGAATTGAATTAAAAAGGATATTGGTGAACTGCTTTTCTCTACAGAGAGCAGTGCATGACTGATTTTGATCTGGTGTAGGGCTATGTGTGCATAACTATGTGAGTCCAGTCAGAAGAAGGGAAGGATTATGTGCACACAAAATCCGATATCTTTATTTTTCACTTACCTCTTTGAGCAGAGGACCTGAAACCTGATATTGTTTTTGTTTTTTTACAATAAGCAATGTGACATCAATTTAAAGATTAAATTATAAATGTTATAAAACCAGTGGCAAGATAAATACATTTTTTTATTTGATGTTTTCTGTTCTTTTATATTGTAACAAAAGTGGTTATGTCCAGTATGGTCCATTACCTTTGGTATTATTGTTAATCTTTCAAGGTTTGATAACTAGTTACTCAACATATATTTCAGCGATATATGTCACATCTGTGTACATGAAAATTAAGCTGTGAAATTTGATGGTGTGCCAGCCTATGAAAAGTCATTTTGAAAGAGAATATTTCAACCATTCAAGCAACATTGATAAACGGCTATAAACCCAGCTCTGCTGTATGTTTAGTTTATGGAAAACATTAACAGCAAAAACACTGACAGAAAAATAATTGTTCTTATTTTGAGAATCTGCTGAGAGATCTTTGCAAAGTGATTTTGACTTTTTGAGAATCTAGAAATGTTCTTATTTAGCAGTTAGGCACTTTAGCCCTTTTCTCTATGAACCCATGGATGTGCCTCAGAAGCCCAAATTTATTTCAAGGTAATTTTCAGTTTCTAAAGTGTACTCTGTTTTTTCATGGTTGTATATCTTTTAAAATCAATGATCCTTATCAGGTATGTCCAGAGGGAGAAGGTTAGAACCATATGCTGACAAGGTGTTCAGCATCCCAGCATAAGCACCATTGTGTTGGGTACCCTGCAGTGTTGTGCATCTGTTAATCTCACACCAACACCTGTCTGTACCAACCCCTGCAGTGTAGTGGTGCTGATTGGAAGCTCTTTATGGGAGGCAGGAGCAGGATAGCGTAGAACAAAAGTGTCACTGTTTATACCCAGGTGGGTGATTTTCTGAAAAATC
Organism: Crenichthys baileyi; assembly: GCA_036173005.1. Classification (NCBI taxonomy): domain Eukaryota; kingdom Metazoa; phylum Chordata; class Actinopteri; order Cyprinodontiformes; family Goodeidae; genus Crenichthys; species Crenichthys baileyi. Next base: position 24,810 of record JAHHUM010000417.1, on the reverse strand, counting down.
TGTATAACACTTGACACAAATAACTCACAGCCACTCCAGCTTGTTTTCACCCTTGTTATGGAGAGAGCTCTTCATACAGATAAAATGTATCTTTGCAACTAAAGAACTGTTTGGTTTAATAAAGTACCAACATATTTTTTGTAGGTAGAAATATTGTTACAGAAGTTAAGCAATTACTTGTTTTTTTTCCCCTGTCTTGGATCACATTAAATTTGAATTATGTTATTTGAGTTGTTTCCTGCTTTTTTGATTAGAAGTATTTCTTGCTGGCTTTAGCTTTTTCAATATGTTAATTCAGTGTATATTGTAAAAAATAAAAATGGTGGGTTATGACATTTTACTTTTATTAATTAAAGTGCTATTTTACATTCTCGCGCACTGTTTGACTGCACTGTTTGATGCTTAAAGAACACTTTGGCTTGAGAGGCTGTGTAATCGTATGCTGCTTCAAATAGAAACAACAGATTAATCTATAAATATAAAGTGTTTGTTTTGTTGAAGACAAAGATATCACGACCAGAGACAGAGAACCCAAATTCAGCCAAACACAAAGTGATAAGTAAAAAGGTTTATTCAGAAACTCAGGATCAGAGAGCAGACGAACAGCAGTCAGCTTCCAGGAACCACTGAGAACAGAAAGACTAGTTAGTGGCTGAATAAAACTCAGGATCTGCAAGGAGTTAGATAAAGCCACTAACCTTCTCAGTCTGGTGAAGAGGCACAGAATCCAGAGGAGGAAGAGATCCAGACAGTTAATGAGGAAGCGTCCAACAGACTGAAGTCGGATTGCCGACTGAGCCAACTCCTCCAGGGAACCAGCTGACGCTGTGACAGGAACACAGAGAGCTGTGATTGTCCTCTTGACAATAAATCCAGGCAGACTAGAGAGCCAGGCGGGCTCAGGCTGAATAAACCAGTGGCTAGGCTGAGACGTAAATCCAAGTGATTGCGCAGCAGCAGACAGGTGAAGCAGATGAGTTAACTGCATGAGTGAGAGCAGAGCAGGCAGACGGGCCAGAATCATAACAGTACCCCCTCCTCAAGGTCCGGCTCCGGACGGACCCCGAGGCTGATCAGGATGGGAGGCCCAGCGAATGGAACTCCCGGATGAGGGATTTGTCCCACTATAAATCGTGCTGAATCCAGGACCTTTCCTCATGGGGGGAGGACCATAGCCCTCCCCAGTCCACCAGGTAACGTATGCCATGTCCTGCCGTCTGGACCGGATGATGCGCCGGACAGTGTAGACTGGGCCATCAGCAAGAAGCCGGGCCGGGTGGAGGGGGCCCGGAGGTGGGGACCGAGACGGGACACCACATAGAGCTTGATCCGGACACGTGAAGGTAGGGTGGACTCTCATGCACGAGGCAGACGTAAACGAACAGCCACAGGATTGATGATCTTTGATATGGGAAAGGGTCCCCAAAACGAGGTGCCAGCTTACGGGAGTCAACCAGAAGCGGGAGGTCCTTGGTGATAGCCAAACCTTCTGTCCACTTGTAGCTTGGAGCAGGATTCTCCGACGATTTGCTGTGCTTGCGTGCACCTCCGACATTCTGATCATAGACCTTCTTGCCTTCCTCCAGATGCGCTGACATCTTAGGGCCGCGGCCTTGAGCAGAAGGAACCTCAGCCTCTTTCTCCTGGACAGTGAACTACTAGGGTGGCTGAAAACCAACACAACTTGGAAAGGGGATAACCCCCGTGGCACTAGCCTGGAGGTGGTTGACAGCATATTCAACCCAGGGTAAATTTGAGAACCATTTGGTTGCGTCGGACTCACATAATGTGCGAAGTTTGGTCTCCACCTCCTGGTTGGCCCCCTCCGTCTGTCCATCCGACTGGTGGTGAAATCCTGAGGACAAACTAACAGTAATCCCCAGCAAGGAACAAAACTCTTTCCAAAACTGAGCGACAAATATTGGGGCCCCTTTGTCTGAGACAATGTCTGTGGGTATGCCGTGAAGGCGAAAAACCCATTCTTGGCTGAGGGCAACTTTTTGGAGAGGGACTAGGTAACCATTTTAGAAAATCTGTCGATGATGGTTAACAGAACTGGAAACATTAGAAACTGGCAAACCTGTGACGAAGTCCATGGCTAATGTGTGACCAGGGACGAGGAGAATGGTAGGGGGGGATGCAAGAGTCCAGCAGAGGGCGATGAAAGACTTGGCTTGGGAACCACTGAGTACAGGCCGTGACGTAATCTGTGACATCTTTGACAAGAGATGGCCAACAAACTGAGTTTGGACCATCTGTAACGTCCTGCTGATACAGGATGACAGAACAGACGTGAATTATGGCATGAATTCAGTACCTTCGGTACGAGGCGTTCCGGGACAAAACACTGGTCAGGTGGACATGAAGTTGGGATAGGGAGGTCTTTTGGTGGCATCTTTTACCTCTCCCTCCAACTCCAACATGGTGACAGAGAGTCTCACTGATTCCGGAAGAATAAACATATCCTCCCCAGAGGTCTGTGACTCGGAGGGTTCCTGTATTCTGGACAAGGGCGTCTAGTTTGGCCATTTTTGACTCCAGGTCTGAAAGACAAGAGAAGTTGAATCTTCCAAAAATAAGAGCCCACCTTGCCTGCCTGGGATAAGGCGCTTCGCTGATCTCAGTACTGACTCCAGGTTCTTATGATCTGTCAACAAGAAACTGTTCCTTAGCCCCCTCTAGCCAATGCCTCCACTCCTCAAGAGCCAGCTTGACTGCCACCAGTTCTCGTCCCCCACATCATATTGGCGCTCTGGCTTGGGACAAAGTCTGAAAAGAAGGCACCATGGGGTAATACGGCATCAGAATTTTCTTTGGTTAGGACAGCTCAACCCCTGTGTTGAGGCCGTCAACCTCCACAATAAACTGTTTATCTGGGTTGGGGACCCGTAGAACAGGAGCAGACGTAAATATCCCTTTAAAAAGCTTAAAAAGCTCTTTCAGCCCTCCATTCCAAACAAACTGTCGTGGATGATGTGAGAGCATTAAGAGGGGCTGCAACGAGGCTATAGGTTCCTGATGAAGCCGTCTGTAAAAATTAGCAAACCCAGAAACCTTGAAGCCGTTGGCGGTCGTTAGAAGAAGGCCATTCCAAGACTGCCTTGACTTTGGAGGGGTCCACTATAACTTGGTCTGGAGAAATGATGAATCCCAGGAATCGAAGTGATAGTGGTGTGAAACTCACACTTTTTCAGCTTTTGCCAAACAGATGATTTTGAGAAGACGGAGGAGGACAGCCCGACATTATTTCTGTGGGTTTTCCAGATCCTAGGAATAAATCAGAATGTCATCAAGATATACAAAAACAACTGTCCCAACCATATCCCTCAGGACATCATTCACCAATGCCTGAAAAACTGGAGGGGCATTGGGTTCACCAAAGGCATTACAAGGTACTCATAGTGACCAGTAGGTGTGTTTTAAATTGCCGTCTTCCATTCATCCCCCTCCTTGATACGAACAAGGTGGTAAGCGTTTCCTCAATCCAATTTTTGAGAAGACTTTGGCGCCCTGAATCTGGTCGAAAGCAGTGTTCATAAGTTGGTAGAGGGTATCGGTTCTTTGACGGTGATGTCGTTTAAACCCCTGTAGTCGATAAATGGTTTTAATGAACCGTCCTTCTTTCCCACAAAGAAGAAGCCTGCCCCTGCTGGAGAAGATGCCTAATAATACAGCTTTTATTGACTCATCCCTAACTTCCTCATGGCTTGGTTTCTCTGTCCTGACAATGAATACAATCGACCCCTAGGGGGAGAAGTGCCTGGTAGGTGCTCAATGCCACAGTCATAGGTCTATGAGGTGGAAGTGCCCGTAGCCCTGGACTTGTTGAAAACCTCCTTAGTGCATGATATTTGGGTGGTACCTTAGACAGATCAGGATATGTCTCCTCAATGTCATTCTCCGGAATATCTGTAGAGGCAGAAGACAGACACAAAGTGGGCACCAGGACTTAGCCGGGCAGGACAGCCAATATCCTTTTGGCTTGCCAATCAATATGGGGGTTGTGCTTTTGTACCAGGAGCCCCTAAAACAATGGGTAGTTTAGGAGAGTTGATGATCCTGAATGTGACCTCGTCCTGATGATTTGGCCCCCAGTGTGAGTTTTTATACCTGGTCTTGTAATATGAACTGTTGATACTATGACCATCCAATGCCAGGACATTACGGGTGTCAGACGTGGGAAGAGTCTGATGTCATGGTCCCTGTCCTAACGACTCATCCATAAACTCCGTGTCCCGCCCCTGAGTCCAATGAACACTGACACCTGATGAGAAGTAGAAGACACTTGAATGGTTGCAGGAAATGAGCATGAGGAGACAGACAGTTGACTTCGACTCAGTAGAGTTCTTTCTCCTCCCTCTACTGAGCCTGGGCTTTAACGGACACTTGAATGCAACATGACCTGTCACCACAATAAAAACGACACAAACAAGTTATTCTTCTTCGTCGATCTCGTTCCCCCGCAGAAATCTTAGAACGACCCAACTGCATGGGCTCCGGGTCACAACAGTGATCAGAAGGGGGTGGGAAGACCCTTGGGTTCTAGTGGGGAACAGGACTGTGAGCTGAAGGGGAATTACCATCTATAAAGCCTCTCCCGCCTCCTTCTGTGAGCCGCAAATCGATGCGGGTTGCCAGGTCCTCAAGTTGGTGAAGGGAGGCCAGGGTAGTCCCGGGGAGCCAGTTCATCCTTAATATTCTCATTCAGATCCTGCATGAAAGCATCCATTTTAGCATGCTCATTCCAAAGCTGTCTGCTGCCCAGTAAAAATGAAAGTCAATGAATAAGATGTAACACTTCTCTCTCCTGTTTAATGGAGAGTAAACCTCTGGCAGCTTCACGACTAGGAAGAACTGGATCAAAAACCCTGATGAGCTCCTTGGGAGAATGCAGAAATGAAGCACACGTGATCGAACCATTTTGCCACTCAGGCAGTGTGCCCCCACTGCTTAGCCTTTCCAGAGAGGCAGGGAATAACAAACGCCACCTTAGAGCGCTCAGAAGGGAACGAAGAAGGGCTGAAGCTCAAATGAATCTCACATTGAGTAAGAAAAGCACGGCACTGTCAGGATCTCCCCTAACAGTTCAGAGGCTGAGTCTAGCTCTCTTACCACAGCGGAAAGATCAGGAACTCTGGGGGAAACAGGCTGTGAGGACGCTGGCGTGGAAGCAGGAGTCATGGATTGCAGCATAGAAATCACTTCCGCCAAGCCGGAATTAAACGGGGCAATAGAGTGATCAACATTAGTGCGCCACTGCTGTGCTGCGATGGGTCCATCTTTTGGCCAGATTTTACTATCACGACCAGAGACAGAGAACCAAAATTCAGCCAACACAAAGTGATAAGTAAAACAGCTTTATTCAGAAACTCAGGAATCAGAGAGCAATAAGAACAGCAGTCAGCTTCCAGGAACAACTGAGAACAGAAAGACTAGTTAGTGGCTGAATAAAACTAGGGGATCTGCAAGGAGTTAGATAAAGCAACTAACCTTCTCAGTCCTGGTGATGGAGGACAGAATCCCAGAGGAGGAAGAGATCCAGACAGTTTAAATGAGGAAGCGTCCAACAGACTGAAGTCGGATTGCCGACTGATCCAAATGCCTCCCGGGGAACCCACTGACGCTGTGACAGGAACACAGAGAGCTGTGATTGTCCCCTCTTGACAATAAATCCAGGCAGACTAGAGAGCCAGGCGGGCTCAGGCTGAATAAACCAGTGGCTAGGCTGAGACGTAAATCCAGGGACAGAAACAAGGTCGAATTCCAGGGCTAGAGGCATCAGACAAGGGGCAGGCAGAGACATAAACCAGAGGCAGAAAACAGAGTTGAAATCCAAAATCCAATCCGTCAGACAAGGAGCAAACAAGAGCGAATAATCCGTAAGGCAAGGCAAGGTCATGGAACGAGATCAGTCAGGAAGGAACGCTGGATAACTACTCACAAATGTTTTCGAACATTGTCAGAGGGCTGTATATAACTGCAGCTCCACAGGTGTGTGGCATGACGGTGATTGTGCAGCAGCGCAGCAGCAGACAGGTGAAGCAGATGAGTTATTTGCATGAGTGAGAACAGAGCAGGCAGACGGGCCAGAATCATAACAAAAGAAAGTCAACATTGTTGAGCAACAAAAAGTAATAACTGTCATGAATGCTAATACATCTGTAGCACACTGTTAGTAATAAGCTAATATTGACCCTTAATGTTTGATAAGACATGTTAGCTGTTATGTACAAACAAAATATCTATCGATCGATATATATATATAGGTGCCCCAAATCACTCATACCTCTGTCAGGATTAAATTAAAATTTATTTTCATTCAACCAGAAAGTTTGTTTCCAATACAAAATGAGAGGCATCTAGCAAAAGATAACAAAACAATATAAAAGGAGAGTAAATTTTGAAAATAATAATGTATGTTTTGATTTACATTTTATATAAAGAAAGTAAATTTATTTCTCAAAAATCAGTGTAAAAATCTTTTAGCATTTTTTATTATTATTGATTAGCACAAAAAGATGGTGTTGCCCAAGTGACAGCCTGTTGCAGCAGCTCTGCCTTGATCTGTGTGTTTGTGGCTGTTTCTAGACAGTTTTTGCTTTTCTTTTACTACTAATATTGTTGTTTATGTGCACCTTATTAATGCACAACATTTAAAGTTAATTTGTTGTTTTTTCAGCACATAAGAGCAAACACGAGCACAATGGATAGTGGTAAGAGGAGGGCCAGAGGACTGGCGATGTGTGTAAACAACAAGTGGTGCAACCCTGACCAAGTGCATGTAAAGAAGCAGCGTTGCACTGCATACATTAAGCTGGTAGGTGTTAGCATTCAGTCATATTACCTTCCCTGAGAGTTTTCACATGTGATTGTATTAACTGTTTACATACCCTTTGGCTGATGCTGCATCAGCCTGCATGCTCCTTCAACAAAGTAGTGATGTGCAAAGTTAAATACTGTCACACATCATGTCCACTTAATACAGTTTGGTTGTGGAGTCCAGACCACCCTCTTGGCCACAGCTCACAGTACAACAAACATAAATGGTGTCCCTTATTTTGAGCCATTGCGATGGCTTTGACCCGCTCCAGCCATTGAGGTCCTTAATATTTTTGTTGTGGCTCTTAAGTTTTTTTTAGCTTTTCCTGGCACTGCTGCAGTGTGCAGTAAAATCTGTGGCTTGTCATTCTCTTCGCTACCTTGGCGAACACCTTTTTATTTCAACAACAATCTGTTCACGTCACATTTCGGCCCTGCTCAGCCCCAATGGGACCAGTACCGGACTGGAGAAGCCAGTAATGGAAATAGTTGCAAAACGGGCTGAGTGGAGTGGATCCAGCCATAGGAGAGCATGTGGTAATGGGGCAATAAAGTTCCATCCCCTCCCCCCCTCTGGGCTGATCTGATCACAATCTTGTTTACCTCCAGCAACCCCTCACCAGGACATATGTGAATAAATTGACTTATAAAGCCTGTTTTGAGTCTACTGATTGGGAAGTGCTTTATGGCCCACATCTGGCGTGGTAGATTGACAACATCAACGTCTGTGTCACTCAACTCTCATCTGATGAAGACGATAGAGAGGACTGTAGTAAAACACCTTCGGTCCCTTGCAAGCCCTAAACTGAACCCTCTTCAGTTCACTGACTTCTTCGGCACTTTTAACACATCCAGCCTTCACTGCTAAGGGGAACGATGCAGGACACAGGAGTTGACAGTTCTTTTCCTGCATGGACCACTTCACAAATGGACCATAGTATGTGAGGCTAAGTGACTGTGTGTCAGATGTGGTAGTCTGCAGCAGAGGGGCTTCTCAGGCAACTATCCTCTTGCCTTTCCCTTTTCACCAGCTACACCTCAAATTTCATACACAACACTGCCAGTTGTCAGCTCCAGAAGTTCTCTGATGACAGCCATTGTGGGTTATGTCTCTGAGGGGAACGATGTGGAGTACAGGGAGATCATCATGGACTTTGTGGGCTAGTGCGGATCTAGCCACCTAGAGCCATCTAAACAACATCAACAAGACTGAGGAGATGGCAATTAACTTCACCAGCAAGGCCACATCCGCCTCACAGGTGAACATCCAGGGCTTGGACATTGAGACTGTGATGGAGTATAAATATCAGGGTGTTCACCTCAACGACAAGCTGGACTGGTCCACAAACATCAATGCCCTGTATAAGAAGGGTCAGTACTGCCTCTAAATTTTGAGAAGACTCAGGTCCTTCAATGTGTGCAGGCTCTGCTCAGGGCGTTCTACGACACTGTGGACACTCGGAGCAGCTACTTCGGCAGCAGGCTACGGCTGCTGCATTGCAGGAAGGAACACGTCAGAAGGTCCTTCCTTCCGTCAGCATTAAGACTCGACAATAAAAACCTAGAAGTCTACAATACTGCCACTACATATATGTCTCACCTTATGTATATAGTGTACATATTTGTTGTAACATTATTGTAAATAGTTTATTTTTTTTATATTTCGCGTTTTTTGTTGCCTTGCTTACACTATTTGTTTTTTTTTAATATTTTTCTTTAAATTATCTTCCTAGACGTGTACTTTTTTACTCTGTCTTGCTGCTGTGACAATTTCCCCCTTGAAGGAAGAACAAAGTCTTGTCTTATTCCTCATGTTATTACAGCAGTCAAACCCCATCTTATTTCTGCTGACCAGCCTATTGCATGTTTTCACTGGTATTTTGATCATTTATCTTTTTTGATGAGCTAACATCACACTGTTAATAACGTAACAGTTAGGTTAGAAATAAACTAACCGTGACACTCACCTGAGGGATCAGGCATACTGATCCCTCAAGTGAGTCACTAAGATCTATGCCATACCCCTTCTGGCTATAATTTTTGGAAGCTGTGTGTGTGAAACACTACAAAAAAGCTATTGCGACATGAGCCAACACCGAAAAGACTTTTCAGTTGAACACCGTGGGTTAAGTGAAAAATAAGGTGAGTTTGAAAACAATTTTTCTTAAGGTTGACCCTGTTTCACTGGTACTGCACTGGAAGATACATTTCTTATGTTTAATTCAGGTTTCAAACAAGTTGACTACATCCATTTTTTAGATGCACAGCACAGAGGAAGACAAGCAAATGTATAAAAGAGACTATTTCTTTCAAATTGACCAAACTCATCAAACATTTACATTTGTTTATAACTAGTTTAGTAAGGTAAAGGCCACATTGTTGTCATTGATTTTTTTTCCCCCAACTTTCAGTTGATACCAATGCCAACTCTGATGTCTCAGCATGTTTTTCCTTTATCAGTTAGTTTATTTTATTTATGAAGAAGCCAAGAATTTTTGCCCAACATAAATCTAAAGTTCAGCAGGATTCTTGAAATAACAGGATTGTGGAAAATGTCAGTTTCAAGTAACTAAAATGTATAGACTTTCTAGCTGACAGATGCAGTTATAAAATATTGGTGATAAATTCTTACTATCTTTGAAAACAAAAACAATATCAAGCAATCTGTCTGGGATCTTCCAGCATACATAGATATTTCCACTGAGCATTTAACAGCTTGTCGTGAAAGTTATGTGCAGGTCAGAATATCGTATGTATTTTTGATATCTTTTAACATCGTAAACTTTTTTCTTACAGAGGTTCTACCATTCACACATACAATGATTCGGTTTTGCAACTATCTCAACAGTAAACCCAAAAGCACATCATCCGAATGAAAAGTAGAGATAATTATGCTGATGGCGTAAAGTCCACCTGCAATATTCTGCTTCTGTGTACTGATTAACACAAGAATGTAAGGTGGGTTTGCACCTTTAAAGTAACATGAGATTAAAACACCATTATGGCTGATAACATATATTACTTGCTGCACAACTGTAACAGCTTGAACATGACCTCTTATCCTAAAACAAAAACTAACAGCAAAATCATATTCCTGAGGGCATTTGGCAACTGGAAATATCACCTGTCGTTGCAGTACTTCATGAACACGAGTTCTTCAAAAATTGTGTTAATCAAATGAACTGAACTGAAATTAATTGAATTAAACAAGGAAATAGCATCTTCCTCAGTGATCCAATCATGTCCATACAGCACTTAATAGAAGTGCAACCCACTCAGACCTTTTTTGAGCTTGGATTTTCTGCAGACCCCACAAGCAGCAAAGTTTATAACAAATTCACTTTCTGTAAACAATGTTTATAAAATCAGAAACTGGTACTGTGTAATTTAAAACAACTAACAGTTTTCACAGGGAATTTTAAAAATAAACATACAACATAAATTGACCCATCCTCTTAAATGAATGCATCAACTTGAACACAGTGTTCTTTTGACAACTTCACTCAAAATAATTGTCAATAATAAGATCTTAACTAACTCAGTCTTGGTCTTTCTCACCTACAGCTCAGTTGTTTTGTAGCAGCAGTGGAGAGGATAAGTTAAAAAAGCCTAAAGAGCAAATTCACTGGAAAACACTGAGGAAAATGGAAATGGTAATCAGAGGTAGTCTGGTCCATTGGCATATCCCTGGTGAGGTCACTGGCAGATCAGGAAATGTTTTTGAAAGTAGAGATTTTTTTAAGTGAATACTAACTCCTATGGAAATAGCAAAACTAATAGAAAACAAACCCTATGTTACTTTATAGATGTAAAAAGGGCAGACAGATACAGTTAAGAGTTATAAACTGTATATCTGAAGTAAGTTTGGTCAGCTTGTACAGAAAGTCTGGTACATGCAGGGTCCTCTGCACATGCCTAACCACAAAGTAAATATTTTGTCTTAAAGGTAAATTAGCTTACTGGTATTTTTGTCCGTTACTTATATGTAGGTTATTATAAGTCTTGTTAATTATTAGCTTTTCCTGGTGATATGTTGTGAGCAGACTAGTACAGTTGGTAGTTTAACCACACAGTTTTCATACAGCCATGTCTTTAATTATTCCTAGATTGGTCCTGCAATGCACTCCAATTTGGGGGAATTCATTTATGAGTTTGTTTATGGTCGATTTTATTTTTCTTGTGAATTCACTTAATCTTTATTTCATGAAATGTGTGATTTAATTTTGGGCTTTTTAATGGGGCTTCTGTTAGAAATATGCAATTTATTTGAAATATACAATGTAGATTCCCTTTATTTGCAAAGGCTGATGCAATAACTGAGAGGAGTCAATATAATAAAGATTTCAGAAGAAGCTTACTTGGGCTTTTAATACACTTTGTGCTTCAGGCAATGCAATTATGATAACAAACACTAACCCAGTGAAGGAAAAAAAATATATATATTTTTTTTTAAAGTTGAAATGACTAGCTAAGGAACAACTAAGTATTTCAAAATGTTTTGTTTATTGAAATGCCATGAATTGAAACCAAAATTTGTTTTTGGTTCTTCTGCAAAAAAATGTCTGTTTGAAGGTTTTTCGATGGAATCAAAGCCACACACGGAGAGCCTCACATTGAGGAGGGTGAAAGTCAACAACAATAAGGCATTTCTCTGTATAAAAGCAATGCATGCAATTTGGCTCCAGGGCCATTTGTCCCCAGCCACCTACCCATGATCCACATACGGTAATGAGTCAAATATAGAGCCACTTGACAGTGATTTCAGCTTTCTGGGCATATGTAGGGGAGGTGTTGTCCAGCCAAGTGTGATGTAGCTCTGAATAAAACAAAATGTGTGTGGCAGAATTCAATTTTCCATTGAGTGAAATGCAAGGAACATTATTCCCGTGAATACCTGTTTGTGCATGCTTTAAGATTAATATTGATTCAAGTATATTTACATTCCCATGTTCTAGACAACATAAGTGAGAGGACTGTTTGCTTTGAATAGAGCATGAGCATTATCGACTGTTTTCTGTAGATATAACCTTTCATGAGATGAATTGGAATGCTGTATGATAACCTTGAGCAAAAATTTGATGGTTGTATGACATTAAAGTATTAAAAGTTAAAAGATTGAATCAGTGTTCAACAGTACATGATATTTTCCCAGCCATAGATGAGAACAACCACTGAGCTACATAAACAAAAGACACTGGTAAAAACTCTGAATCCCACAATGCAAAGTATTAAACCATTTTCAGGACAACTCACAGGAAGGAGGAGTCACAACTGGAATAACCTTGACATCATAGTACAAAACTCTGCTATGCAGCATCATTCGTTCTTTTTCCTGCAATTCTTCACTAGAGCAGCAGCAGGGAAGACAACACATGCAGATGACTTTGCTGGCTAAGTCAGACCACTTCTTTGAAGAAGCTTGGATCCCAAATGTTAAGTGTGGTCTGTTATCTGTGCACCCGATGACTGTAAACTGGCTGAAATTAAGACAAGCTGTTTTAAGGCTTACTTTCTGAGCTTCTACATAAAAAGAATCTGAACCAGAGATTCCCCAGGAATAGACAGTGTCTCTAACTACGTTGATGACACGGATTTTCTCCTTCGGGTCTGAGAAAAAATGGCATAGGAACCCATCACCCCTGGACCTACTCTCCTCCTGTTCACCAAAACTGTTCACGTCTGAGTAATAGAAGGCCTCTAAGCCTTGAGACAAGTTTAATTTGTTTTGGGTTGTGTTTTAAAGCTAAGACAAACTTTATTTCAATTAGGTATTGTTAGAGTTCTTAAAGTTACTTATGTCTCCCTACAGGAACATAGAAATGAAATATGTATGTTGTTATGTTTTGTACCATCCACCAGGCCCTTACTCTCATTTTTTAGATCAGTTTTCAGACCTTTTATCTGATTTAGTGTTAAATACAGATAAAGTTCTCATAGTGGGGGATTTTAACACTATGTTGACACTGAAAGTGATAGCCTAAATATAGTGTTTAATTCTATCTTAGACTCAATTGGCTTTGTTCAAAACATTACCAAACCTACCCACCTTTGTTTTCATTCTCTGGACCTTGTGCTGACATATGGCATTGAGTGTAAAGACATAATATTTTCTCATAACCCTGTGCTGTCTGACCATTTCTTAATAACCTTTGGGTTTAATTTATCGGAGTACTCAACACCTGAAAGAAAATTTCATTATAGTAGATCATTATCAGACGATGCTGTAACAACCTTTAAAGAATCTGTTCCTCTTTTAATCTCCTCATTATCACTGAAAAGCACAGTGGAGGGCAATAATTCTGTTTCTGCCCTTTCACAAATTGATTCTCTTGTTCATAGTGTTTCTTCATCATTGCTTGATGCATTAGACAATGCAGCCCCTTGAAAAAGAAGGTAATCATTCATAGGAGGCAGGCACCTTGGTTTAATTAGATCTGTGTACTTTAAAGCACAATTTTAGAAAATTGGAGAGAAAATGGCACTCTACACACCTAGAAGATTCCTACTTAATCTGGAAAAATAGCCTACTGTTGTATAAAAAGACTCTTCCCCAAGCCAGAACAGCTTATTTCTCATCATTAATAGAAGAGAACAAGAATAATCCTAGATTTCTCTTTAGTACAGTTGCTAAACTTACACAGAGTCATAGCTCTGTTGAGCCATCCATTCCCTTAGCTCTTAGCAGTCATGACTTTATGGGACTCTTCTTAAATAAAATTGATTCTATTAAAAATAAAATCTTTGACATACTCCCGAAGATGATTACTTCATCCTCAGCAAGTGAGACAACATTGGAAATAACTGCAGAACCTGATTTGGGTTTGGACTTTTTTGGCTGCACGGTGGCGCAGTTGGTAGCACTGTGGCCTTGCAGCAAGAAGGTCCTGGGTTCGATTCCCGGCCGGGGGTCTTTCTGCATGGAGTTTGCATGTTCTCCCCGTGCATGTGTGGGTTCTAACCAGGTACTCCGGCTTCCTCCCACAGTCCAAAGACATGCCTGTTAGGTTAATCACTCAAAAATTGCCCTTAAGTGTATGAATGAGTGTGTGCATGGTTGTTTGTGTGTTGCCCTGCGATGGACTGGCGACCTGTCCAGGGTGTACCCCGCCTCTCGTCCATAGGCACCAGCTCCCCCGTGACCCACTATGGAATAAGCGGTAGAAAATGACTGACTGACTGTTTTGATCCTGTGGAGCTTCCTGAGTTATCAGAAATATTAGCTTCATCTAAACCTTTAACTAGTATGTTAGACCCAATCCCAATCAAATTATTTAAAGAAGTGTTCCCTCTGATTACCAGCCCCACTTTAGATATGATTAATCTATCTTTAGTAAATGGATATGTACCACAGGCTTTTAAGGTAGCTGTAATTAAACCTTTACTTAAGAAACCTTCGCTTGATCGAGATGACTTGAAAAATTACAGACCTATATCCAATCTTCCATTCTTATCTAAAATTCTTGAGAAAATAGTTGCTAATCAAATGTGTGAGCGTTTACACAGCAATGACCTATTTAAAGAGTTTCAGTCAGACTTCAGAGCTCATCATAGCACTGAAACAGCTCTGCTGAAAGTCACTAATGATATTCTTGTGGCCTCAGATAATGGACTTGTGTCTGTACTGGTTCTGTTAGATCTCAGTGCAGCATTTGATACAGTCGACCATAATATTCTCTTAGAAAGGCTGGAATACGCTGTAGGGATCAGGAGAACAGCGCTAGGCTGGTTTAAATCTTATCTGTCTGACAGATTCCAGTTTGTTCATGTAAGTGAAAAATAATCTTTAAACTCCAGGGTTACTTGTGGAGTACCACAGGGTTCAGTACTTGGGCAGATTCTCTTTACTATATATATCCTTCCAATAGGTCAAATTATCAGGCAGCATAGAATAAATTTTCACTGTTACGCTGATGATACTCAGCTTTACTTATCCATTGGTCCTGATGAACCCAACCAGTTAGATAGACTACAAGCATGTCTTGAAGATATAAAAACTTGATGACTTTAAATTTTTTGCTTCTAAATTCAGACAAGACAGAAGTTGTCGTCTTTGGACCGGAGTCTTTAAAAAACAAACTGCTTAGTCAATCACTTAACCTGAATGGCATTAAATTGACCTCCAGTAATAAAGTAAAAAACCTTGGTGTTACTTTTGATCAGGACATGTCATTTAAATCCCATATTAAACAGGTTTCTAGAATTTCCTTCTTTCACCTCCGGAACATTGCCAAACTTAAAAATATCCTATCCAGGAGTGACGCTGAAAAACTAGTCCATGCATTTGTTACTTCAAGGCTGGACTATTGTAATTCTTTACTATCAGGATGTCCACAAAATGCAGTTAAAAGCCTTCAGCTGATTCAAAATGCTGCAGCAAGAGTTCTGATGAAAATTAAAAAGAGAGATCATATTTCTCCTATTTTAGCTTCCCCACTGGCTCCTTGTTAAATCCAGAATAGAATTTAAAATTCTCCTCCTTACATATAAAGCCCTAATGATCTAGCTCCATCATACATCAGAGATCTGATTGTTCCATATGTTCCTAACAGAGCACGTCGTTCTCAGCCTGCAGGTTTATTGGTGGTTCCTAGAGTCTCTAGAAGTAGAATGGGAGGCAGATCCTTTAGTTATCAGGCTCCTTTCCTGTGGAACCAGCTCCCGGTTTTGGTCCGTGAGGCGGACACCCTGTCTACTTTTAAGGCTAGGCTTAAAACTTTCTTTTTTGATAAAGCTTATAGTTAGAGTGGCTTAGGTTATCAGGGAGGGAGCCTTCCTCCCTCCCTGTTGGATGGAGTAAGGGGGAGTCAGGTTTAGCCTAAACCGGCTCAGTTATGGTTGAGGTGCAAACACACCCACCATTTCTGCTACCTGTGTGACGCCTTCTCTTTTCCAATGGTTATAATCAGTCTGACAGAGAGAGGTATCCCAATCCTTGTGGATTTTAGTATAACAATGACCATCAGTGGGACCCTTTGTGGGGTGCCTTGAGACGACATTGTTGTAAATAAGCCCCGTTTAACTAAATAATCTGAACTGAAACTATCTGTGTAGTTATGCTGCTATAGGCTTAGGGTGCTGGAGGACATAATGACCACTTTCACCCTTTTCGCTACATTCTCACACTACTCTCCAATTTTGCATTATTTGCTTTTATTTCAGCTTTTAACTTTGTTCTCTCTCTTTTCTCTTCCTAGAAGCTGCACCTGGCCTGACTCTGTGTCTACCTGTGACACCTTTCTGGAGAGGGGCACCGTCCAAGCTTCTGCTGGCAACAACTTAATGCTCACCCTCTACCGATGATCCACATGGCCCTGTCTTTCAGTGTTTAACCCTTTGTCTCTCCTAGACTGGCTCAGAGTTTATCTGTTCGTTCTTTCTTTCTAGGTGAAACAACTAAAGGAGCTACATCCATTAATATTTACTTTTCCTTCCCATAGAAAGGACTCCTGGATCAGTGCTTCTTTGTTCTCTTTGTGTCTCTGCACTGTTCTCTCAAACCCCCAGTCGGTCATGGCAGATGGCCGCTCATACGGAGCCTGGTTCTGCTGGAGGTTTCTTCCTGCTAAAAGGGAGGTTTTCCTCTCCACTGTCGCTACATGTATGCTCAGTATGACGGATTGTTGCAAAGTCAACGCCAGTGACTGTCCACTGTCTCTACATGCTCATCTGGGAGGAGTGAATGCTGCAAGTCATTGACTGGATGCAATCTGCTGGGTTTACTTAGACAGAAAAACTTTGTATCCAATTTGAATAAATAACTAACTCTGACTGCACTGTTCAATGGTTAGGACTAATTGGAATGTATGTACCTGACTTTTGTGAAGTGCCTTGAGACAACATGTGTTGTGAATTGGCGCTATATAAATAAACTGAATTGAATTGATTGTATGTTTTTATCAAATGCCTTTTAAGTTTTGATGATGCACGCACACAAGATGAGGTTTCATTACACATACCAACTACACTGCTCAATCCAGTTAAAGCTGCTCTAGGCTGACATACATTTACTGATACGCTGAGGTTTGTGCTCTGTCTCATGTAACAGGGTGGAGCCTAGAGTATATAATGATGGGTTCCTTTGTTCAGGGTTCCTACTTCTTCATCCACGAGAGGAGTAGGATTGGGCCTGGTACCGTGATTGTGCTATTTTTCTGCTTTTCTACATAAAATATTCCAAATTTAATTACAGAGTTGCAGTATGTCATTTATAGTTTAGGGGGTAAATGAAATCTATTTGCCTGGAAAAAAGGACTTGAGTAACCAAACCAGAACGGTTACAGTATGAACATTAATGGTTTCCCCTCATCTTCTCTCCATAACCTATGTTAAATATGTCCATGGGAGGTTGCTTCAAAAAGAAAGGTGTTTTCTGTAGCTTTTGTTCACCATGTCAGCCATGCCTGAAAGACCTTTAAATGTGATCTTGGGTGATAAATTGCTGTAAAACCAAAAATATTTAATGAAAGACAAATACTTCCTCATTTGTTTTGGAAACATTAAAGCCTCCTCTTGTGAGGGTTTTAGAAAGATGTTGTGTTGACCTGCTAATGCATAAGTCTAGTAAAGGTTTAAAGACTTTTGGGTTTACTTAGAAGAAATTGTTTTACTTACCTTTGTAAACAAACAGCACCAGTTTTTAAAAAAATCTTTGTTTTTCTCTTATTAGAATAATTAAAAATGTAAAGCACAAAATGAGCACACATCTAGTTTCAAGGAATTCTCAGATTCCATTGTCTTTTTGCATGCAAGCCAAAACAGCATTAGCTGCAATTACTGCAGGAGTTTGCGGCGAACCCTGTGAAGCTAAGCTGAAAAAAGATGTCGCTGCACCCTGGTCTACCCATAGCACAGTACAGTGCAAATGAGACAGTTTTCTAAATAACAAGTAGATAATGCCGATGTTTTATCTGAAAAAAATTCTATTTCTCTTCTGCTGAAACCACTATTAGGACTAAACTAGTAGCAGATAAAAACATTTGAAGAACATTATTATTAGACCCCATGATTCAGAGAGCAGTGTGGAGCTTGTGGAGAACCTCAGTTTTTACTCTGATCAGCTGCTTTCTGGGTCTGGATCAGTCTTGTAGATAATCTGTTTTTATAGCTGCATGAATATCTGCCGCAGTACACCTATGTTCAAGTTCAACAAATCTAATCCTTGACCTGAGCACAACAACAACTCCACTGCTAGCAATACAAATTATTGGATTTTATAATGCAGCAGAGCTTGTGCTGCATTCGAATTGCATGCCCCATGACCTTTAATAACCAGGTTTTCTCATCAAACAGAACTGGATAACAAGAGTAAATGAAAGTTAAGCATTGCTTTTGAGAGTAGATTTCACAGATGATTGTTATTACAGAAGCCCAACATTTAAAATCCAAATACAGAGATGATCTGTGGTGCAATGAGACATCCCCTCAAAGTCATAGGAAAACACAGCTGAACATGTCTTAGTGTTGCCTTCAATCCAGAACATTTTTCTGTTTTTTATTTGTTTGCCTTTTGGTTCAGACTGAAGGGTGAGATAAAAAAAATACTCTACATGTAGAACATTTAAAAATCACATTTCTACTAAAATGCAGTGACTGTAAAGAGTAACACAAAGAGAGTGGTTCACTTCTGAACCACTACAGAACAAAATGACAGAAACCCTGTATAACTTTTTCTCATAGTAGTTGTATGATTTAGAAGAGTATAAAGCATTATTCTAATAGTTTACTTGACATAGGACTTGACTGTAACTGCACCTTGATTTGTATGTTTAGATGGACCACTGCATGAAAGCAATGCTACAACATTCCAGTTTCCACTAAATCAAGTAGAAATTGCTGTACATCATCATATTCCAAATTCAATGTCTATTTATGGGTTTAGTCATCAACCAAAAATTTTTGGGATTGAAAAACTTGATTTGGTTTTCTATTGCATCCCACAACAAGAACAAAAAAACTATACATAAAATACTCAAATTATCTGAGTTAAACCAGAACAGAGCTATTTGGTTTCTAAAATCACCTAGAGGGCCTCTGGGGAAGTGTTTAGTGAAGCGAATCATCTCAAAAATATATTGAATGCATTCCTCTCCTCATAATGTACACACTGCATTTTATATCTAAATGAAAGGTTTGCTGGACAAAAGGGGGAACATCTCGTATCCTAAGCGTTGTAAAACTGACTTTGGCTCATGACTTCGGGGTATCCCTGTCCTTCAGTGTGCTGACATCCAAAGGACTCGTTCAGAGAAGATAAATGTGTTGCACCGAGCATCAATCTCTTTACGTGGCACACGGGGTATAAAAATGTAAATATAACTCACAGGGGAAGTCTGTGGCACTGAGAACTAGAATGAGTTGTTGAAACGACAGTTTGACTCATAATAAAGACAATTATGGTTTAAAAACAACCTGAGCATAGTTGACTGTACATATTAACTCCACAAATCCTCTGTCAGTTTGAAGTGCTATGTTTTGAAGTACACATGTCTATTGCTCATCCTATCTCCTCACTTCTTACACCTTCTATTTATTTAAGTTGACTTTGAACTTTGACCAAAGCTAATCTGATGCAGAGGTTGTACGGAGTAAATTTTTCTCAGATCCTGTATGGTTTTTTTTGTTGGAAAAACACGAAAGATTCAGCAGGCTTCCCTTCTGCTATGTGAAATTGCAAACAGAGTTATGCTATGTAAGTATAACTGCAGTGGCATGCTTTGTTTCCTTTTGTGCCTGAGGTTGTGGTTTGGAAAAGCTGTTTCGTGTGCAGGAATCTGCTGTGTGGATTTTTTTTTTGATGAACCTTTGATGAATGGGTATTTTGTGGGTATGTGCCTGCTCCTATAAGGTTCAGCTTACTACTTTGTTGCTTTTGTTAACTGTCAGGCTTGGTAGACAATGTAGACAGTATGGGAGAATGTTAGTTTGATTTTTGGCATTTTCTAAGTCTGGATGAAAAAAATTAAGCAGAACTTCTAGAACATCTTTTTTCTTCGCGGAGGCATCGACAATGAATGAATTGCCATGGAGGCGATGAGGATGCATGTATACCAGATAACATATATCAGTGGCTATAGCTCGTAAACCAGACTGACCTCCACAAAATTACCTTTAAAACATAAAAACAGTGTCAGACAGTTGTACTCCATATTTAATTAGGCCGCTTCATTTACCGCATGACAATGCAAGTCTAAAGCCTTTTAGGAGATTCAGGAATCAAACAAATATTTTTGGCCTGGGTCTTTAAAGTTATCTGCCATTGTAAACCTCTCCTCAAAATGATGGCAACATTTTCAAAACCCACTTCGGGTTTCATCATATATAAAAAAGACTCAAACCTGTGATTAAAATGATGAATGTAATAAGAAAAAGGTTCTGAAACATCTTGTATTCTTGTGTTTTTAAAGATGAGTCATTGCCTGTTATTCAACTTTGAATACGATGCGCATGCTTTTATTTTTTTTCAGGATATATTACAGGCTTTATCCTGTTCTAAATACCCATAATAAATACACAGCAAATGTTTGTACAGAGACATTATAAAAAGTCTAAGAATGACAAAAGAAATTCTAAACTGCAGTCTAGAAATGTATGAAATTCTAGCCCGGAGATTGTGTAGAAATCCTATATTGTATTATATTTATGTATTCCCAGGTTTGCTTTGGTTAGTTTTGCCACCGTTATACCTGCTCCCAATTTGCTAAATATACCACCTGCAATGTGTCAGCCATTATCCTCTTAATCAGAATATATGCTCCTTTGTTTCTGCTGTCATGCATTGTTTTGGTCATGCTCTTTGTGACTTTGGTTTTGTGTTTTGCCTTAGTTTCACATTTGTCATTCTTGGCTTCCTATATTCAGTTCATTCTTTACTTTTAAGATTCTTTATGCTTTATGTTCTGTACAATAGTATTTTGTATGTTTTTATATTCATTGTTTCTCTGGTATCATGAAGTTGGGTTGAGTTGTTAGCACTACAGCTGTGTCTTCTGCTTTGCTTCCACACTACATTCATTTATCAGTTTTTATACATAATATTCATCTTAAAACTGCAATCCTAACGTCACACTGTCTGCAAATAAAGAAAACAACCATGTTTTATGCCACTACCTCAACACATAACGGGAATGTTTAAGGTTGAATAAAATCAAGGGTTTATAGAAACATTTTTTCAAGAATCTTGATTCATTGCCTTTCCATACACATAGACGTTAGGGCACATGGTCCATTTGGCATATTCTTCTTTCCTTTTTGAGGGAAAATAAATTTGAAAGGAGCTTGCCAGCTGAGAGCTGGCTAACTGTGCAGAGAAAGAGGCTGAATCGCTCGACCATTTACCACACCACAGCCCGCAGCGTTAAAAGCACAGGAGAGGCAGTAGCCATCTACATACTCCATCCAAGAGGAGACAAATGAACTGCAGTTTTATAGCTTATCCTGCTGAGTTGGAATCTTAAAAAAGTGCTGAAGGTTTTAAAGAACCAACTGTTAGGAAAAATTGGGAAAGAAATGCTGACTTGTTGGAAACTTAAATAAAAAAGTAGTGTGTGAACTCTGTTGAGTAAAATAAATTTGACTTAATGAGTGAAAAGGACAATTGTGAAAAATAATATTTTTTTAAAAAAAAAAAAAAAAAAAAATTTACGTGACACGTTGAAAAAAGTGTTCTAAAAATTTTTTAGCAAAATTTTCCCCCTTTTTGCTCAATGAAACACGCAGCAACATGCTTCTTGGTAAAGCAACATTTTCTAATCTGTGCCAAATGCGCCAAACGGGGTCTTATATGAAAAAAAAACGATGAGAAATGCCAGCATCCTTTCATAGTTACCTTTCTGCCCCGGGTTTTTTTTTTTTCTTTTAACTTTTAAGATGATGGTATCACTTTTAAAACATGATAAACAGCTGAGAGCTATATTTTTTAATTGTCTTTGGTATCTTTAGATCCTCGGGTACTTAAAAAAAAAGATGTTTAAAATCTTTGAAAACAAGCTGCTCAGACTGCACTGGCCCACAGAAAACAAATTGTTAAAAAATCGTGCAGCTACGGGAAATCATGAATTGGGGGGGGGGGCCGGGGGGGGGGGGGTTTTTTTTGGGGGGGGGGGGGGGGCGAGTCTGAAACATAAAAGGGGAAAAAAAAAAAACAAGGGAGGCAGAATTTTTTAAAAACACAAAGCCCCTTTCACAGAGGCTGCATTTTTATTTTTTTTTATATAAATGCACAAATGTGGTACACAAACAAACAAAATCTATTTTATTTTATAAAAAAGATTCATTTAAAAAAAAAAAAATATCATATTCCATATTTTTTATCTGACCTTTTTACTTTTACAATTTTTTGATTTTGGGGTTTCAGATAGAAAAATGAGTGTCAGTAGTTTGGTTATAGTTGATTTGCCCCTGTCAAAAAACTTTACCCAAGGTTTTTTTTCTTGCCAGAGCTGACTGCTCATTATTTCTCGATTTAGGGTTTTGGGACCCCCCTTTTAAATTTTGGTCTGATTCACCCCCCTAGAACCTTTTCTTCTCCCCGATTTCGGAGAGATTTAATTTTCCGTTTGGTGAACCCTTTTTGTGCTGCAGTTTTCTTTTATTCGTTTGTGTAAACAGTCTTTTTTAACTTTATACATGAAAGGGGAGGCAAAGAGGGGCATGTTAAAAAGTATTTTGGTTATCTCCTTTAACTTATCCAAAATCTGCCTTTTTCTAAAATTTCCCAATCCCCCAAAAAATCCCTCTTTTCCATTTATGGCCCCACTCCATTCTCCCTTTGCTCTTCTGGCAAAAACCCCTTTTGAGTTTCATGGTCAGGTCATGTGTTGGAAAGAAAAATTAAACACACAGTTCCCCAACATCATGTTTCTCTTAAAACATGGGGTTTCAAGCCCCAGACCCCCCCTCGTCCACAACTCACGGGAACAATGGCCATAAATGGCCCCTTTGGTTTTTCATCCCATTGCCATGGTTTTTGGTTTCACCCATTTTTGGGGGCACTGTGGACCTTAAATTTCGGTAGTTCTTTTAATTTTTTTTAAGTTTTCCGAAACTGCAATGTGCGGGTAAATTCCAGGGCCCTTCACATTCTCTGGGGCTTTTTTCGGTGGACACTTTTTCAATGCCGTTTGACATATGGCTGACCAGGCTTATGGGCAGTCATTTTAACAGCAGTATGTTCACAATACATACCCTTTTTAGCCCTGATGGGACAATGATGAGCAGGCACCAAAAAAACCCGTTTTAAAGCTTTTAAAACCCCCAATAATAGAAGCGGTATCAGCCATCAGAGAATGGGTTTGGGGCTTCATTTTGGATTGGTAAATAAGAAAATTAATAATTTAAAATAATTTTCTTTTATCAAAAAAAAATTAATGGGGGGCAGTCAGAAAATGAAACTACAAAGGCTAGCCTGTTGCATTTTTAAAACCCATGTTTTTATTTAGGTATGAGTCGGGGAATAATTCTTCCCTCAAATTTGACCCATCCTTTTGGCGGATTGATAAAACTTATTTAAATTGGTTGGTTTAACTGGCGGGTCCTTAATTTTTTCATCAATTTGAATTTGGGGGGCATAGGATGGCCATTCCAGGGGTGCAAAATTACCCTCTGCTTTAACCCAAAACCAGTATAGGGGGTTTTTTTGGAAAAATTGTCCTGTTGGAACATCTAAAGCCTGTTTTTAACCTCCGAGTTTTCATGTTGTTTAAGTTAAATACCTTGTTGGTAGTTCACACACGTGATCCACATTATGCAGTGCACCAGTACTACGGCAGCAAGAACCCCTGCAGCATGGTGCTCCCATCATGAGTTTAAATCCCAAATATACTTCTTCCATTTTGGCCAAATATCTTTCTCATTTGACCTTAAACCTTTTCTTCAGAAGGAAGGTTTTCTTCTTCAGAGGGTCGTTTTTTTGGGGTTTTTCTATTTTGTAAAAAGGGGGGTTTTCTTTCTCATTAACCCCCTTTTAGCCCATATTTATCTTAAATTTCACTGGGGACAGTGAAGCTGATGTTCCACCACTTCCTTTTTGGAGATCTTGTGCAAGGGTGGCTGTGAGATTTATGGGTTTTTGTTTTTTATTTTATTTTATTTTATTAGTTTTTGCATTTTCAAAGGGTTTATAACCCCTATTGTCCTCCTCACCCAAATAAAGGTAATCTTTAGATGAAGGGCACACAGGAGGAACCTGAATAAATTAATTTCCCCCACAAATATCTGTGAAAACCCCGAGTGATGGGTTTGATTTTTTTTCCATCTTTGGAAATATAGGATCCATCCTTCTTATCCATCCTCCTAAAGCCATCTTCTGTGCCCGTTTTCTTCCATACGGGGGCCGGGGGGGCTGGGCCTATCTCCCCCTGTCTACGAGCGAGAGGTGGGGTCCCCCTTCGACAGGGCGCCAGTCCCTTGCGGGCGGAAATTTCTTTAAAGCTCTCTTTGGGTGAAAAAGGGGGCACTTTTTGTTTTACACAGTTTCTTGCTTCATGTTGCAAAAAAGGGGTTTTTTTCTATTCCCCCCCTGATGAGCCCAGTCTGCTCTGATTGCCGAGCTCCCCCCCTTGATCATGCACCCCCCTACCTCTTTCATAGCCTTACTTCAAAATTTGAAAAAAATTAATTCAGTTTCATTACTGGCCAATTACCTACATCTCTGAGTGCAGAATTAGTTATAAAGCCTTTTTTCCTGGATTGAAGAAAGACAAAATTCAGCATTAAAAGTTATCCAAAAATTTTGTAGTAGTGAAAAGTGGGGAGATTCTAATTTGAGTTAAAGTAAAGAAAATAATCTTACAATAAACTTCAGAGGGTTTATTTTTGATGATTCGGTCTGCATGCTGTTTTCCCATCTGCTCTCCCTGCCAGCAATCAACTCATCTGTCCACCTGTTTTTTCTGCCCCCTTCTTTATGCAAGAAAATTAATGAGAACATAAAAGATAAATCACTCAGAGATTACCCAACCCGTTCAGAATTAAGGATTTGATGACGATTTGATC